>CM062520.1:3244835-3844835 GCA_031439585.1 Pterocarpus macrocarpus | reverse complement strand
ATTTCATGGCTTTGCCATACATAATGTTCAAACTTATAAAATTTATAAATGTCGGGTTGAGCTAGTTATTTTTTGATTTAAGTCTAGGGTTTAATAAATGACCTAATAAAAAAATTTGGTTGGGTTTATAACTAACTCAATCTAGTCTAACTCGTCCCTTATACATGATAAATCTAGCATAACAATCTTTGTTAGATAGGATTAGATATTTAATTTGTTAAGATATAGATTCAGTTTATTTTATCTTATTCTTAGTTGTAGATTTATCTCTATCTTTTTTGTTATCTTAGGTTTATCTTCTATTTTATTATTATCCAATAAATTATTTTTGTAACCGCTTTATCTGTATAATAAACTTCTTGGTATAACTTATACTTAAATTCAACTTAACTTTTATTCAAAATGCCTTCAATACACCCCTACCATGCCATAACCACCACTCCTACAGCCCTTAGTGTGCCACTGTGGGCGTTGAGGGCTTTTTTTAAGTGTGATAATTAAATATGTAGACCAAATAAATAGGTGATTTATTAGTGAGCCAGTTATTTTAGGGTGTTAAGAGCTTTTTTTAATTTGGTTTTGGACTTGTGGTCATCTTTTTTTTTTTGGTATATTAACAATAATAAGATTTGAACTTATATTCTTATGCAAACTACTCAAATCTTTTATCAGTATACAATTCCTAGTGGCTTGGGCTTGTGGTATTCTTATTGGGTTAATTTGTACAAATTGGTGAGCATGTTCTTTATCTTTTAAAGCAAATTGTTTTCCAATTTTTCATATTTCTAATTAGTAATTCTCACCTAAAACAATATATATATATATATATATATATATATATATATATATATATATATATATATATATATATATATATATATATATATATATATAATTTTGATTAGACATTCATATGTTTATGTAAACACGAAGAGCAAATAAAAAAAATAATATCATTTTATTTTATTTTTTTGCTTTACTTAATATGTTTTCATAAATAACAACAAAAATCTTACTTCATTTTTATTGTTTTCTGTATTCAAAGTTTTTCCAAAAAAAACAAAAAATGGTCAAAATATTTTTGTTCTTATTAAAATCTTTTCTAGAAAACTTTAAGGGCAGAAAACAAAATAAAACAATATAATATTTTCAGAATTAATAATAAAAATATATCAACAAACTATAATTATCTAGTAAAAAAAATCCAAATAAACCGAGTAATTTTTCCAAGTCATCTTTAGACTTTTATTCCATGAAGTTTTTAAAGTATCTCTTACTGCATGTTAATGAGTACAGTTGAAGTAGACACTTATGATAACATTGAACCTGTAATATCACAATTTTCCAGAATTTTATTCTAGGCTTTTGAAGCGTGCACTCGTGCTAGTAAAACAAAACTTCATTTTTTTTTAAATCTCTCCGCATACATTTTTTTTTATTTTCAAATTTAGATATTTAAATAAAACTTTAAACTATTAGAAGTGAGCTAATAGCGGAGGATTTAAGTAATATATACGAGATTATAAATTTAAATTTTATTGTTACTAATATACCAAAAAAAATATTTAGACAGAACTTTCTTTGCATGGTGCATCAACTATCAACTTTAATAATCCATTATTTAATGTAACGTGTTCCCTGGGACTTATAAGTCTTTGTCTTGATCTTTCAAAATGTCACTGCATCTACCTTCAAGATATCACATCCATAATAATTAAGCTCTATGCCAAATCTTGATCTGTCATATTGCGATTTTGTTGGAAAAACTTAAATCTTGTCTCTTTTGCATTTGAAATACTTAAATCTTGCCGAGAATAGGCTGGAGGGTTCAATTCCTAATCAGCTCGGAAATTTGTCCAAGTTACAGTATCTTGATCTCAGTTACAATTCTTTAGAAGGAGCAATTCCATCTCAACTTGGAAACCTTTCAAGCTTGCAGAAGCTTCATCTTGCAACCTATGGTGATGCTCTCAAAATTGGTGATGAGGACGACACAAGAGGTCAGTGGCTGTCCAATCTGAATTCTTTAACCCATCTCGACTTGAGTTCAGTATTGAATCTTAACAGTTCTCATAACTGGCTACTAATGATCGGTAATCTATCTAAATTAAAAGAACTAAGTCTATCCGATTGTAGCCTTTCCGATCATTTCATCCTTTCAGATCATTTCCTCCTTTCCAAGTTTAAATTTTCTACTTCCCTATCTGTCTTTGATCTTTCTTGGAACACCTTCACCTCATCCATAATATTCCAGTGGGTGTCAAATGTCACCTCCAGCCTTGTTGAGCTCAACCTTCGTGCTAACCTCTTGGAGGGTAACACATCAAGTCATTTTGGCACAATGATGAATTATCTTGAGCAACTTGACCTCTCCCGCAATAATCTTAAGGGCGGGGATCTCCAATTCTTCATGAATATATGCACCTTATGTTCTTTACACATGGGTGAAAACAATTTAAATGAAAACCTGCCATCAATTCTTCATAATTTGTCTGTTGGATGTGCTAGACACTCATTACGAGAATTGGATTTGAGTGAAAATCAAATCACTGGCACATTACCCGACCTTTCAATATTCTCATCTTTAAAGACATTGGATCTTTCAGAAAATCGATTAAGTGGAAAGATACTGGAAGGCAGTAGATTGCCGTCTCAATTGGAATCATTGTCGATTCAATCAAACTTTTTAGAAGGTGGAATTCCAAAATCATTTGGTAACACATGTACTTTGAGTTCTTTGTTCCTATCTGATAATAGTTTGAATGAAGACCTTCTAGTGATAATTGAACACTTGTCTAGATGTGCTAGATACTCACTGAAAAGTTTGGGCCTAAGCATGAATCAGATCAAAGGCACATTGCCTAACCTATCACAATTCTCATCTTTAGAAAGTTTATATTTTTCTGACAACAAGCTAAATGGAAATATTCCCAAAGATTTTCAGTTTCCATCTCAGCTCGGGACTTTGGACATGAGTTCAAACTATTTGAAAGGCGTGATCACCGACTTCCATTTTGCTAATATGTCTAAGTTAAGGAGTTTGGATTTATCTGACAACTCATTGGCTTTAGTATTTAGCCAAAACTGGGTCCCACCCTTTCAATTGGAGTACATTGGATTGAGATCTTGCCAATTAGGTCCAACTTTTCCTAAATGGTTGCAGAAACAAAATAACTTAGCCACTCTTGACATTTCTAATGCTGGAATATCAGATATTGTTCCTAAGTGGTTTTGGGCTAAGTTAGGATTAAGAATGTTTGCCAGCATGAATATTTCGTATAATAACTTGACAGGTACAATTCCAAATTTACCACTAAGGAAAAGCAGTTATTATTTTCTATCCTTCACATCGAATCAGTTTGAAGGCTCTATTCCACCATTTTTACGAGGGGCTGTATCTCTTGATTTGTCCAAAAATAAATTTTCTGATTCTCTTTCCTTTGTATGTGCTAATCGTACGGTTGAAGCATTAGGCCTAATAGACCTTTCAAACAACCACTTATCTGGACAAATTCCTGATTGCTGGAACAATTTCAAGTCACTAGCTTATCTAGATTTGAGTCACAACAATTTTTCAGGAAAGATTCCAACCTCAATGGGATCACTTCTTGAACTTCAAGCATTGCTATTGAGAAACAATAGCATGTCTGACGAGATCCCTTCTTCCATGAAGAGTTGCACAAAGCTATTAATGCTAGATGTGGGACAAAATAAACTATCAGGATGTGTCCCTTCTTGGATTGGAAGCAGATTACAAGAATTGCAAGTGTTAATTTTACAAGGGAATCACTTCTTTGGAAGTATACCATTGCAACTTTGTTATCTTAAAAGTATTCGGCTCTTGGATCTCTCCTTGAACAATCTATCTGGACAGATTCCTAAATGCATCAACAATTTTACTTCAATGACTCAAAAGACTTCCTCAAATGAATCTTTTCGTCATATGTATAATGTCAGCACTAGTACATATCATATTTCTAGGACACCTTATTATTTGAATGCATTCTTGATGTGGAAAGGTGCAGAACAAATGTTCGAGAATGAGTTATTTCTTTTAAAAAGCATTGATCTCTCAAGCAATCAATTATCAGGAGGAATTCCAGCAGAAATTGAGAATTTAGTTAGCTCCTCAGATCATAACAAATTTCTGCATTAGATAGAGATGCTAATCTTAAACATGGTAGTTGATTAATAACTACCATATCCTTCTTTCTCTCCTACTGTAATAGCTCCCTAACAGGTTGATAAACTGCAGTGATGCACAAATTCTGCTCAAAGAAATTAATGTCAACAGCATATCACCACAAAATAGAATGTAAGTTATAATCGCTATAAAAAAAATTAACCTTAAGATCACTTCCACTATATCCTTCGGTCATGGCTGCAAGCTCTCTGAAGTCTAAGTCTTCATGTTTTTCCTTAGCTAGAAGAGTTTTCAGGATCATTTCCCCGTTCTCAGCAGATGGAAGACCAACCATAATCCTGCACAACATTAAAAAGTGGAGAGATGTCATTCACAAGTCAGAACAGTAATAACATTTATTTCAAGAGCAAATGATATTGATAATACATGATTTTAGCCATTGGCAGCAAGGTGTCTAAAGGCAAAAATGTTGTGGCTGAACAGAAGCAACAGATGCTTGTGCCAACAATAAGTTAAAGATGTGGCCCTACCTGCGCTCAAACCGTCTTATAATTGCTTCATCAAGGTCAAATGGCCTGTTAGTTGCAGCAAGAACCAGGATTTGCTACCCAGGTCTCGTTAATAGCCCATCCCAGTGTGTTATGAACTCATTCTTAATCTTCCTCATGGCCTCATGGCTCCTGAAGTGATTCTTTAATCTCATCCAATGCCCCAATATCTCATTTGCAGGGATAACTTTCGACCTAATGCGCTGTTCAAACTCGTTGTCTGGAACTTCCTGCAAGCGTGCAATTACTTTATGTGTAACTCAAAAAAAATGAAAGAAACAAAGTATCTACTTGATAGCTTGGACAGCTATGACGATTAGCAAGAACATTTTGTAAGATCGGCGGAACTAGAAAAAGTAAAATGTTAAAGTATATCAATTATCCATATCGAAACCAGTAAAATTGTTAGCTGATGAAAGTATGTGTAAGTATCAAATTAGTTTATTTTTTTTATTTACTTCAAGGGAGGATCTGACAACCAAGTTTAAAAATGAAAGAAGCATTGTACTGAAATATATGTAGATATATCTATTTCTGCGTGTGTTTTTTGAGGTTAGCTGTGAGAAAAATTGATCTTACTGATTTTGCCGGAGCAGGATTTTTCGGGCTCTTTCTTTATTACAGGGATGGATTTCTCCGTCTCACTTTTGGTTTCAGGTGCTTGGTTGTCACACCGCACATCATTCTTTGCACCAGCAATGTCTTCTAAAGCATTTTCCTAACATTAAAGAAGGCAAATCAAAAACTGAATACACAATAAGCACATTTCATCATTATTTTTCTCACTTTTCTGATATTCTTATGCTGATCCATTATGCTCTAACTGATAAAATAGATTTAGACACACCTTGTTAGAATCATTAGTCTTCAAATTCCCACTGCTCTTGCTTCCCTGGAACACACTCAATCCATGGGACAAACTACAATATGCAAGATCAGTAACTATAGAACCTTGTCTCTTAATCAATTTTTCAAACAAGCATTGAGCAAGACATACCTGTCAGCTGATATAACTAGCTTTCCATTTCGGTATTCTAGATCCTTGGTATTCATCAAATGCTAAGATGTTGCAGATACCGCAATTTCTTCAATATAATTACTGAGTACAATAGTGTCTGCATGGCAGATTGTGACAACTCATCACAGTCAATGTCATTAGCTGCAAGGACTTCAGCAATGTGGTTTTTGTTATCTTGAGACTGAAAATCTTTCATGTCCTTTTCTAGTTCGGTTTTCGCATCTTCAGGAAGATTAATGTCAATGTTGTATGGGAATAGCATCGTGAGTCTTTCGTCTCTTCTTTGCAATCATCTTCTGTATCTATTGTCTGGGAACCGAGTACTAACACTGAGCCTGAAAGTTTCTTTATCATTTTTTGCAATAAGTTGTATAAACTTGGTGATTGGAGAATGAGCTTCTCAACATCCCTGATGTATAGAATGATGGAACCAGTTTCTGAGAGAGAAACCAAGACTTGCAAAAATAACAATAATGTTGTTAGAACTGTATTTTGCAGCAGGTATATATCCCAAAACTGTACAAGTAATCCATTCTTTCTTTCTTTTTTATCAAGCCAGAATTTCTAATTGAAAAGCAACTATGCTTGCACAGATTGGAGACACTGCTTGGCGTAAAAGTAATTGACCAGAAGCAGAGATAGAGAGAATGGACCATAGGCCTGGAATGAAGATAGCCATGTAATGCAAGAAACACACTGTACACTTCCCATTGAAACCTTTATAACAGAGGTTGTTCTTATGTATTTGTCAAATATGAGCTAATACCATCATTGACGGAGTTGAGGCAATTTGGAGATGCAGAATGCATAGGATACATTCGAGCATTGTTTTAATTTGTTGAAGAAAAGTTCCCAAGGGCAAACATGTATAGAATGAAAGTGAAAAGAATAAATTTAAGGCAAGTTGAAAACATTAGAAGGGAAACTGTGTGGGGGGGACTACAACTACCTTATCACTACTGTAACTACTCAACCGTCGTTACATGGTTATAAGACCTGAATGAGGCACAACATATTCACAAAATGAGCAGAAAAAAATGAATTGGTTTCCTTCGGCGTTGTTTTCACCCCTAGTAATTTTGTTTTTGTTTGGGCTTCGGGTTTGGATTAAGTTAGCTTATATTCAAAACAGTTTAGTGAATGTTTGGAACTCAGCTTATATGCCACTAAAAAAAAATCGTTTTTGAAATATTTTGTTATGTTTGGATAAAAGAAATAAATGGATTATAATAAAAAATTATAATTTTAAGCTAAAAAATACTGTATAATCATAAGTAACTTTTTGAAATTTTTAGGTATAAATTAAATCTGCTACCTTAAAATTACTTTTAAGCTAACACACTCAACATAAGATACTTAAGTTAATACATCTAAACACATATTGATTTTTACATATAATTGATTACTAAAAAAAAAAAAATTATATTCATAATCGATTGTTTAAATAATTTTTATTTCATGATTTTTTTCAAACGCACACTTATAATCATATTACAAGTAGTCACGACTTGTACCTTCATCGCCTAAAGCTGAAGATGCACCATTCTACGTTCAAAATAGCAACACCAAACTAGGGATGGCAATGGGTCTCTATGGGGGCAGGGATATGCCCCTTGCCCCTGTCCCCATTTAGGATTTTGTCCTCCGTCTCCGTCCCCATCTCCGTCGTGGGTCCTTGCTCCCCGTTCCTCGCGGGGACTCAGATCCGTGCGGATATCCGCGGATTTCTATAAGAAAAACTAAAAAAAAATCTAAATAAAGAGAAAAATTTTAAAAAAATACTCTTAAATATGAATAAAACATCTATAATTATGTATATTTCATACCCTTATCCAATACAATTTAAATTACAAATAAAATATATAATTACAAATTCGTTATAAGACAATAGAAATATCCAAATCACAAAACAAAAATATTTATATTACAAAAACTCAAATATCTAAATTCCAAATAAAAACTTTTACAAGCCACTTCACGTTTGGGTTAAAAAGAAAGAAGCCACAGTTACACTCTTATAGAGAAGTAAAATGATAGTGGAGAAAGTGAAGTGAGTCTAGGGTGGTATTATATACATATATATATATATATATATATAGGGATATTTGAGTAATTTTATATTTATGCTAGAATTTTATAGATCCCCATGGGATGGGGACTTTATCCCCCATCCCCACCCCTATTAGCCAAAAGGGGACATCCCCCGTCCCCATCCCCATTGCAGATAATCCCTGTAGGTATCCGCTTAAACCGATTTTTTTGCCATCCCTACACCAAACCATGCCATAGGAGTGTTTATAACGCAACTCGACTCATCTCAAAACTTATTGGGTTGGATTTGTGTTGCAAAATTTTGACACGGTGCATTTTTAGGCCCAATTTTGATCATATTTCTAGTTGATCCGGCCTGCTTGAAGTCATGTAATTATTTAAAAGTTATATTTTTTAAATAAAATTAATGATAAATTATAAGACTATTATACTTTCATTAATATATTTTACATAACATGCTGTTATATTTATATTAAAATATATATTGGATTTTTTTTTCTAACTTCTAAAATTTTATGGCTTTGCTATTACATAATGTTCAAAATTATAAAATTTCTAAATGTCAAGTTGACCTGGTCATTTTCGGGTCAGGTCTAAGGTTTAAAAAATGACCAAGTCAAATATCGAGTCGAATTTGTGACTAACTCAACCCGATCCAACTCATTCCTTATACATGATAAGTCTAGGATAATATTCTTTGTTAATTAGGATTAGATATTTAGTTTATTAGGATTTAGATTCAATTTGTTTTATCTTATTTTTAGTTATAAATTTATTTTTATCTTTACCTTTTTTGTTATTTTACGTTTATCTTCTATTTTATTATTATTCAATAAATTATCTTTGTAATTGATTTATTTATATAATAAATTTTTAAATATAATTTATACTTAAATTCAACCAAACTTTTATTTAAAACATCTTCAATACACCACTACCACGCCGTAACCACCACTCCTACGCCCGTTAGTGTGCCAATGTGGGGTGTTGAGGGTTTTTTTAAGTGTAATAATTACATATGTAGACCAAGTAAATGGGGGATTTATTAGTGAGCCAGTTATTTTGGGGTGTTAAAGAGCTTTTTTGTTTTAATTTATGTTTGGGCTTGTGATCTTCTTTTTTCGATACATAGATAGCAATGAAATTTAAATTTAGATTCTCATGCAAATTACTCAAATTTTTCACCATTATATCATTCTTAATGGCTTAGGCTTGTGGTTTTCTTATTGGGTTAATTTGTACAAATCAGTGAGCATGTTTTTATCTTTTAAAGCAAATTGTTTGCCAATTTTTTATATTTCGAATTCCTGATTATAACTAAAACAAAAAATATAATTATTTTTAAAAGGCTTTTATTAGACATTCGTATGTTTCTGTAAACACGAAAAGCATATAAAAAATTTATGATATTATTTTAGGTTTTTTCTTTTTTTATTTTACTTAATATGTTTTTATAAATAATAACAAAAATCTTACTTCATTTTTATTGTTTTCTGTATCCAAAGTTTTTCAAAAAAAAAAAAGATCAAAATAATTTTGTTCTTATTAAATACTTTTCCGGAAAATTTTGAGGGCAGAAAACAAAATAAAACAATATAATATTTTTAGAATTAATAATTAAAATATATCAACAAATTATAATTATCAAGTCAAAAACAAACAAACCCAGTAGTTTTTCCAAGTCATCTTTAGACTTTTATTCCATTGAGTCTTTAAAGTATCTCTTACGGCATATTAATGAGTTGACTTGAAGTAGACATTTATGATAACATAGAACTTGTAATATCGCAAATTTCCGGAATTTTATTCTAGGCTTGTGAAGGGCACTCGTGCTAGAAAAGCAAGACTTCATTTTTTTCTTTTTCTTTTTTTATCTCTCCACATACGTTTTTCTTTTTTACATATTTAGATATTTAAATAAGACTTTAAGCTACTAGAAGTAGGTTAGTAATGGAGGATTTGAATAATATGTACAAAATCATAGATTTAGATCTCATTATTACCGTTATACCAATAAAATATTTAGATAAACTAGTATAATGGGTATCATAATCATATTCTTAAGTAATGTATGACTTAATACACCCCTCATACCCAGGATTGAATATTTAGAGCATAAAATTTGTAGAATTAGATATTTATAAGTGGCTCAATAACAACCAAATTTTAGAATTGAGTGGGTTAACTCAATTTCAAAAGTTAGTTTATAAGGTGAGAGTTATCCGAGTCATAATAAAGGCTATCATGGCTGTATCACTATGGCTGTATCACTATGTAATATGTACTTAACAATACTCTTTGATATGAATTAATGTATTACTTCAAAAGATATTAGGTACTTATACACTTTGTGCTTGGAGCCTGTTTGGATAATATAATTTATGATTTTTTTTCAATATTTTGGAAGTCAAAAGTCATATTTGTAATTTTTTGCTTGTTTGATTGTATAGCTTATTACTTCTCAAAAAGTTATTTTTAGTGTTTTTTAAGAAATTTAAATATCTAACTTCTCAAAAAGTATTTTTGAAAATACTATAAATAAGTACTTTTATTACAATTTATCTAAATATAAAATAACTTATTTATAAGCTATTTTTCAAAAATTATTTTCATATAAGTACTTCAATAAGTTATTTATCCAAATGGGCCCTTATATATTTTTTCTTCCTCATTTGAATTTCCAAAATGATATTGATGGATGCTTTACTAAGAACAAATTGAGATAATATTTTCAATAATTGTTTTTAGTCATATAAAACTATTCTCAAATGATTAATTATACAATGAAAAAGAGGGGGAAAATTATTTTTTTGCATTTCTATTAATTGATAGTATAAAAAATTTTATACTGTCAGTATATAGAAATTAATCTATTACTTTAGTTAATATATGAATAATGTTAGATATATAATTTGATTTTCTTGTCATAATAATTAACAGAATAATTTGACATGTTGATTTTTAGATTAAATGAATATTTTATATTAATTTATTTTGAATCTTATATATATTAAAGTCCTTTCCTTTGATTAAAGTTATCACATGGTAATTTTATCAAATTTTGATTTATTTAAATTTACTTACGGCTATATTTTCTTTTCTTTTCTTTCCTATAGACTTTCCATTCCTCCCTTTCGTATCTTTTAAAGTTTTTCATGCTTTTCAACATTTCAAATTAAGTTTAAAAAAGTTTTACGCTGTTATTCAATCAAATATCTGTATTTGTAAGATTTTTAAGGTAATAAATAATTTAATCAAACATTTTTACAAATATGATAATATATGATTGAATGTCTATGTAAAAAAATTTTATACTGATAATATATATAAATTAAATCTTTTCAAATTTTACATTTCTTTTTTAAAATTATCTTGAAGAAGAAGTAACTAATAATTCGATTAACTATTAACTATTAACATTGTGTGCAAATAATTTTGTCTAGAAATATAAGAAAAAATAATCAAAATATATTAAAGACTAAATCATGCAAATTTTTCAAGTTACGAAAAAATCAACTAACATATGGAAATAATTTTTAATGACGTTTTTTTCCCTTTTAAATTGTGTATATAAAACTTAGAGTTCATATAAATATGGTTAGAAATAAATAAAACAAAATTAAGTGATATAATTATTATATTTAAAATATGAGACCCTTTACATGATCCATTTGAGCAGAAAATAGCCGATTTGATAGAGATAATTGGGGGGCCAAGTTCAAGATACATTTTATACTAGAAAATGTTTCAAATAAAGAAAAATATTATTTGTACTGATAAGATAAATTGACTGTGGACCTATAAGCAGATAGAGACATAAAAATTGAGTTCATCATTTTTTTCTTTTTTAACACTCCATAATCTTTCTTTTTCCTTTTTTATTTGTTTATAATAAATCTATTTTATGAATATAAATAATTTTGAAAAAAATTGAGGGCCACGCCCCCTTCCGACATATTTTCGCCCCAGTTTTGTAAGAACATTTCAAGATAATTGTATATATTAGGCTATGATTATTTAGGAAACAGACAGATGTGCTAAGAAATAGTAAAAAGAAGCACAATTTACTTTTGGTTTTTTTCCTCGACGACTTTAGGTTTTCCTTCCACAGAGTCTTCGAAGTTTATCTCACGGCACATTGTTGAAATTGATGAACTTATAATTTATCATAAAATTGTGCAACACATCAATCAATCTATCTTTCCGAAACAAGTGCTTGTGATAATTGAAAATAGCAAGAAATCCATTTTCATTTCTCAGTGTATATACACTTGTATATATATATATATATATATATATTTTTGAGATTCTATTAAATAAAAAATATTAGAAATTCATTTTCTCTTTTACGTCTATTTAATTTGCTCCGCTAAGGATATTTCGTTTTATTTTTATATTTAAATTATCAATTATCAATATTTAAAATTTAGTAAGTTTAAATTAATTTAATTTGGATTTTTAACAAAAACAAACTATCATTATCTAGCCAAAAAAGATCCAAAGAAAGCCGGTATTTTTTCCAAGTCATCTTTAGACTTTAATTATATGAAGTCTTTGAAGTATCTCTTACGGCATATTAATAAGTTGGATTGAAGTAAACATTTATCATAACATTGAAATTGTAATTGATTTTTCATATTAATTCTAGGCTTATAAGGCTTGCACTCGTGCTTGAAAAACAAGACTTCATTTTATTTTTATCTCTCCACATACCATTTTTATATTTTTCATGTTCAGATAGAACTTTCTTTGCATGCTGTATCAACTATCAACGTTAATTATTCATTATTTAATGTAACGTGTCCACTGGAAACTTATAAGTCTTTGTTTTGATCTTTCAAAATGTCACTGCAGTTGCCTTCAAAATATTAAGTATAAGGGCTCTATGCCAAGTTTGTACTCTGTACGCCACTTTCTTTTCTTGGAAAGATCAATACTCTTTGATATAAATTGATGTTTTGCATCAAAAGATATTAAGTCTACAATTTTTTTCTTATATATTCTGTACTTATTTTTATTCCTATATCTAATGTAAATTTTTCTTCCTCATTTGAATTCCCAAAATGATTTTGATGGATGCATTTTTCTTCCACAAAAAAAGTTTTCAAAGTCAATATCATGCACATTAAGAAAAAGAAATTTGTCATTTACTATAAAATTGACTTGTCATGTCCAAGAGACTTAATTCAAGTGGTAAAATTTTTTTAAAATTGTTTTCTCCTTGTATTGAACAGTAGTCCAATTATTATGTTTGTGCTTTAGTCTATCGTCCTCTTTCATATCCAGCGATAGCCACTTTGTAACATAAACGCAAAAATGAAAATGAAAATGAAAATGAAAATGAAAATGAAAATAAAAATAAAAATAAAAAGCAGCCCATTCATTTAGATTCTTCAATTTCTCATACGACAATATAGATTTATGAAGTTTGCTCGTGTTGGAAGCAGCGAGTTGGTTATTCATTTATATAACTATGTTTTACTTAATTACTACTCTGTAAAATTTGTTGAGATATTTGATTGAAAATCAAGCTTTTGAAAAATCAAACCACACATCAAACTGGACAAGATACTAATTTAAAGAATTATTGAATCAACCAAGTTTAATCAGGAGTTTTATGTTATGAAATAAATAATATTATTAAACAATATAAACGAAGAGTAAAATATAATTTTAACATAATAAGTTGATGATATTAATATTGAGCTAATTTTTTTAGAAATTTGCTTATATAATTTGCAACTTATATTATATCAACTCAATATTAATATATCAATTGTATACAAATATGAATTTAATTTAAATGCACTGACAGTATAAAATAGTTTGATATTGTTAGCCAATAGAAATAGTGAAAAATATCAACTCATACAAATAACTACCCATTATAATGAGGGACCCATCATGATTTCTCACTTTCCCCTATTTTTATTGATTGACGATGTATAACTACCCATTACACTGTCAGTACATACCAATTAAACTCTACAAATATAATTATTTTTTAAAAAGTTTATACTTATGCTTTCATGATACAAAACCATTTATCTAGAAAAGTTAAAATATAAAATACTCAAGTCGCACATCTTAAAATATAGAGTACTCAAGTCAAACACCTTTCATTATAACCACCACCACTATCACCTCCTTTTACCACCTTTCCACGACTTTTTTCAACCATAACCGCCACTGTTGCCGCCTCCTTTTATCATAACCAACACCACCACCACCACTTATCCACCATCACTATCCAACCACCACCATCACACGCCACTGCTAGCCCATTGGTCAAATTTTTAATATGCTCATTTAGAGTATTTTTGTTTTCATATATGAGTAATTTTAAAAATAAGTGTGATTTTTTGTTGCTAGATTTTGTATATAATAGTATCTTAAGATTAAGGCTATCAAATGGGTTGGACTGACTTGTTTATGCCTAGCCTGTGAAATAAACGGATTAAATGGGTTGGCCTATTTTGCCTGCAGACCAAAATTTTTCAATCTGGCCTGTTTAAGATCGGTTCGCGGTCTTAAACGGGATGACCTTTTTTTTTTTGCTTTTTATGTTTTAAAAAATAATTTTTATTAAGAAATAATTATTTTTTATTAAAAAATATTTTTCATTAAAAAAAGATAAAAATTCTTTTTTATTAAAAAAATAAGAATATCCTAAATTTAATTATTAAATTATATTTTTATTAAATTATATTTTTATATCCTAAATTTATATAATTTTACTAAAAAATAATTAAAAAAATAAATGCGGATAAACGGGCCGGCCTGTTTATCCGAGCGGGTTGGCCCGTTTAACTCGCAGATTAAATAGGTCGGGTTGAAAATGGATTAATTTAAACGGGTTGTTATTTTTTAAGTCTAGCCCACCTATTTTTAGTGAATAAATGAGTTACTCCAATGAATTTGACCCATTTTGATAGCCTACTTAAAATTGTTGGCTTTGCCACTATATGCATAGGAATATAGATACAAGGATGATATCACTTTATTCGAATTAGCAATTTTTGGCAGACAGCTCTGCCCTTGGTGAACTAATATCCATTGAAAATTTATGAAGAATTTGTATACGCAGGAAATTTTTAATTAAAAAGATTCGCCGAAAATTTCTGACACATTCCAAATCCATCGGAAATTTGTCTCCATCAGAAAATTTGCTTATGACCTCCAATCCATAGCCATGTAATGCAATAAACATACGATACACTTCCCATTGAAATCTTTATAACAGAGGTTGTTCTTATGTATTAGTCAAATGTGAGCTAATAGAATAAGTTTAAAGTAATTAATAACCTTGTAAATTGACTGAACGAACAGCTTTTCATCAAAACACAAACTAATTGTGCGCTTTAAAGGAGCTGAAAACAAAATTTGTAGAGATTACACTGTCACACCCAATTATAACTTGACATATCATCAGCTTAAAATTAATCTTAATTTCTATGACTCTGCATTAACCGCAGTGAGTGGACCATTTTCTCGAACTCTTTGTTTATGGTTACTGTTTCTCTCGCTCGGTCCCGCTGAAGCTAGCCTTTTCTCCTCTTTCACTTTTCACCCCTTCGCTGTGAGCTCCGTGTTGCGTGTCTTCACGCTTTCCGCTTCTTCCCTTCTCTTCTCGAAAAACCAGCACCACCAGAGGGGGCCAGGGGCGGCTGTGGAAGGCCATACCATCCTTCACCTCGTAACGCAGCGACGACGGCTAGTGGCAGGAGACGTTGTCCTTCCTCCTCTCTCGCACGACGACGCCCACTGCGCCGCCTCCCACATGCACCGCGACGAGGAAGCTCCTTGACGGTTGCGCTTCGTTCTGTTGTCGCAATCTGACTATGGTGAAATCTGGTAGTTGGCGGTGCACTTATGGCTCTCCTCCCCGCGGCTCCATCCTTGCTCCACAGCCTGCACCCTATACAGCGGTACCCTAAGCGGCCAATGGCGACCCAAGACCGGCGGCGATCCTAGGCTTTCTCACAGTAGACTTGCTGCGGCAGTGGGCGGAGGCTATGGGGTGTGAAAATCAATGACTATGATAGCACAGTGGAGGCTTCCGATTCTCAGCACAGCAAAGGAGATAGTTTGGTTAATGATACAACATGATAATGCCACCTGAAATGTTTAGGAATGTACTTGGTGAGTTTGAGTAAAACTGGGGTTTGAAGCTGAGAAATTTTCTTATCTTCTCACAGCAAGGTCTAGAATGCGCTCAGTTTGACTCATTTCTCTTCCGTTGTAAAATGAATTAAGTAGTGACGCATGCGAATGTAGTCCTGGTTTAAGTGGTTATTATTATTATTATTATTATTATTATTATTATTCTGATTTGCCTTTGATTTTCTGATTGTATTTTTCATTTTGTTTTGCTTGTTGTTTACATTTTTTATTATTAGGAATTGTTAGCAGCCAAGTTGTTTGTATAAATGTCCCATTTGGGGTAAGACAGTCGATTTTCACTCTATATCAATTTCCTGTTATTCTCAAATCTCAATCACTTTGTTAAATATTTCATCCTAGTTTAGCTTAGAGATGATAATGGGACCAATCAAGCAATCATCCATCCAGTTTATCCGTATATAAATCCAATCCAGCCCATCCAATTATAATGCATTGTTAACTCACTCTTTGTTGTTATTATCTCACATTTGAGTTCCCTTTTTTTTTTTTTGGTTTTTTTTCTTGTTCTTCATATCAAGTGGCAATGGCTTCCTTTCACCAATTTTGCTTATGAAGATTATGATCTTCCCTGCTATCATTGGGTAGGTTCTTCTGTCGGTGAAATTTTATTTTATATATGAGCATGAAGCTATTGTTTCTGTCTCTTTTTGCAGGTCTGAGTTATAATGGTGTTCCACCTACTGGGGACTATTCTTTTGCTAAGTATAACAAGGTAAATATATGTTCAATCTTTACCTTCATGCATGCTCTGGATTCCCCCCTTTCTCTCGGTAATCTCTCTCTCTCTCTCTCTCTCTCTCTCTCTCTCTCTCTCTCTATCATTTGGCTCTAATCAACATCTGTTTACATGATTTAATGTTAATTTACATACACTGGTGTAGTCTGTTGACATTACACACATGAGGAGTATTAAGTATTTGACCTATCCGGTAGGTGTCATGTCATGACTACCTTTGTTCGAGGCCATAGAACTTCATCTATGAGTTTGCTTAAATGACGTTACAATTTTTAATGCAACAAATAAAAAAACAGAACTTCATGCACTGAATCATGTTGAGATTGTGGTCTCTTAAATGACATACATTCCAAGAATATGCATTGGAAGGTCATTTTTGTTTATATGACTATTAAATTGCTAGTTTGTAAATTATATTGTTTGGACCTTGTATTTCACAGATGATCACTTTACCGTAAATACAGGGGACAATTCATGATCAATTTGGCTGGATCTTATATCTTAACCTATCTTTGTGTTGCATTTGCCTTTTGTGTACACTCGATTGTAACTTTCGTTTGTGATGTATATTTATAAGACTAGAAGAAGTTATAATTTGCCTATGTTGCATTTCTTTTTCCTAACTTCTATTGCATCATTCAATGTTAGATTCATTGGTGGACCCTTTCCAGCCATTGTAAGCCTAAGCAAGATGATGTGAAGCAAAAAGTAGATCATAATGACGACATGATTTGAAGTGCACACGAAGCTATTGCATTCTTGAACCATACTTGTTTGTATTTTGGGCTTTGGTCTTTGTATTGTGGCAAAAAGTTGCAGGGGAAATAAACTGAGTCTTCAAGAGAAATAAGAGCTGTTGGACTTCATTTTCATTCTATTATGTTTATTAAGTTTAGGAAGCAGCTGCAAATAGGCTATGAAATTTGCAGTTATCCAGCAGCCAAGATTTGTGGCTATGAAAATGTATAATTTTGTATTATATTGTTGTACTCTACCTAAAACTTCTATCTGTTACACTTAATATATTCAAATTACTTCATTCGTAATAGAAGTTACTTCTTTCTCGATCATTGAACTAAACTACTAATATAAATTTATATTTCTTAGTTATTAATATACTGCATGGCCTAACAGCAACATGCAGAAAAATTGGTAATTTAAATGTTATTACATAGTGCATGGCATACCACATTAATCTACTGCATGCCTTTTTTGGGACTTGACATTGAATCCATTGGAACAGTTTTATTTTTATTTTTCAATTTTTTTTTAAACTCAAAACAATCATTTTGAGCTATGCAAAAAATAAAATGGCAGCCAAAAGATTCCAACTGGGTTAATTTCTGCAAATTAATGTGACCATCTATAAATAACTACACATTGCTGATCATCAGCAAGAACCTATTCTAAAGATGAAAGAATTCTTATGCAAATGCAGTAATTTCAGCTTTTTGAAGAGGTAACTAAATTGACTAACAATGGAACACTTGGAAACTAACAGTATCAATGTGGCTGAATTTTTTGCACGAGATCATGTAGCAAACTTCTTTATCAGTGTCAGTAATTGACCTCAATTCCTTGCACATTAAATACCCCAAGAAGCCAATGAGACAACCACTAGATAAAGCAATGGCAAAGAATCCTGCTCCTTTGCATAAGCCTCTAATAGCAATATAATATGCCAGATCAGTCTTGAGTTCTTCCAAACTCTCATGAATTTTCAATTCTCCTCTACTTTTGTGACCACCAAATACAGCCTTGCTTCGAAAGGGTCTGGTTGCTCTGCATTATACCAACAAGAATAAAAGAGGCCAAATAAATGAGAGCACCAAAACAAATTAAGAAAGAAATAAGAAAGTCAATACCAGGCAGCACAAAATTATAAACACCAACAGAAAATAGAGATGTAATACCCTCAAAAATCTTCAATCCTTGCTAAAAGTGGTGACTGTGCTTCCCTAACATCCAAATTAGAAGTTCCAACGTTGGAGTTTGGAGATTGATTATTTATAACATCACACCTAAAAGGCATAGTATGTTAGACAAAAATATATTTTCATAACAAAATAATCTTAACATACTAAGAATGAAAAAATAAAATAAAATAATGGAACACATAATTGAGAAAAGGAAATAAGTAAAACAAATGAGTAAGATGTGCATTCAAATTACCGTGCTTGGTTTTTACTTGGACACTTTCATATATTATGACCTTTCTTCTTACAAAATGAATAAGCATTAGAACCCTTTTTGCTTAATTCCAAACTGCTTTTCACTCGCAAAGTTCGAGGACGCCCTTTGGTTACCACATGAGGAGGATCACGCAAAGTTATAGCACTGTCAATGACTTCTGGGGTACCTTGATTTGTCAAATTACAAAACTCCTCCATTGATTCTTCAACTTCCAATAAATCAAGTTCTCCAATTAACTTTTGTAAACCTTGAATTGCAATATCATGATGTTTTTCTGATCGTGAAGCTCTTTCTGAGAGTTCTAGAGATTGAACCATGAGACTATTAAATAATAAAGTACTAGAAGCTTTGTTGCAGTCTTCTTGGAACTCTTCATTTACCAACCCTTTAACCTTCTCCGTCTTCGCATTCCTTGTCCATCGACATAGAATATAATGAGATGGGAGTGTATATACCCTTTTCTTTATGAATACAGCCAAGACGTGCCTACATAAAATTCCCATAAACTCAAACATGTGACAACTACAACTTGCTTCATTTGAACTGACATGAAAAGTCACATAGTAGTTAGGCTTCTCCTGGTAAATTTCATGAACCTTGTATGTGTATACATCAGTAGAAAATTTAACTTTCTCTGAAGTAAACTTTTGAGATCCAACTAATTCATTTTGAAATATCCTGAACAACTTTCTTGTGTAACTTTTTGAAGCAATTTCTTCCATAGGATATAAAGTCCGCAAAATGGGAGTTGAATTCATTGTCTTAAAACTCTTCTCTCTTTCCTTGTTATAACGTGCATCAAGAGCCCTCTCATATTGTGTCACAAACTTGCTCAATGGAGTACTTGAATTCACAAAATCCTTAAAAAACTTATTCATGCTTTCACTCCTTTGAGTGGTAGACATTCCAGCACAAAAATTAGAACGTACATAAGTAGGAGTCCATTTTTCTCGAATGGAGTATATCTTTTTCAACCACTGATTATCTTGCAACCAATACTTATCAATCATTGCTTCCCAATCAGATTCAAATTCTTCAATAGTGATAGATTGGTGAATGCACTTATAAAATTGATTCTTGAATTCATTGTGTTCATGATAAATATGGTTCAAGTACTCTGGAACTTTTTTCTCAATGTGCGACATACAAAAATGATGTTTAACCCCTGGTAACACCCTTGTAACAGCATTAGTAATAGCAGTATCTTGATCAGTGATAATTATTTTTGGAGGAATTCCAGACATTGCTTGTAACCAAGTGCTTAATAACCAAACAAAACTTTCTTCTGTTTCATCCCATAATAAAGCACATCCAAAAAGAATGGATTGTTGATGGTGATTAACTACAGTGAATGGAATAAATGGCATTTTGTATTTATTTGTCAAGTATGTAGGATCAAAAGTCACAACATCACCAAAATATTTGTAAGTCATTCTAGACCTTGAATCAACCCAAAAACAATTTGCTAATTGTCCCTCTGCATCCATTTGAAATGCATAAAAAAATCCAGTATTTTTCAATTGACAATCTTTAAAATATGATAACATCAATTGAGCATCTCCTTTTTCTAATTTCTTTTGTCTCTTTTCACTCAAGTAATTTATCACATCTTGTGGACTGAAGCCAATATTTTCAACACCACCACTTTCAGTACATAAAATAGAGGCTATTTTGCTAGGACACAAACCAGAATCATGAAGCATATCAATAAGTCTTTTTTGCATTTTAGTCTTCTTTCTATGAACTCGAAGAAATTGTGAACTTCTTGGGGAAGCAAGATTGTGATTATGGTCTTTTATGAATCTAGAATAATCCATCTATCTTCTCCTCTCTTTATATATAGCATAGCATCGCCTTACATCCTATCCTTGTCTCATCATTGCTCATATCTTCGCTTTTTGCATATTTTTTCACTCGAAACCCCTCCTTTGAACAAACAATTTCTTGGCCAATTACCACGCCATTTGTTCTTGATTTAGTCACACAACCCATGCGAAAACTAAAACCTTTTCTCTTAGCATACCTGGTGTAATAATTCTTTGCATCTTCAAACACTGAGAATTCCATTCCTTCATAAGGCTCTAATGGAGGCAGTAAA
This sequence comes from Pterocarpus macrocarpus, assembly GCA_031439585.1. Lineage (NCBI taxonomy): Eukaryota > Viridiplantae > Streptophyta > Magnoliopsida > Fabales > Fabaceae > Pterocarpus > Pterocarpus macrocarpus. The sequence continues at coordinate 3,823,862 of CM062520.1, read as the reverse complement.
AGTTTCGTATTTGATGGTTGTCCAGTGTCAAGATGATCATCTTGAGGAGCACTTCCAAGTCTATTTTCCTCTTCACAATTACTCATAGTAATGATCCCTACATAAAGGCCTATGTTAAAAAAATTCAAGGGACACTTGAATTTGGAAGCATGTAACATCTTGACTCCCACACTTAAAAATTTGGAGCAAAATTTTCGATTTCTCTTCATTCAAAAATTACGGAAACAAAAAGCTTAAAAGATAAGGAGATACCTTTTTGCACAATACTTATTGGTCTGTGTAGCTAGAAAAAGTTTTGCTTTAGAGGAACTTTCAGAAAGCACAGAGCCAAAAGTATTTCAGATTTTTGAGTCTCTAGTTCCTTGAAAATCAGATTTTGTTATTTTTAACCATGTGGAAAAGGAAAAGAGCCATAAGCAAATACAACAAACACAGAAATTTCTAGAAGATGCATCACGTGTAATTTAAGGTTTGTCAAATAGTCATCTCATTAAACTAATAAGTTAATAACTGGTAAACCAAAAAGAATTATAATGAATGCATCAATTTTTTGGAAAGAAACTGAAATCTGCTCGTCCTTGTCAAAAGAAAAAAAAAATGAATTTTAGTCATAAATCATTGAAATTCAACTAACTTCACCTGCCTGGCCCCAACAAAAGTGCACTTCAATAGGTTTCAAATAACAATCTATTATAGTAGAATATTCTTATCAATACAACTCTTGATTAATCTATGATAAAAGAATGCTTGTGACTTTGCGTGACTAGGATATCATTTGGCCTCTTCCCAATTTGCTAATATATTAACTTGCTACACACCTGAGAGGGCCGAGGATAACATGCAAAACGGTGATGATATGCAAAATATTCCTCGGATTTCTTCTTGTCGGCTATGACTTAAGCTATTCGATAAGAACTGACTTAAGCTATTCAATAATTATTGCAAGCAATGAGCAACGCATAATGATTCATTAATGGGAGACTGTATAACATTGGATTGAAGAGCCACGTGACTGAAGACACGCAATTGAGAGGGCAGAGGATAACATGGAGCTCACAGCGAAGGGGTGAAAAGTGAAAGAGGAGAAAAGGCTAGTTTCAGCGGGGACGAGAGAGAGAGAAACAGTAACCATAAACAAAGAGTTCGAGAAAATGGTGCACTCACTGCAGTTAATACAGAGTCATAGAAATTAAGATTAATTTTAAGTTGATGATGTGTCAAATTATAATTGACTGTGATAGTGTAAACTGAGTTTATACTGTTAATGTGCTCCAATTAATCTCAAAGTAAGAATAATATTGCAAAACATTGATAGTCAACGCATTAAAAAGAGTAAGATACAGCATCAAGTATTTAGCTGTATGAAATTTAGTGTAAGAATAAGAAATTTATGAAGACCATTTCCCTTCACTGGAGTGTGTAGTATGATCGGTAAGAATTTTGATCTGTCAGATTAGTTTTGTTACTACTAGTCCAAAGCATCCTTGTGAACAGACCTAGCTACACTCTTCAGCTTAACTGAGGAATTAAGGAACAAATTGATTTACTATTAAAGCATTATCTTAAGAATATAACTTGGAATTAGAAGTACATGTTAAAATCAATCTTTGAGAAGGATAAGTAGAGGCCCAAACTTCCTTAACAGGGAAACTTCTAAACATGGATATAATACATATAAAGTTATCTTACGAAGACAGCAAATATATGAATAATAAGTGTTGAGATTAGTAGCAAAAGATAGAGAAAAAATTTCTCTAAAGTATAACCTGGACTTGTTGGACCACACTGGGAAGTAGCACTACTTATATCAGATGCAGCGGAGGCATTCCTCCGAAGCTTTGAAGGATTGCTGGAACTTACACCATGAACACTGTTGGCAACGTAAAGTGCCTGAAAATTAGTTGTTAACAAAGATCAAATGACAGTTATATAAATTAAATCAGCAACATCCAGGTCAAGGTCAATAACAAGAGGATATCAATCAATACAATTCTAAATTAGTATGAATAGTTTATTTTTGTTTGGGTTCAGTAGAGGAAAGATTTTAAATTTTACTGTATCTAAGAAAAAACTAATTTTGTTTAATATAATAAATTTTTAAATTAATATAAATTAATATTAACTTAAACCGTTAATAAAATGTGATTATTTTTGTTAAAATACTAAACAAAATTGGTAAAAATTATGTAATATTTTGGCAAAAAGATTACAATATTTTGGTAAAAATATTGTCGATGGTGGGGGACAAAATATAGAGTAAAGGCATAATAAATTTATATTAAAGGTGAAAATAGGAAAATGATAAATATTGTGTTGTTGGTGTGTTGTTGTGTGGATATTAATTTGCTTGGGGATTTATCAATTATATTTAATGTCGTGGGATTGGGAAGAACCAACAAGAAAAAAAAAATTTAATTGTATTCATTTAAATGATGAAAATTGAACAATTGAATTAACGTGGATGAGAATTGTGATATAACACCATGTAGTAGTTGATCAGTGGTAATGTTAGTAATGTATTATTAATTTTAGTTAATGGAGCAAATGTAATGTATCTGAAAGCTATTTCACACTTGGATTATGCAGGGCATGATTTTAAACAAAATCCTTTTTTTAATGTAGGAAAAGATTATCTTATGTAATTACATGAAGTGAATTTTGAAAAGACACAAAATTGGTAAACAAATACTGTTTTTTGTTTTTTTTGGTTGAAATGTTAATGCAGTATCGAAATACTTCCTTTGATTTAATTTATCTGTTAATTTAAATAATTTGATATATTTTTAAATCAATATATTTAAATATAAATTGTAGATCTTGATGCTGATCCATGTTAGGATTGTAAAATTCCATTCAACATTGGAATTTTTTTGTTTTTTTCAGACCCAAAAAAAAATTCTGATTTCTGATAAAAATTGAATAATCAATGTCCAGTTATTTGATTTGAGCATCGTAAACGCGACTGTGAATATTAGTTGAACTTAGCGCATAAGTACGCGGAAGCACCGTTTTACTATGCCCCGCTTCGGATTTTTCTCACTTACGGGCTACGACACGTCACTGAAATTATTGCACTTGTCATTTCTCATGAAATTGAGCTACCCAAAAGTCCATTTAAGTTTCCGAAAATTTCGCTCATGTTATTCAAAAGTAGCAAGAAATTCATTTTGTTTTCGAGTGAGTAGATATACTTGTATATTATTTTCTTAGACTAGCTTATTAATAGCATGTTTGGAAGCACGTTTAGCATTTCTATAATTAATTCTAACCCAGAATTGATTCTATCAATTTTTGATAAAATTTGATTATTGATTTTTAAAATTAATTTTTATTTCTAGAATTAATTTTAAGAAAAATAAAATTATTTTATTTTCTATTATAATTATTTTTTATCAAATATAAATTATTTCACCTCAAAATTAATTTCAACAAAATTAATTATATATAAAATCAATTCTACAAAAATAAAATCAAATACTCGTTAAATAGATGGACGATCTTTTCCAAGTCCTTAGTTGTTAGTCCACCAAAGTCATTGAGGTGAGCCTCACAACCGACATATTTGGGTACGATATTTTATGGGAATTTTTAAATTATTTATTCTTGAAAAAAAAAAATCAAGAACATCCGTTTGAAAGGAGAGATAATGATATTTTTACACCATTTCAATCACCGATTTAATTTTAATATATTATTATTATAAATTTTTTTATATAATCATTTAATTATATATATTTAAAACATTAACAATGTTTAACTCTTATATCACAAAAGTTATATAAAAAAAAATATTAGTAATTATCAGTTTAAAATATTTTATAATAGATGTTCGAACTTCCATCCATATTGAAAAAGTTAGAACTTAAATTAATAAATTCAATGAAAACTTTAAGAGAAACACATTAAAAGTTTGATAAAAATATGCGCAAAGGGACATCAACTGGTTCGAGTGATCCGTGTCGTAGAAAAGGTAACTTCGTTATCAATCTGCATGTATATAGGGGCTACTTGGACTAATACTAAACCATACAAATATCAATCTAATATTTGTTAATTTCATCGCTTGTGATGACCACAACCACAATGATGAATCCACTCCGCTCCAAATTTCTCATTCAAGCCATGTTTATGGTGTGGTTGATGCTGCAGATGGACCTTGTTTCTACAAAAGAAATTAGGTGCCAAGAGAGGGAGAGGCATGCACTCCTCGATCTACTATGGCATACTGTCATCGTGGGGGAGTGAAGAAGATTGTTACCAATGGAGAGGAGTTTTCTGCAGCAACCTAACTGGCCATATACTATTCCTCGATCTTCATGGTTCCAATCCCGATGTTCCCATGCGTGAGTCCTTGAAGGGTAAGATCTACATGTCTCTGTTGGAGTTGCAGATGTATTTGAATCTCGGGGCGTGTTACGCTACTCCCATTTAACTCTGGGAGTAACTTAGTCCCTTTAAAAAAATTAGAAAATATCTTAAGACAATATTGCTAAATAGGTGCCTCTATACTTTTTCTTTGCAAATAGAATCACATCTCAACCTGAATTGCTGTGTCTAAAGGGACTATGGGAATCCAAATGTCGCTAATGCTGCTTATGCTGGTGGTCCACCAGGTGGCCCAAGGAGTTCATGGCCTGCTCAGGCTCCCCCTGCTTATGGGTCTATGGGCTATGGGAACACTGCTTCTTGGGGTGCTCCAAGTGGTGGTGCTGGATCTGGTGATGGTGGCCCTGGTTCAGCATCTGCAGGTCAAGGATGTTTGGATATGGTGGGTATGGAGGGTATGGCGGAAGTGGTAGTTCTTATGGGAATCCAGGTGTATACAGTGCTATTGGAGGGCGTACTGGGAGTGCCCCAAATAGTAATGCTAGCGGTCCTGGTGGGAGTGAACTACAAGGTAGTGGTGGTGGCGGTGGCTATGGAAATGCAAACGCAGATGGAAATTCATGTTATGGAAATGCTGGTTGGAGGTTTGAGCAAGCTCAAGCATCTGGTAACTATGGGACTCCTGAAGGAAATGGTCCTCATGGTGGGCAAGTTGGTTATGGTGGTGGGTATGGTGGTGTTCAGTTGTGACAAGCCCAGCAACAGTAATTTTGATTATGACTCTATTTGCAAAGAAAAAAAATAAGACATTTAGTAATATTGTTTTGGGATTTTTAAAGGGATTAAGTTGCTTCCAAAGTTAAATGGGAGTAACGTAACACGCCCCTTGAATCTCAGTTAGGATTCTTTTCAAGGTAGCCCTATTCCAGAATTCTTTGGTTCTCTCTGTAATTTGGAATATGTTGATCTCTCATGTTCTTATTTTAGTGGACAAGTTCCAAGTCAATTGGGATCTCTCTCACATTTGGAGGTAGTTTGGTATGCATACATCTTTTTATATTTCTGGAAATGTGAAAATATTCCCATGTTTGGTAGAAAGTTTGAAGCAACATTCCCAAAAATATTACATTCTTAAAAATAAATTTTACCCCCAAAACATTACCACCTTCCCCCATGGGAGTCCAACATTCCCATGGAAAGGAAATATTTGCCATTGTGAAAATATCAAAATACCCCTATTGCCACCCAAAGTCATCCACCACCGGCCTGCGCCGTCCGCCATCATCCACCGCCCGCCGCCGCTGCCAACCACCTCTGCCGACCACCTTCCGGCGCCGGCCACTGCTGCTATTCACTGTTCGCTACTTGCCACCGCTGCTGTCTGCCACCTTCTTGCACAGCTTGTTGGCCACCATCCACTGGCGGCCCTGTCGATGCTGCTGCCGGCCAACCACTTGCCACCACCTCCATCAAGGGTGTTTTTGAAAATTTATTAAATATTTTTGGGAATTCAATTTGTATACCAAACACTCTAAAATATCATACCTGGGAAAGTTGTTCTCGAAAATAGCATTCTTGGGAATCTTATTCTCAGTAATAAAAATTTATTCCATCTATCTTTAGTGTACTTAAATCTTGATGACAATCTACTGGAGGGTTCAATCCCATATCAACTTGGAAAACTCTCCAATTTGAAGTGGCTTTCTCTTGGACAACATGCTTATTTTGGTGCTTTCAAAATTGACAATGGGAATCATGCTGGTGGTCAGTGGTTATCCAATCTCACTTCTTTAACCCATCTCGAATTGAGAGGGGTCCTAAATCTTAATCATTCTCATGATTGGCTGCAAATGGTTAGTAAGTTACCTTATCTTAGGAGTTTGAATCGGGATGGTTGTTTCCTTTCTGATCATTTAATCCATTCTGTGGGAATTTCCAAATTCAACTCTTCTTCTCTTGCATTCCTTGGCCTCTCCGATAACAACTTTGCATCACCCATGAAATTCCAGTGGATATCCAAAGTCGGCCCTAGCCTTGTTGGGCTGAACCTTGATTATAACCACTTGGAGGGTCCCATACCAAATGATTTTGGCACAATAATGATTTATCTTCAGAATCTTTACCTCAGTGATAACAGACTAAAGGGAGAAGATATGAAATCCTTGGCAAATATATGCACTTTGCATGAGTTATTCTTGCGGGGAAACAATTTGGCTGAAGAACTTTCAACAATTCTTCAAAATTTGTCTGCTGGCTGTGCTAGACACTCACTCCAAGTATTGTCCCTAATTTTGAATCAAATAACTAGCAAATTATTTGACCTTTCCATATTTCCATCTTTGAAAGAATTGAGTCCTGCTGGAAATCGGTTAAGTGGAGAGATCCTTGAAGCTAGCAGATTGCCATCTCAGTTGGAGTATTTGTCAATCGGATCAAACTTTTTAGAAGGTGGAATTCCAAAATCATTTGGAGATGCATTTAGTTTGAGCATTTTGAGGCTACCTAATAACTCATTGAGTGAAGAGCTTTCTGTGATAATTCGTCACTTGTCCGGGTGTGCCAAAAACTCACTACAAGAGTTACATCTAGATGTCAATCAAATCAATGGCACACTGCCTGATCTATCGACATTTCCGTATTTGAAAGTGTTACATCTTTCTGAAAACAAGCTGAAAGGGAAGATATATGCAGATCGACGATTTCCATCTCAGCTAGAGATCTTATCATTGAATTGAAACTCTTTAGAAGGCGTAATCACTGACTCCCATTGTGCTAATATGTCCAAGTTAAACTACTTGGGCTTATGTGACAACTCATTGGCTTTGACATTTAGCCAGAATTCGGTCCCACCCATTCAGTTAAAAGAAGGCATGTCATTGAGATCTTGCAAACTAGGTCCTGCTTTTCCAAAATGGTTGGAGACACAAAATAGCTTCAAATATCTTGATATTTCCAATGCTGGAATTTCAGACGTTGTTCCTGAGTGGTTTCGGAAAAATTAGCTTTTCCAACACAAGTGACAGTGGATATCTCATGCAATAATCTCAAAGGTACAATTCCAAATTTACCAATAAGGCTTATTTCTATGAGCACTTTAACTCTTTCCTCAAATCAATTTGAAGGCTCAATTCCACCATTTCTACGAGGTGCTAAGTTTCTTGATTTGTCCAATAATAAATTTTCAGATTCTCTACTGTTTTTTTGTGCTAATGGTATAGTTGAAATATTAGACCAATTGATCCTTTCAAATAATCAATTATCTGGATCAATTCCTGATTGTTTGAGTCATTTCAAGTCATTAGCCTATCTAGATTTGAGCCACAATAAGTTTGCAGGAAAGATTCCTACCTCAATGGGATCCCTTCATGAACTTCTAGCATTAATTTTGAGAAACAATAGCTTAACTGAAGAGATCCCAATCTCTTTGAGGAGTTGCACGAAGTTATTAATGCTAGATGTGAGTGAAAATAGATTATCAGGACCTATCCCTTCCTGGATTGGGGAGTTAAAACAATTAATAATGGTAAGCTTACGAAGCAACCGCTTCTTTGGAAGTTTACCATTAAATCTTTGTCGACTAGCATGCCTTGATCTATTATATCTCTCATTGAACAATCTATCTGGACAAATTCCCAATTGCTTTAAGAATTATTCTGCAATGGCTCAAAAGACTACCCCAGGAGATTATCGCTTTCTGTATAATAACATCCTTGATGGAAGCATCACCTTCAACAATCATGGTTTGGAGGCATCTTTGATGTGGAAAGGTGTAGAACGAATGTTCGGGAATAACCGGTTACTCTTGAAAGGTATTGATCTCTCAAGTAATCAATTATCAAGGCAAATTCCAACAGAAATAGTGAATTTATTTGAATTGGTTTTATTAAATTTATCAAGAAACAGTTTGACAGGAGAAATTCCTTCGATGATTGGAAAGCTAACATCATTGGAATTTCCTGATTTGTCAAGAAACCAACTTTTTGATTTATGAAGATAACCTTGACCTTTGCGGGCCGCCACTTCAAAAAATGTGTAAAGAAGAGAAGTCACCGCCAATAGTTCATGAAGATGAAGGCTCATTTTTCTCCCGTGGATTTTACATAAGTATGGCACTTGGTTTTGTTACTGGATTTTGGGGGATCTTTGGCTCAACACTAGTCAAGTGTTCTTTGCGACATGCTTATTTCTGGTTCTTGAATAATTTAATGGACAACATTCATGTCATGATAGCAGTGAAAATTGCCGAATGCAAAAGGAGGCTCAGAGGTCTGCTGGTAGTAACTTTAGCGCTCCCATGTATGCTTTTGGATTTTACATAGACAGTTGTTTTAACTTATTTTCATATTTAACGAAAAAAAGAACTTATGCTACCATCAATTATTTTTTGAAAGATTATAACTTATATCTTCAAAATAAGACTAAATTTTATTTCAGTATTCTTGTAACAAATTTTGTGTTTGATTGATTTTAATGTGAAAGGCTAGGTTAAAGCTCGAAGGTACTTTTGGAAAACAGATTATTTTCATTTCATTTGTGAAACTGTTTTCTTATGGCTAAAGGTGCCATGTTAGCTGTGCTTTTACACTGCATGATCCCTGGCTTTTTTTATCTTGAATCGTCACTGCATGAGTGGTTGTCATACCTTATTTGCTGCTATAAAAATTATTATTTGAATGGAGACATTTAATTAATATTGAATGATAGCATGTGATATATGTTTAAAGGAATGTCTCAGAAAAAATATTAGTCTCGAGTTTCATTTTGCAAATGGCTCATGAAATTTTAGATTTACGTGTAAGGTTAGTTAATCCAACTTTTGAATGACTTGAGAGGATACAAATATATTTCTTAATAATTAAAACCTATTATGAGAGACAGTATTTTCGTAATTGAACGGTAACTTTATTAAGTTTATTTCTTCCGAAAAATCATATTTTATCAAAAAATTGAACTTCTTTGGCATAACATTACGGATCTTATAAATTAATTGTTTCGAAATTTACGGCATGCACCACTTGTATTTCTTTCATTCTTGGAATCTTCATATTTGTTGTATTGTTATCGTTTCCTCTATAATTATTTATAAAGAATTTCTATTTTAAATTTGAGTAACTCCGCAACATCTTGATTTTATACAGACAGTAAATTTGGGATGCTTATACCCTCTGTCTTTTCTTTTTCAGTCTCAATTGGGAATATTTGAACTTGTTAATCCCTAGGCAAGGCAAGTTTTCTCTGAGGAATAAGTTTGAAGCTGAGGGCTGCATTTTCTGCCCGACAAAAGGGATGTTCCCAGATCTTGCATGTATTGATTGCTTAAAATTGTCATGTACTTTCATTTTGCTTGTAGGAGATTAAATCCTTATGTTTGTATTAAATAAAGTCTTGGACTACTCATGAAGACTTTGCTTTTAAATAAAAGTCACTCGAATATATTGCAAGATGCTAATAGAACAAGAGTGAGAACTCGCTAACAATAGCATTAAAATGGAAACTTACATATAACAAGGATTCCTGAAGTTGCAAATTGTGTGTCACTTTAGTCCCCACACACAATTTGGGGACTAAAGTGACACAATTTGTAAATTTCAACTTCAAAGATTAAATAGTTAATTTCTTAATTTCAGGGGTTAAAGTGAAGTGCACCTACAACTTTAAGGACTAAAGCAAACCTTACTTGAATAATAGGTAATTAATTAAGATAGAGATGTCAATTCCTAAGGCATGTAAGTTTTGCAACCTATATCAAATACCTGAGATAGTATGAGAGGAATTGTATGAGGTTGAGGGTTCAGGAAGAAAGGTTTAGAGGGCAAAGAACATTTAGAAAGGGAAAGATATTAGATAAGGGAACAACATACTACAATAGCCTTGCCTTCCTCGGTGCCTATTCTTTTTAGTACAAGTTGCCTGCTTACTTCCACTGAAACAATATTGCCTATCTGCCTGCTTCACCCTCGATGGTGGAGGGGTCCCCTACTCAACCTATTGTTGCCTATAATGACTATTCTAACCTTGATCATTGGAACATTCTTCATTGGAGTAGTACCTTGGGTCTTCTTATAAGGGCTCCAACTTCGACTCCTTTTGCGATGTCGGTTTTGAGCCCTCCTGCGAGTGTCTTCTTCCCAACACCTTTTGTCATTGTTGTCATGCCTTATCTCTATCTCATCTTCCAACGTGCGAATACGAGTCGCTTAGTCCTGCATTACCCTAAGTATTGCCTCTAAGGTAGAATTGTTTTGGGCGACTTCCACCCTAGAGGCTACTTGCTTGGTAGGGGTCAGTGTTTCAATTCCTTCATCTCTTGGAGGTAGGTTCCATGCCTCGGGAATACGATTCCTACTCTGTGATTCTGATTCGGAAGCCGTGACTCCATCCACTCTTTGCTCAAGGCCTATAGTGGGGCCCTATTGTTGCTATTCATCAACGACACATTGCTCTAATCAACTAACCACATGCTCCCATTATGGTCGCTAATGTTTGTTGTAGGATTTGTGGTGCTAGTTTGCCTATGCTAAACTCGAGGTGATGATCATGAGGTTGAAAATTGGTTCGCGTGTTTGAGGTAAAGTGTTGGTGGTGTACAAGTTGAGACTGCGGTGATCAGGTCAATAAGAGTTTTAGAGATATGAAGTAGAAAAGGAATGATTAGATACCTGGTTTCTGCTCCTTCCCTGTCTTTTATTTAATTGGAGCTGAAACCCTAGCAATTATTTCTGTGTCTCACGTAGCGGTTATCTTGGAACACGTAACAGAATTCGTGAATTCATAAGGGAGTGACCTTCTGGCCTTTAGCAAAAATGATTGGTCATGCGAGTTAGGTCTTTGGACACAATCCAAGTTCTGTTATTAGGCCTTTGCCAATTGGGTTTTGAACTCTGAATTTGGACTATAACAATAGTTAATTTCTTAATTTTAAGGACTAAAGTGAAGTACACCTATAATTTCAGGGATTAAAGTGAATCTTAACTTGAATAATAGGTAATTAACTAAAATAGAATTATCAATTCCCTAGGCTTGTAAGTTTTGCAGCCTAGATCAAATACCTGAGACAGTCTGAGAGGAATTGTATGGGGTTAAGAGTTAAGGAAGAGAGGTTTAAAGTGCAAAGAACATTCAGAAAGGGAAATATATTAGATAGGGGAATAGCATATTACAATAGTCTTGCCTTCCTCGGGTTCCTATTGGCTCGTGGCGCTAAATAACTTCGGTAGTGAAATCCTTGGGCCATAAACTGGTTGCATAGTGATTGTCATGTGTGTTGGGCCAATTTGGCCATTTGAGTCCATTACACACAACTGGCAATTCTTTTTTTTGGATTTAATTTCATACTTTTCACTTTGGCCAAAAAAACATAAATTTCATAGTTTTTACAATTGAAGTTTTTGTCAATCAACACCTGGAGGGATTTAATTCCTCTATTTAGTTTTCTCTGTCTTCTTCCTTGTTCCCCAATAACATTTTGCCAAGTGTAGAAATTATGGGTGATTTTAAGCAAGTTGGTTTGACAAAGAAACATTAGTGATGTCACGATTTTAGATGTGCCAAATTTTTATTGGGGGAGAGGAAATAAGGTAGTAAAATGAACAGGGTTGGAATGCTACTTAGAGTAATAGGTATACTTAGCCTCAATTGGATCAATTTTTTATGTTTAAATGAGTTATGACAGTGACGAACTAAAGAGAGTTACTTAATTTTAATTATTCAGGGGGAATTAGAGAAATAAGCAAATTGCAAGGCACTATTTTAATTGCTTTAGAAAAGCACTGAAATGTATGCGTTCAAATGACTTATAAGAGATCCGAGAACAAAGCTACTTGTCATTCATTGCCTAGAGAATGTACACATCTTCCAAAATAACGGAAGTGGTGGCACCAACAACGTAGAGATGAGAGTAATTTGGAGATTGAGAACGAGGCACAGCATATTCACAAAGCCAGGAGAAAAAAGGTGAATTGGTTTCCAATTAGTGAGCGTGTTCTTTATCTTCTTAAGCAAATTGATTGCCAAATTTTTATCTTCTTAATTAATAATTCTTAGATAAAACAATTAAAAAAATATAATTATTATTTTTTCTTAAAAAAGGCTTTTGTTAGACATTCGTATGTCTATGTAAACACGAAAAGCAAATAAAATTTACAATATTTTAGGTGTTTAGTTTGTTGTATTCAAAGATTTAAAAAAAAAATGGTGAAAATAATTTTGTTCATATTAACATCTCTTCTCGAAAACTTTAAGAGAAGAAAACAAAATTAAACAACATAATATTTTTAGAATTACTAATAAAAATATATCAACAAACTATCGTTATCTAGAGAAGGGGGGGGGGGGGAAGGAAAAATCCAAAGAAACCCAGTATTCCGATAATTCTACTTATCTTAAACATATATCTTGCCTCAGTTGGATTCACACGTTTTCATAAGTTGTGACATTGATGAACTAAAAAATGTTATTTAATTTTAATTATTCAGAGAGAATAATAGAAATAAGCAAATTGCAGGCAAACTTTTAATTATTTTAAAAAAGTACGGAGATATATGTGCCTTCTTCGAGTGACTTATAAGAGATCTGACGACATAGTTATTTGGTCGTTTTGCTAGAGAATGTTCACATCTTCTAAATAACAGAAGTGGTGTATAGTGTATACATTTAAGCAATGACAATAATGTAGAGATGTAATTAATTTGGAGATGCAGAATGCATAGGATACATTCGAGTGAGTCAACCAAACGTCATTGACGGAGTTGAAGCCGTATAAAGTACTTCAATTAATTAATTTCGTATCGACAACGATATCTGTTCGGTTTATCATAGCAACTGGGAATAAGATACCTTCATCTCGAGTATTGTTTTAATTTCTGGAGGAAAAGTTCCGGGACAACTTGGGAGAAATTGGCCAAGGGCAAACATACATAGAATGAAAGTGAAAGTGAAAATACAGCTATCCTAGCACTGCTGTAACTCGCCGTTACATGGCTATAAGATCTAAATGAGGCACAACATACTCACAAAACGAGCTGAAAAAGCAGGGATGGCAAAAAAAATCGGCCAAAATAGGTATCTGCAAGGATTACTCACAACGAGGATAGGGGATAATATTCCCGCTTTATGGGGATCCGCTAAATCTTTGTTAACATAAATTAACTAAATGCTCTCATATATGCAAATATATAATAAAAAAACTTAGTCACGATATTTGTGTCTTGTGATTTGGATATTTGTAATTATTTTTTAATAAATTTGCATCATGTATTTCATTTTTAATTTGAATTATATTGTGTTGGATAATATTATAATGAATTATAGATATCTATGAATATTTTATTTAGATTTTTCTCTTTTTTAGATATTCAAAAAAAAATTTATATAAACTCATGAATATCTGCAAAAATTTGAATCCTTACAGGGAATGAGGAATGGGGACTCGCGATGAGGATATGGATCGAGATGCACGCACAGGGGGGAAATTTTAAACTGGGACGGGGGTGTGTCCCCGCCCCTATAAATACCGGTTGCCATCCCTAAGAAAAAGTCAATTGGTTTCCTACAATGTTGCCTAAACCTCTAGTAATTTTTTTAATGTTTGGGCTTTGGGTTTGGATTAAGTTATCTTATATACAAAACAGTTTAGTGCATGTTGTGGAACTCAGCTTACAAGCCAAAAAAATAAAAAATAAAACCATTTTTTAAATATATTGTTATGTTTGGATAAAAAGGAGTAAATGGATTATAATAAAAAATTAAAATTTTAAGCTAAAAAAAATATTTTATAATTACAAGCAATTTTTTGAAACTTTTGGGCATAAACTAAACTCACCACCTTAAAATTACTTTTAAGCTAACATATTCAAACATAAAATACTTTTAAGTTAATAATCTAAATATAAATTGATTTTTACATATAATTGATTATTTAAAAAGAGATTATATTTATAATTAATTATTTGAATAATTTTAATTTCACGACTTTTTCAAACACACACTTATAATCATATTACAAGCAACCACCACTTGCAACTCCATTGCCTGAAGCTAGAGATGCACCATTTTACGTTCGAAATAGCAACACACAACCATGCCATAAGGCTGTTTATGACCCCGCACATCTTGTCTCAAAGCTTATTGGGTCGGATTCATGTTTTAAAATTTTGATATAGTGCATTTTTAGGCCGAGTTTAGATCATATTTCTAGTTGATCAGGCTAGTTTGAAGTCATATAATTATTTAAAAATTATAATTTTTTAATAAAATTAATGATAAATTATGAGATTTTTATACTTTAATTAATATGTTTTACATAATATAATTTTATTTTTGTATTAAAATAATTTATTTTGAAATATCTATTATAAAATATATATTGAATTTTTTTCTAACTTCTAAAATTTCATGGCTTTGCCATACATAATGTTCAAACTTATAAAATTTATAAATATCAAGTTGACCTGGTTATTTTTTTATTCAAGTCTAGGGTTTAATAAATGACCTAATAAAAAAATTGGGTTGGGTTTATGACTAACTCAGTCTAGTCTAACTCGTCCCTTATACATAATAAATCTAGCATAACAATCTTTGTTAGATAGGATTAGATATTTAATGTGTTAAGATATAGATTCAGTTTATTTTATCTTATTCTTAGTTATAGATTTATCTCTATCTTTTTTGTTATCTTAGGTTTATCTTCTATTTTATTGTTATCCAATAAATTATTTTTGTAACCGCTTTATCTATATAATAAACTTCTTGGTATAACTCATATTTAAATTCAACTAAACTTTTATTCAAAATATCTTCAATACACCCCTACCATGCCATAACCACCACTCCTACACTCCTTAGTGTGCCATTGTGGGCGTTGAGGGCTTTTTTTAAGTGTGATAATTAAATATGTAGACCAAATAAATAGGTGATTTATTAGTGAGCCAGTTATTTTAGGGTGTTAAGAGCTTTTTTTAATTTGGTTTTGGACTTTTGGTCATCTTTTTTTTTTGGTATATTAACAATAATAAGATTTGAACTTATATTCTTATGCAAACTACTCAAATCTTTTATTAGTATACAATTCCTAGTGGCTTGGGCTTGTGGTATTCTTATTGGGTTAATTTGTACAAATTGGTGAGCATGTTCTTTATCTTTTAAAGCAAATTGTTTTCCAATTTTTCATATTTCTAATTAGTAATTCTCACCTAAAACAATATATATATATATATATATATATATAATTTTGATTAGACATTCATATGTTTATGTAAACACGAAAAGCAAATAAAAAATTATAATATTATTTTATTTTATTTTTTTGCTTTACTTAATATGTTTTCATAAATAATAACAAAAATCTTACTTCATTTTTATTGTTTTCTGTATTCAAAGTTTTTCCAAAAAAACAAAAAATGGTCAAAATATTTTTGTTCTTATTAAAATCTTTTCTAGAAAACTTAAAGGGCAGAAAACAAAATAAAACAATATAATATTTTCAGAATTAATAATAAAAATATATCAACAAACTATAATTATCTTGTAAAAAAAAATCCAAATAAACCGAGTAATTTTTCCAAGTCATCTTTAGACTTTTATTCCATGAAGTCTTTAAAGTATCTTTTACTGCATATTAATGAGTACAGTTGAAGTAGACATTGATGATAACATTGAACCCGTACTATCACAATTTTCCAGAATTTTATTCTAGGCTTTTGAAGCATGCACTCGTGCTAGTAAAACAAAACTTCATTTTTTTTTAAATCTCTCCGCATACATTTTTTTTTATTTTCAAATTTAGATATTTAAATAAGACTTTAAACTATTAGAAGTGAGCTAGTAGCGGAGGATTTAAGTAATATATACAAGATTATAAATTTAAATTTTATTGTTACTAATATACCAAAAAAACTATTTGGATAGAACTTTCTTTGCATGGTGCATCAACTATCAACGTTAATAATCCATTATTTAATGTAACGTGTTTCCTGGGGACTTACAAGTCTTTGTCCTGATCTTTCAAAATGTCACTGCAGCTGCCTTCAAGATATCACATCCATAATAATTAAGCTCTATGCCAAATCTGCTTGCCACCTTCTTTTCTTGCGAAGATTAATACCTCTTAGAATTGAATAGATCTAGTTAAATTCTAAAAATTAGTTCATGAGATAAAAATTATCCAAGCTATTATAAAAGATATCATGTCTATATTCTTAAATAATGGAAGACTTAACACACTCCTTCACGTTTAGGATTGAACATTTAAAATATAAATTTTGCAAGATTAGATATTTGTGAATGATTCAATAACAACCACATCTTGGAATTAAGTAGGTTTAACTTAATTTCAAAAGTTAGTTCATGAGGTGAGAGTTGTCCAAGTTATTACAAAGGCTATCATGACTGAATCTCTAAGCAATATGGTACTTAACAATACCATTTGATATAAATTAATGTATTGCTTCAAACGATATTAGGTCAACGCACAATCTTTTTACTTATATACTCTGTACTTAGAGCCTATTTGGATAATATTATTTATGATTTTTTTTTAACCTTTTGGAAGTCAAAATTTATATTGGTAAGTTTTTATTCGTTTTGTTGTATAACTTATTACTTTTCAAAAAATTATTTTTAATGCTTTTGAAAAAAAATTAAAATATCTAACTTCTCAAGCATTACTTTTCAAAACCCTATAAATGAGTACTTTTATTAATATTTATCTAAATACAAAATAACTTATTTATAAGCTACTTTTTAAAAATTACTTTTATATAAGTGCTTCAATAAGTTATTTATCCAAGTAGCCCTTATATCTTTTTTCTTCCTCATTTGAATTCCCAAAATGAGTGATATAATTATAATTATTAAATTTTAAATATGAGACTCTTTACGTAATCTAGTCAAGCAGGAAGCAGCCTATTTGATAGAGATAATTGGAGGGCCAAGTTCAGGATACTTTTTATATTAGAAAATGTTTCAAATAAAGAAAAATATTATTTATACCGACAAGATAAATTTATTGTGGACCTATAAGAAGAGACAACGATATAAAAATTGACTTGATCACTTTTTTTTTAAAATATTCCATAATCTTTTTTTCTTCTTTCTTTATATGTTTATAATAAATCTATTTTATGAATATAAATGACATTTTGGGAGGAAAAAAAAATGAGGGCCACGTCCCTTCCGGCATAGAGCCCATTTAAATTGGTTTTTTTCAAGAAAAAAGTACTTATTTTTTTAAAAAAGGTACTTTTATAAGTTTTTATAGGTGTTTAGATACAACTTTTAAAAAAAGTATTTCAATTAAAAAAAGTCAATTTATCACTTTTTTAAAAAATTAGGAATATCTAACTTCTAAAAAAAACAGAAATAGAAGTGATTTTTAATAAAATTATCTTCTAAAAATATCCTTTATTTTTAATTAAAATTACAATATATATCCTTCCTTTCCTATCCCTTATTAAACCTTACTTCTCTTTCCTCTTTTTAAATATTTTTTATAATTTAGCTATAAAAAAGTACTTTTATTCTTTTATATTCAAATAAATTTATAAATATTTTTAATAATTAAAAATACCTCTCATATATCTATCCAAATATAAAATAATATTTTTTAAAAATTAAAACTCTAATAGATTTTTTTTTTAAAAAAAAATTATTAAAAATTTATCCAAACGAGCTCATATTCCCGCCCCTGCTTTGCAAGAGCATTTCAAGATAATTGCACACGTTAGGCTGTCATTTTAGAAAACAAGCAGATGTGCTAAAAAATAGTAAAAAGAAACGCAATTTTCTTTTTTGTTTTTCCTAAACGACTTCAAGTTTTCCTTCCACAGAGTCTTCGAAGTTTATCTTACTTCACATTGTTGAAATTGATGGACCTATAATTTATCATAAAATTGAGCAACACATCAATGAATCTATCTTTCCGAAACATGTGCTTATGATAATTGAAAATAGCAAGAAATCCATTTTCATTTCTCAGTGTATATATACTTGTATTTTTTTTTTTGAGATTATATTAAATAAAAAAAATCTTAGAAATTCATTTTTTCTCTTGTATGTCTATTTAATTTGCTCTGCGAAGGATATTTCGTTTTATTTTTATATTTAAATTATCAATATCTAAAATTTATTAAATTTTAAATTAATTTAATTTGAACTGGATTAATTACCAAAAACAAACTATCGTTATCTAGCCAAAAAAATCCAAGGAAAGCCGGTAATTTTTTCCAGGTCATCTTTAGACTTTTATTATATGAAGTCTTTAAAATATCTCTTACGGCATATTAATGAGTTGGATTGAAGTAAACGTTTATCATAACATTGGAATTGTAATTGATTTTTCACATTAATTCTAGGCTTATGAGGCTTGCACTTGTGTTTGAAAAACAAGACTTCATTTTATTTTTATCTCTCCATATACATTTTTATATTTTCATTAGAACTTTTTTTGCATGATGGATCAACTATCAACGTTGATTATTCATTATATAATGTAAAGTGTCCACTGGAGACATGTAAGTCTTTGTTTTGATCTTCCAAAATGTCACTGCAGTTGCCTTCAAGATATTACATACACACAATAAGTGTAAGGGGTCTATGCCAGGTCTTTACTCTGTACGCCACTTTCTTTTTTTGCCAAGATCAATACTCTTTGATATAAATTAATGTTTTGCATCAAACGATATTAAGTCTACAAATTTTTTTCTTATATATTCTGTACTTATTTTTATTCCTATATCTAATGTAAATTTTCTTCCTCATTTAAATTCCCAAAATGATTTTGATGGATGCATTTTTCTTCCACAAAAAAAGTCTTCAAAGTCAATATCATGCACATTAAGAAAAATAAATTTGTCATTTATTATAAAATTGACTTGTCATGTCCTAGAGCCTTAATTCAAGTGGTAATAAATTTTTGTAGAAATTGTTTTCTCCTAGTATTGAACCCTGTTCCAATTATTATGTTTGTGCTTTAGTCTATCGTCCTCTTTCATGTCCAGTGATAGCCACTTTGTAACAAAAACAAAAATGAAAAACAAAAAAAAGAAAAGCAGCCCATTCATTTAGATTCTTCAATTTCTCATAAGACAATATAGACTTACGAAGTTTGCTCGTGTTGGAAGCAGCGAGTTGGTTATTCGTTTATATAACTGTTTCATTCATACGAGTTTTTTTGACTGGATCGACCTGAGATCAATTCCCGATTTGATCGATTAGACAATTTTTTTAGCCATGTAGAAAATTATGACTATTTCAGCACCACTAAAATTGAGCTAGTTGAAATTTATACTACTAATAAATAAGATTTAGAATATGAAAACTTATATTATGTGTCAATTTCACATCAGTTTTAACCCTATCACTTTCTTAAACTTATTATTAAAGGAAATATTTCAAATTTCTATTTAGTAAAATAATTAAAAGGAAAAATTTAGTTTCAGAATTTAACTTATAATTCCTAAAAATTTGAATTAATATTTTTTATATTTTTTCAACAAAATTTTTTGGCATAAAAATTAGTTCAAAATTTGAATTAATATATTTTTTTATTTTTCCAATAAAAAAATCCGCTAGAAATGACTGTGTTAAAATTTTAAAACCCCCTCTCCTCTTATTTATTTTTACTATCTCCTTGTTAACTTATATTCTTATTTTTTCTACCATCTCCTTCTTCAATTGATACTATACTATCTCTTTCTCGCTACCATAACCACACTCTTTCCACCATCACCTTCTACCATAATCACCACCACCATCATCATTATAAGCTTTTACCACCATTCCACCACTTTTTTCCATGGTAACCACCAGCATCGTCTCCTTCCATTATAACCAGCACCATCACCAACGCCAACACCCATCCACCATCACCATCCAACCACTACCCAATGACCATCACCATCACCACCCAACCACCACCAACATGCACCACCACCAGCCCGTCGGTCAAATTTTTAATATGCTTACTTATAGTGTCTTTGCTTTTTTTTTTTTTTTTCCATATATGAGTAGTTTTAAACATAAGTGTGATTTTTTTGTTGCTAGATTTTGTACATAATAGTATATTAAAATTGTTGGATTTGCCACTATATGCACGGGAATATAGATAAAACGATGATATCTTTTTATTTGAATAAGCAATTTTTCACGGATAACTCCGCCCCTGGCAGATTAAAATCTGTTGAAAATTTCTAAAGAATTTGTATACACAAGAAATTTTCAATTAAAAAGATTAACTGAAAATTTCCAAAAAATTTCAAATCCAGTGGAAATTTGTTACCATCAACGATTTTACCAATGACCCCAAATCCAGTAGAAATCAACAAATTTCAGCAAATTCCACTCTATTTCTTGTAGATTCATCCGCAAAAAATGAGTGCTTTTCTTTTAATGCCTTTTTTTGGTTCTCCGCTTCTTCTTTTTTTATGTGATTATTATAGACAAATATTAAAATGGAATGATTATTAGATAAATACCCATAAAGTGAATTAGTTTACCTATTTAGATTAAAAAGAAAAGAATAATAATTAATATATAAAACTTGATATATGATATGTAAGCTTTCAGAGTTAGTCATCAATTATTTAATGTTACATGTTGACTAAGAATTTTTCTTAGTCTTTGTTTGATCTTTCCAAGGGTCACTGTAGTAGGAAAGCCTCAAGATATTACGTCTAGGAGGCCAATGTTTTCATCTAGAAATGACATTAAAATAACAGTAACAAGTAGTAATGGGATGATGTTAAAAAAAGTATTCATATTAGGATTAAATAAATTTTATTCATAGTTAAATTCTATTAAAAATAAATGTCATAAATAAAAAATAAAAATACATTTTAACCATTTTTTGGAGTTTTAGTTAGTTACTCTTGGATGTATATATATATATATATATATGTGAGTCCACATTTATTTTGCAATGCCTGATAAGTAAACTGAAATATACAAATAATTGGCGTTAACATTTGTTTATAAATTAACTACTGATTCAATTATGCCACAGTGCTTTTGGAAGTTAGTGTTTCTGTTGAGTAATTAATTATGTGCTGCAGAAATGAGCTTATATTATAAGTAAATAAATCCTGGAAAACTTTAAAAAAATTCCGTGAGAGTTTAAAAGAAATTATGGGAAATTGCTTTAGTTTAATTAATACAAATTGCATGTTTGGGAACTCTCCAAAACAGCATTTTTTTAGCAAAAAAGCTATTTTGGAAAAATAATCATTTTGGTAAAATTTTTTAAAATAGATTATAATCTAAAATTGATAATTTTTTAAGTTGAAAAATAGCTTATAAGTATAAGCAAATTTTTGAAACTTATCATTATAAGTAAAAGCTGATTATTCTAGAATTTTTATATTTTTACTAAATTGACCCTAAATAATAAATATTATATAATACAAATAATTATTTTATACCCTTTTTAGTAATTTTACCATATAAAAGTAACTTTTTTCATACAATCTAAATAAAACAGATTATCTTAAAATCACTTTTTAACTAAAGTATCCAAATATAAATTGATTCTCATATAAACGATCATATAGAAAAATGATTATACAAATAAGCAATAATTGAAATAATTATAATTTTTCATCTTTCTCAAATACATACATTACATCAGTTCCTGAAAGCATGTTTGGGAAGTAGATAAAAAAAAGCTGTTTTTTTCTCAAAAAAAAAAAAGAAAAGAAAAGAAGAAGCTGTTTTGAAAATATAAAAAGCTTGTTTAGATAATTTATTTGGGATAATTTAAGTTATTTTTTTCATCAAAAAAACAAAAGCTAGATTTGGAATATTATTTGATTAAAAGCTTTTTATACAGTACTTATAATATTATATTTTTGCTAAATAGACCATAAATATTAAATAATATATAATATAAATAATTATTCTATCTCATTTTTCATAATTTTATCATACAAAAGTAATTTTTTTATATAATTTAAATGAAATATGTAATCATAAAATTACTTTTCAATTGAAATATCCAAACATAAATTGATTATCATATAATCAATTATATTAAAATATGATTATATAAATAAATTATTATTAAAATAATTTTATGGTGTATTTGTTTGTAATTTTTTTAACAAAAAATCACTTTTTTAATGAAAAATCAATTTTAATATATTTGGATAATTTTTAAAAAATAATTATATTCTAAAAAATTCTATTTTCAACTTTTTTTTTAGAAGTTAAAAAGAATAACTTTAAAAAAAATTAATTTTTAACTTGTTTAATTATATATAAAATTTAAATTTCTTAATCATTTTTCTTAAAAGTTGAAACAAACTCATTCAGTGTTTAAAAAATGTTATTCCGAAACTAAAATTTTATAGATAGCTAAAAAAAGTGAAAATTAATTTTTTCTATAAACAACTCTTTTCAATTTTTATAAAAAAAAATTACAAACATATTTTTTTTGAAATTTTGATTACTTTTAAAAAATTATTTAAATATACAAAAAATTAATTTTTTTAATAAAGAAAATTTTTTATATAAAAGAAACACAACCAAACGCATCCAATTTTTCAGTTTTTTTAAACACACATAATGCAAAAGAAAAAAAGAGACTTAAAAAAAAAAAAAACACTGCGATATGTGCGAGAAAAGTTAGCACTACGAAGCAACGTGGCAATCATAATTACATTTCGTCGCACAAAATTTTATTAGAAAATTAAAAAAGAAGACTTATATATATATATATATATATATATATATATATATATATATAGGGGCTATTGGGAATGCCAATCCACACACTAGTATTAAACTAATAATATCGTTGATTCCATCACTTACGCTAGCAGTCGCAATGATGAATCCAACTTGTTTCAAATTTCTCATTCAAGCCATATTTGTGGTTTGTTTGCTGTTGCAGTTGCAGTTGCAGGTGGACCTTGTTTGTGTAGAAGGAGCGGCGAAGTGCATAGAGAAGGAGAGGCAAGCACTCCTCCACCTCAAGGCAGCCCTGGTGGATGACTATGGCATGCTGTCATCCTGGGAGGACAAGTGCGATTGTTGCCAATGGAAGGGTGTTCGCTGTAGCAACCTAACTGGCCATATACTCAGTCTCGACCTTCATGGTGACCGCTTCTATGGAGATCGATACACCGTTGAAGAAGAAATCTTGTTGAGCGGCAAGATCCCCACATCATTAGTGAAGCTGCAGCAATTGAGGTACTTGAACTTCAGTTCAAATTATTTTAGGGGCATCCATATTCCGGAATTCTTTGGTTCTTTGACCAATTTGAGATATCTTGATGTGTCAAATTGCTATTTTGTTGGAAAAATTCCGAGTCAATATGGGTCTCTCTTGCATTTGAAATACTTAAATCTTGCCCGGAATAGGCTGGAGGGTTCAATTCCTAATCAGCTCGGAAATTTGTCCAAGTTACAATATCTTGATCTCCGTTACAATTCTTTAGAAGGAGCAATACCATCTCAACTTGGAAACCTTTCAAGCTTGCAGAGGCTTTATCTTGCAAACGATGGTGGTGCTCTCAAAATTGGTGATGAGGACGACGCAAGAGGTTAGTGGCTGTCCAATCTGAATTCTTTAACCCATCTTGACTTGAGTTCAGTACTGAATCTTAACAGTTCTCATAACTGGCTACAAATGATCGGTAATCTATCTAAATTAAAAGAACTAAGTCTATCCGATTGTAGCCTTTCGGATCATTTCATCCTTTCAGATCATTTCTTCCTTTCAAAGTTTAAATTTTCTACTTCCCTTTCTGTCTTTGATCTTTCTTCCAACACCTTCACTTCATCCATAATATTCCAGTGGGTGTCAAATGTCACCTGCAACCTTGTTGAGCTCGACCTTTATGGTAACCTCTTGGAGGGTAGCACATCAAGTCATTTTGGCACAACAATGAATTATCTTGAGCAACTTGACCTCTCCGGCAATAATCTCAAGGGCGGGCATCTCAAATTCTTCATGAATATATGCACCTTACGTTCTTTACACATGGGTGAAAACAATTTAAATGAAAACCTGCCATCAATTCTTCATAATCTGTCTGTTGGATGTGCTAGACACTCATTACGAGATATGGATTTGAGTGACAATCAAATCACTGGCACATTACCCGACCTTTCAATATTCTCATCTTTAAAGACATTGGATCTTTCACAAAATCGATTAAGTGGAAAGATACCGGAAGGCAGTAGATTGCCGTCTCAATTGGAATCATTGTCAATTGACTCAAACTTTTTAGAAGGTGGAATTCCAAAATCATTTGGTAACACATGTACTTTGAGTTCTTTGTCCCTATATAATAATAGTTTGAATGAAGACCTTCTAGTGATAATTGAACGCTTGTCTGGATGTGCTAAATACTCGTTGCAAGAATTGTCTTTAGACATGAATCAAATCAATGGCACATTGCCTGATCTCTCAGTATTTTCTACTTTGAGAGTACTGGGTCTTTCTGAAAATCGATTGAATGGCAAGATACCAGAAGAAACTAGATTGTCGTCTCGATTAGAATATTTGTCAATCAGGTCGAACTCTTTAGATGGTGGAATTCTAAAAGTAATTGGGAACATATGTACTCTGCATTCAGTGGACATGTCCAATAATAGTTTGAGTGAAGAGCTTCTCGTGATAATCCATCACTTGTCTGGATGTGCTAGATTCTCACTGAAAAGTTTGGACCTAAGCATGAATCAGATCAAAGGCACATGGCCTAACCTATCACAATTCTCATCTTTAGAAAGTTTATATCTTTCTGACAACAAGCTAAATGGAAATATTCCTAAAGATTTTCAGTTTCCATCTCAGCTCGGGACTTTGTACATGAGTTCAAACTATCTGAAAGGCGTGATCACTGACTTCCATTTTGCTAATATGTCTAAGTTAAAGAGTTTGGATTTATCTGACAACTCATTGGCTTTAGTATTTAGCCAAAACTGGGTCCCACCCTTTCAATTGGATTACATTGGATTGAGATCTTGCCAGTTAGGTCCAAGTTTTCCTAAATGGTTGCAGAAACAAAATAACTTAGCCGATCTTGACATTTCTAATGCTGGAATATTTGATATTGTTCCTAAGTGGTTTTGGGCTAAGTTAGGATTAAGAATGTTTACCAGCATGAATATTTCGTATAATAACTTGACAGGTACAATTCCAAATTTACCACCAAGGAAAAGCAATTATTATTTTCTATCCTTCACATCGAATCAGTTTGAAGGCTCTATTCCACCATTTTTACGAGGGGCTGTAACTCTTGATTTGTCCAAAAATAAATTTTCTGATTCTCTTTCCTTTGCATGTGCTAATGGTACGGTTGAAGCATCAGGCCAAATAGATCTTTCAAACAACCACTTATCTGGACAAATTCCTGATTGCTGGAACAATTTCAAGTCACTAGCTTATCTAGATTTGAGTCACAACAATTTTTCAGGAAAGATTCCAACCTCAATGGGATCACTTCTTGAACTTCAAGCATTGCTATTGAGAAACAATAGCATGTATGAGGAGATCCCTTCTTCCATGAAGAGTTGCACAAAGCTATTAATGCTAGATGTGGGACAAAATAAACTATCAGGACGTGTCCCTTCTTGGATTGGAAGCAGATTACAAGAATTGCAAGTGTTAATTTTACAAGGGAATCACTTCTTGGGAAGTATACCATTGCAACTTTGTTATCTTAAAAGTATTCGGCTCTTGGATCTCTCCTTGAACAATCTATCTGGACAGATTCCTAAATGCATCAACAATTTTACTTCAATGACTCAAAAGACTTCCTCAAATGAATCTTTTCTTCATATTTATCGTGTCCACACTAGTACATCAGAAACTTACCAGACATATTATTATTTGAATGCATTCTTGATGTGGAAAGGTGCAGAACAAATGTTCGAGAATGATGAGCTATTTCTTTTAAAAAGCATTGATCTCTCAAGCAATCAATTATCAGGAGGAATTCCAGCAGAGATTGAGAATTTATTTGAATTGGTTTCATTAAATTTATCAAGAAATAACTTGACAGGGGAAATTCCTTCCAAGATTGGAAGGCTAACGTCACTTGAGTTTCTGGATTTGTCAAGAAACCAATTGTCTGGTTCAATTCCTTCTAGTCTTACACAAATTGATCGGCTCACTATGTTAAATGTGTCACATAACCATCTATCTGGAAGAATTCCAACTAGCACACAATTACAGAGCTTCGATGCTTCAAGTTACGAGGATAATCTTGATCTTTGTGGGAAGCCACTTGAGAAATTGTGCATTGAAGGGGAGCCACCACAACAACCAACAGTTAAAGTTCATGAGGATGAACATATGGCATTCGCTCATGCATTTTACATGAGTATGGGACTTGGATTTGCAGTAGGCTTTTGGGGAATCTTTGGCTCAATCCTAGTCAAGCGTTCTTGGAGACATGCTTATTTCAGGTTCTTGAACAATTTGACGAACGATATTTATGTCATGATAGCAGTGAAAATTGCCAAGTACAAGAGGTAGCTCAAAGGCTAGCTATAGCTGGTAACAATATTTTAGCTCTCTCATACATGCTTTTCTTTGCATGTAGATAACAATTATAATCAGTTGCTTTTATACATAGATATAACTTGGATTTGCATACAAAACAAACTTTCAACAGAAGCTGAACTTAAATAATTTTATTGTAATTCCTTAATCTTGATTAATTTGTTTATAAAATCCTGATTTGTGATGAGATATTTAGTAAATGATAGGTCGTAATATTGTAAGATTAGGGTCCATTTATTTCAGCGTTTATTTTTAATAAGAAAGTGATTTTTTTAATTAAAAAATCATTTTTCATATAAACTAATCATCTCAACTTCCATTCATCTTAACTATGGCGGTAAGACTTCGGATTTTTTCTTTTTCTGGTTAAACTAAATAAATCATATTAATCAGTTAATTATTTCCTAATAAAGTTAATTTTTAAGAAGCATAGGATAAACAAAACTCACTAAAGTAAGGATTTTATTTTTTTGAGATTGCATAATAATAGCCATATCGCAACAAACATTTATTTTCTTCTTTTTTAATCATTTTAGTCTCCTCTTTATATCATCTCTCATTTTCACTCAGTTGCTTAATTAATTGTTTTGCAACATTTTTATAAGTAACTTTTCATCGTTAGGCCTTCTTTATGCTATGAGCAATATATTTTAACAAGTTTTATTACTATGTTAATAACTGCGTCAGTTTTTTGGACGAAGTATCCCCAAGATAGATCTTGCTATTTTTTACCCTCATAACTATGTTCTAATTTACCGTAATAAAATAAAAAAAAGCACTGAAACTGAAATTTTTTGTAATGAATGGTGATATTTTGTGATTTTCATATGAAAGCCTAGGGTTAAATTTAGTGGGTTTTTTTGTTTTTTTGGGTATATTAACAATTTCCAGTTGATTGTTGCTCTTCTTATGCAGCTATTGGTGCCTTGATTCGCCCTTGTTTTCCTGAGGGAATGTTATAGCTTGTTGCAAGAATTATTGTTTAAAAAGTTATTACATTTCTTGAATGATACTATGTGCCATATGTTGAAAGCAATATCTGTGAACCAGATTTTCATTTTATTTACTTTGGGTTGCTCACACCCTGTCCTTTTCTTAATTTTCAGCCCGGTCGCGAGCTCGTCGCCTTGTGACCAATATCTGAACATATTTTCTTGGGCAAGGCAAGTTTTCTTTGGGGAATATGCTTGAAGCTAAGGGTTGTAATTTTCAGTCAGTAAGGACTAGAGGCACTGTTAGGTCTTTTATGTTTTGATTGTTCAAAATTGTCATGTACTTCAGACCCCAAAAAAAATAAAATAAAAATTGTCATGTACTTTGTCATTGTTACGTTTGTCTGGAGCTATATTTATAAACTGGTTAGAGTCATGAACTTATTCAAGGACGCTACATTAGAGATGAGTTTTTGGTGAAATACATATCACCACTTCCACTTATTTTCTTTTAATTTTCTGCTTTTTCAGTTCCTATAATAAAAACTTTGGTTTATCAAGACTTATTTAGCATAAATCAGTACTTTTAACACATTATCAACATAAAAATTTAATAAACATTTTCACTCCTTATTGTTATTAATTAATCTTATGATTGAAGATTATACCATATTTTTACTAGTATACTATTATAAAAAAAATTAATGATTTAGATTTCGATTTGATTATAAAAAAAATTTCTGTTTGGTTATGTTGACTAGCTCCAGCGAAAAAATGATTATTACGAACATAAACTATTGACTAGATCTTACTCTTGTTAAAGGTATATTTGTGTATGGAGGAACATGAATGAATGGAAAGTATAGAACAAGCATAAGATCAAACGAGTTAAGGCTAAGACAACAAACAATCTAGTAAGGAAGCAGTTGACAAAGCTACAAGCAAATCATGGAGAAATGAAGCTTGCAGAATGAAGAGTTGACCTTAGTTGTGCAAAAGGAGCGATGGTTAGAATAAAAGACTATTGACTAATGACTAGTCGATAACAAAAAGATATTTAAATGGAGATATTGCCAAAGTATGTAAAGACAAAGATGCCTTGTATCACAATAGAGAAAATTCATGTGGCACAAGAACAAACGTACTTCAGCAAAAAGGGACATGACAATTGCACACCAAAAGTTACCGCAACGGTCAAAATTTATTACATGCAAGAAAAGAGGGAGATGTTCAAGGACATTATATATACAAGTGAGATCACATACCTTTTAAGTTTAACAGTTGGATGTGAGGAGTATGGGTAGGTGTATAAAATACACCCTCACATCCAACCGTTAAACTTAGAAGATATGTGATGCACCTCACTTTGTGAAGTGTATCAAAGAATTTGCCTATATATACAAGTATTGAAGAACCTTTAGATGAGGATCTCAGTAATCATTTTATGAGTTGTGTGCCTAAAGTGTATTCTTCATCTTCTATTGTCTAAAATTTTGTATTGTATTATAGTGAGTGAAGTTAGAAGAAAAGAAAAATCTTGCAAGAAACAAGTTTGAGAAACCAATAAAAAATTTATTCTTAGTTGGTGAGAAGGAAGTGCTTAAGGTTGTGAGAATCAAGTGTGAATTTGAAGAAACTTATTTTAAACAATACTTTGCATAGTGAAGAATCCTACCTTAGGTAGAGTCTAAACGTAGACTCTGAAATTTGTAGAGATCAAACTAGGATAATTTTTGGTGTAAGCTTTTCTGTCATTCTCTTGTTATTTGAAATATATTTATAAATATGCATGATACTATCTTAAAGGAGCATCTTAACCAATCGAATAGATTATACAAGTTATCTATTGTAAATTAATCTATCTTCTATAGCACTGTTTGATAGAAGTCTAGTATCTTGTAGTTTTAGATTCTAAGTAATTAGAACATTCTGATCCGTCTTAGGATTTCATTCAACTCTATTCTCAAATATTATGGTAACATTAGATTCAAATTTGATTATATACAAAAACTTGTATATTATTAAAATTTTGATATGAGTTTAAATGATTAACCAATGAACTATAAGTACTCTTTTAAGTGTTCTGCATAATACACACATTTTATATTGATCAATGATATTATTCTTTTTCTAATTAGTTTCTATTTTTTGAAATGTTTATATTTATTTGGCAAAAATCATAGGGTTGTTTTAAATTGATTTCTGTTAAATTTGTTGTGTAAGTAATGAGCATTCCAAATTAGCCGTTTAAACATATTTATATTCTTCCTACGCATTATTTGTTAGTGACTGAAGGATTCTACCTAGCATATAAGTCGACAAAAATAACGCAGATGATGGCTTTTTTGAAAGCACTCTTCTTAAGTGCAGAAATCTTAAATTTGTCCTTCAAAGTTTAATGTAGTGCCATGACAATAAGAGATTTTGTAGTAATGATGTGTAGCCAATTTCCTTCTGCCTCTTGGTCAGCAATTACTGTTATGAAGTTCGGGTGCTGCAAGCAATTTAGCCTTTTTTCCATGATCAACTTCAAATTATAAACATCCTTCAGCATTTCCCTTTTCTCACGTTAGCATTCACCAAAATATTTCATTGTAAAGACGAATTTGCTGTTTTATCGAAGACAATTCACAAAGATAATTCAACCAAACTCTAAGCAGTGCAGTATAAAATTCTACTGTCTGAAAATTCTGTACACATATGATACAGCATACCTAAAGGGTTTGGTGTAAATTAATCCTACTTCCAGAAAAAGCCATTGCATCTTCCAAATCACTCATGACAGTAGAATCCCCTAATACAGTTGGCCTTGGGTTTGTAAACAATCCAAACAATAACTGAGAACCCCTCCCCTAAACTTGATGCATGATGATCATCTACACATCCTTTGGAGGATATATCTGCCCGCACTTAAGCTCTTCTTGGACTGAAAAGATCTTAGCTTTTGATCTGTGGGACACTTGGGGCATGCTTTGAATTCAAAACCTCTGCTGAATGACTCCTTCCCTTGTTGAAATATATCCCTTAGGATGAATGATGACAAGTCCAAAATAAACCAGCTTTCCACATATCTAAAGGAAGTAAGTGAGTTGCTGTTTCTTCCTTGAACCTCCTTCTCCATATAAATCATTCCACTGCTTCAGCTCATTCATTACTGACCCTTCTGCGGCAAAACTTGCAGCCACCTGCATTAAACAGATATTTATAAACTTATGTCCATGGAATAAGTTATTCTACTGGAAATACCAGATTTTCATTCTCCCATATGAATGAAGTTGTTAAAGATCGTGCCTGAAATCCTTGTATACATATTACATGTATCACTTAAGCATTTAAATGAAAGAACAAAAATGGATCACTTGACCAATCATCTCTTGTAACAGTTATTAGATTAACTTATATCAATTTCTAATCAGGATGTGTTGGCATCTTGAATCAAGTAGAAAGCAAGTTCATTCGAACAAAGGCATAAAAGTAAGCAAACTATGGTGCATAATCCAGCGATGAATAGAATAAAACCAAGGTTGAATCTTTAATTGCTCACATACGATGTGACTGTTAAATTATGCTTCAAAAGATCTATATTTACCCAAATTTCAGATATCTATCATTATGTTCCCTTGAACCACCTTTCTAAATGCCTTGATTTTCAAAAGTTCATTTTTAAATACTCTAAATAGTATGTTACAAATGCCTAAATAAAGTAATACATGGCCATTTAACTGAATGATTTTCAGTTCACCCCATACCTGACTCGTAGCCTGTCTCATGTCTTCCATGTTTAAAGACCTTAGGGTAATTTCTTGATCTTCTCTATTAGCAGAAGCATCTTCAGAGTTTTGCCTTCTGCCTCTTTTTTCTTCTTTTCCTGATACAAGATGCAATGGATATTAGTAAGCTCCTCAGCTCATAACAAATTTCTGCATTAGATAGAGATGCTAATCTTAAACATGGTAGTTGATTAATAACTACCATATCCTTCTTTCTCTCCTACTGTAATAGCTCCCTAACAGGTTGATAAGCCGCAGTGATGCACAAATTCTGTTCAAAGAAATTAATGTCAACAGCATATCACCACAAAATAGAATGTAAGTTATAATCGCTTTAAAAAAATAAACCTTAAGATCACTTCCACTATATCCTTCGGTCATGGCTGCAAGCTCTTTGAAGTTTAAGTTTTCATGTTTTTCCTTAGCTAGAAGAGTTTTCAGGATTATTTCCTTGTTCCCAGCAGATGGAAGACCAACCATAATCCTGCACAACATTAAAAAGTGGAGAGATGTCATTCACAAGTCAGAACAGCAATAACATTTATTTCAAGAGCAAATGATATTGATAATACATGATTTTAGCCATCGGCAGCAACGTGTCTAAAGGCAAAAATGTTGTGGCTGAGCAGAAGCAACAGATGCTTGTGCCAAGAATAAGTTAAAGATGTGGTCCTACCTGCGCTCAAACCGTCTTATAATTGCTTCATCAAGGTCAAATGGCCTGTTAGTTGCAGCAAGAACCAGGATTTGCTGCCCAGGTCTTGTTAATAGCCCATCCCAGTGTGTCATGAACTCATTCTTAATCTTCCTCATGGCCTCATGCTCTCCAACTCTTGTCCGCTGTCCAGGCATGCTGTCAACCTCATCAACAAAGACGATCAGCAAGAACATTTTGTAAGATTGGTGGAACTACAAAAAGTAAAATGATAAAGTATATCAATTATCCATATTGAAACCAGTAAAATTGTTAGCTGATGAAAGTATGTGTAAGTATCAAATTAGTTTTTTTTTTTATTTATTTACTTCAGGGGAGGATCTGACAACCAAGTTTAAAAACGAAAGAAGCATTGTACTGAAATATATGTAGATATATCTATTTCTGTGCGTGTTTTTTGAGGTTAGCTGTGAGAAAAATTGATCTTACTAATTTTGCCGGAGCAAGATTTTCGGGCTTTTTCTTTGTTACAGGGATGGATTTCTCCGTCTCACTTTTGTTGTCACACTGCACATCATTCTTTGGACCAGCAATGTCTTCTAAAGCATTTTCCTAACATTAAAGAAGACAAATCAAAAACCGAATACGCAATAAGCACCTTTCATCATTATTTTTCTCACTTTTCTGATATTCTTATGCTGATCCGTTATGCTCTAACTGATAAAATAGATTTAGACACATCTTGTTAGAATCATTAGTCTTCAAATTCCCACTGCTCTTGCTTCCCTGGAACAGACTCAATCCATGGGACAAACTGCACCATGCAAGATCAGTAAGTATAGAACCTTGTCTCTTAATCAACTTCTTAAACTATCATTGAGCAAGACATACCTGCCGGCTGATATACCTTGGTTTTCATCAAATGGTAAGATATTGCAGATACCACAATTTCTTCAATATGTACAATAGTGTCTGCATGGCAGATTGATGACAAGTCATCACAATCAATGTCATTCGCTGCAAGTACTTCAGCAATGTGGTTTTTGTTATCTTGAGATTGAAAATCTTTCATGTCCTTTTTCTAGTTTGGCTTTCGCATCTTCAGGAAGATTGATGTCAATGTTGTATGGGAATAGCATTGTGAATCTTTCGTCTACTTCTTTGCAATCATCTTCTATATCTATTATCTAGGAACCGAGTACTACCACCGAGCCTGAAAGTTTCTTTATCATTTTTTGCAATAAGTTGTATAAACTTGTTGATTGGAGAGTGAGCTTCTCAACATCCCTGAAGTATAAAATGATGGAACCGGCTTCTGAGATAGAAACCAAGACCTGCAAAAATAACAATAATGTTGTTAGAACTGTATTTTGCGGCAGGTATATATCCCAAAACAGTATAAGTAATCACTTCTTTTTTTCTTTTTTTTTTTTCAAGCCAGAATTTCTAATTGAAAAGCAACTATGCTTGCACAGATTGGAGACACTGCTAGGCTTAAAAGTAATTGACCAGAAGCAGAGATAGAGAGAATGGACCATAGGCCTGGAATGAAGATAGCCATGTAATGCAATAAACACACTATACACTTCGCATTGAAATCTTTATAACAGAGGTTATTCTTATGTATTAGTCAAATATGAGCTAATAGAATAAGTTTAAAGTAAACAATCACCTTGTGAAGTGACTGAACGAAGAGGCTTTTCATCAAAACGCAAGCTAATTGTGCGCTTTAAAGGAGCTGAAAACCAAATTTGAAGTAGTAAGCATAATATTGTAGAACATTGAAATTCAACACATTAGAAAGAGAAAGATACAGCATCAAGTATTTAGCTGTATGAAATTTAATGTAAGAACAAGAAATTCATGAAGACCATATCACTTCCCTGTAGTGTGTAGTGTGATCAGTAAGAATTTTGATCTGTCAGATTAGTTTTGTTACTGCTAGTCCAAAGCATCCTCGTGAACAGACCTTGCTACACTTTTCAGCTTAACTGAAAAATTAAGGAAGAAATTGACTTACTATTAAAGCATTATGTTACATATATAACTTGGAATTAAAAGTACATGTTAAAATCAATCTTTGACTTCCTTAATAAGGAAACTTCTAAACTTGGATATAATACCTATTCTAAACTTCTAAAATTAATTTGATTAGTTACATAAAATTAGGATGATTCTTTTGTGTTAAAGTCGATCAAATAGTATCAAAGTTTATCTTATATCAAAAGAATAACATTAAGATTGTTCGAATATCACTTAATTATCATATAAAAATCTCGCAAACCTGACTAATAACGTCTATGTGCAGTGACATAGACTCGATTTTTCTTTTTTTCTTTTTTTTTTAAGAAATATGTCACACACTAACTTACATACTGTTCCCGTCTCCTTCACACAGAAAGGTCAGTGAGGGAAGCATATAAAACCAAAAAAAATATGCATATATATGCTTATATTCAACACCAAACGTAGCCACCCCGCTAAACCGGACCTTGTATATTTCTTTATGGTTAAGTCAATGAATACCATAGCATTTTGTTTTGTTGGGGCTAGATAGCCAATAAATAAATTTAAAAAAAGAAACAATTTTGCAAATCTTTTTTTTTTTTTTTGGGGTAAAAAATTTTGCATATCCAAAAGAGCAAGATTTACAAGTATGTTGGGGTGCCTCCTCAATCCAAACGGCCTTAGGATTTTGAGATGGAGTGGGCCGCTAGTTCATGGGTCACAGTCTTCACGGAATCTGTGATTAAGGAGAAGAGAAAGCAACAGAGCCTCCCTAGGGAAGCCCAAAGTACGCAATGGGCTGACTATGCTCCTTGAAACCATTTTTCACATCCAAGTTCAACCCCCCCCCCTCTAAAAAAAAAACGCTCAGCAGTCATCACCTTCGAGAATCAGGTGTGAAATAGTTGTTCAGGGTTGCGGTCACATTGGAGAGACCCTAGCACACGATCACAGAGTAACTATGGTTTCCATTGAAGTTTTTATTATCACAAAGCGTAACTGCATACATGTTAAATATGTAAGTAATATACTACCACATTCAAGGTTTACTTGGCACCTTCACATTCTATTTTGGCAAAATGGATGACATCCCAAAGACTAATTAAACCGTGAAACATCCAAACTATAGATCTGAATGGCGATGGCTACTATTCTACTAAACAGTGAAACAATAATAAGACGTGATCACAGTCTTCCATGGACGAGAGGAAAGAGCACAGGGGAAGAAGAAAAGAATAGGTTATAAGGGTAAGTATAATCTTGAAAATAAAAATATTAATTTTTATTGTAACCGATATAGCGGTTGTAATTAAAAGCAAAAATAGAAAGAGTAAATAAATTGGAAAATTTTGAAAAACTTTTAAATTTGAGAGCAGATTTGCGAATAACAAATAAAACCAACACACTTTAAATAATCCTACGTCCCTATGAAAGACCGAAACTG
Source organism: Pterocarpus macrocarpus (assembly GCA_031439585.1). NCBI lineage: Eukaryota > Viridiplantae > Streptophyta > Magnoliopsida > Fabales > Fabaceae > Pterocarpus > Pterocarpus macrocarpus. The sequence continues at coordinate 3,788,227 of CM062520.1, read as the reverse complement.
TTAAATAACTTTTACTTTAATTAATATATGAAAAATGCTAGATAATTTTAATTTTTTGTCATTATAATTGACAAAGTAATTTAACAGATTAATTTTTGGATAAATGAATAAATTTATATTAATTTATTTTATTTAATAACTCCTTTTGAATCTCTGGCTGATAAAATAACATTAAGTGATTTAATTTTTAAATCTGACACCCTAATTTTCTGTATTTATTTGAGCAGGGAGTGGCCTATTTGATAGACATAACTGGAGGGCCAATTTCGGGATGCTTTTTCATACTTGCACGGCCTAGTTCAAGATACTTTTTATATTAGAAAAAAAGTACTTGGAAGAATATCCGGTTGGTTTCGGGAAATTCGGACAACCTTAAGTGTGAGATGCACCTTCATTTGGCCATTCTTTGGTCAAGTGGCTAAATGCACCAAGAATTAGTTAAATCAATTTTAGCCATATTTTTTAAAATGTGTATAAGTATGTTATATTTTAGCAACACTTTCTAAGATGTGGTTAAATGTATTTAATTACATTCTAAATGCATTTAATTACACTTCACAAGTGTTATTAAACAAAAGTGCACTACACACCCAAAGTAGCAAGATGTATAGCAGCCTTTGCCTCACGTTTCAAAACTCTTGAGGGCCCACCCTTCTCAACATGTTGCCACCCAAGTTGCTTCGCAAGAACACTACAAGATAATTGGACACGTTAGGCTGTCATTATTTAGGAAACAACCAGATACTAACGAATGCTTCAAAGAAGCATAGTTTTCTTTTGTATTTTTACTAGATGACTTCAGGTTTTTATTTTATAAAGTCTTCCAAGTTTATTTTATGGAGTATTCTTTTTTTTTGCTTAGACAATTTCAGTTTTTGTTCCATAAAGTGTTCGAAATTTATTTTACAGAACATTCTTTTATTTTTTTTTCCCTTAGAAGACTTCAGATTTTGTTCCATAAAGTCTTCAAAATTTATTTTATGGAACATATTTTTGTTTTTTTCCTAGACGACTACAAGTTTTTGTTCCATAAAATCTTTAAAGTTTATTTTATGAAACATTCTTCTTTTTTTTTCTCCTTTAGACGACTTTAGGTTTTTGTTCCATAAAATTTTAAAAGTTTATTTTACGAAATATTCTTTTTATTTTTTTCCTAGATGACTCCAGGTTTTGGTTCCATAAAGTCTAAGAAGTTTATTTTATGGAGCATTCATTATTTTCTTCCTTAGACAACTTCAAGTTTTTGTTCCATAAAATTTTCAAAGTCTATTTTACGAAACATTCTTTTGTTTTTTCCTAGACGACTTCAGGTTTTTTTTTCTATAAAGTCTTCGAAGTATATTTCACGAAACATTCTTTTTTTTTTTTCTCCCCTAGATGACCTCAGGTTTTTGTTCCATAAAGTCTTCAAAGTTTATTTTTCGAAGTATTGTTGAAATTGATGGACCTAACATTTATCACAAAATTGATGAAGTTTGCCACTCAATGCTAAAATGGATGGACTTGTTATTTAGGCCGTATTTAATATGCATCTTGAAATCTGATAGTGCAGATTTTATGATATATTGATACATCAATTAATTGTGATATATTGTAAGAATTTCTTAATTTTAGTCCAAACTTAAAAAAAATATGGTTGAATGTAATAATTTTTTTTTTGTTCTTGTAATAATTTCTTTTTGTTTTTTTTCTAGACGACTTCATTTTTGTTCCATAAGTCTTCAAAGTTTATTTTACGGAACATTTGTCTTTTTTCCTTAAACGACTTTAGGTTTTTGTTCCATAAAATCTTCAAAATTTATTTTACGGAAAATTCTTTTATTTATTTATTTCCTTAGACGACTTCAGGTTTCTGTTCCATAAAGTTTTCAAAGTTTATTTTACGGAATATTCTTTGGTTTTTTCGTAGACAACATCAGGTTTTTGTTCCATAAAGTCTTCGAAGTTTATTTTACGAAACATTCTTTTGTTTTTTGTTTTGCTTAGATGACTTTAGGTTTTTGTTCCATAAAGTCTTTGAAGTTTATTTTACAGAGCATTCTTTTGTTTTGTTTTTCCTTAGACGGCTTCAGGTTTTTGTTCCATAAAGTCTTTAAAGTTTATTTTACAGAACATTTTTTTGTTTTTTTCCTTAAATGACTTCAGGTTTTTGTTCCATAAAGTCTTCAAAGTTTATTTTACGGAATATTGTTGATATTGATGGACTTGTTATTTATCACAAAATTGATGGACTTTGCAGCATAATGCTAAAATGGATGGACTTATCATTTAGGCCATGTCTAATATGCATCTTGAAATATGATGGTGCAGATTTTATGATATATTGATACATCAATCAGTTGTGATGTATTGTAACAATTACTTTAGTTTAGTACAAACTTAAAAAAATATGGTTAAATGTATTTTAAAAGTGACCAATTTTATCTAAGTGATCTTGGAAATGTTGAGAATAACCCAAAAAGATTCTTATTTAATTTCAAGATTACACAGATAAATAAAAAAAATATTTTGTGATATTATGGAATTATTGAGAATATCCCCAATAAATTCTTTTTTATTTTACGTTATTTTGGTCACTTTTAAAAATGCATTTGATCACTTTTTGAAGTCTGGCTTAATTTAAAAAATTACTACTGTATATTACAGATAATTAATATATCGATACACTATCAAGTCTACACCATTAGATTACAAGGTGCATAGTGCACCTTTGACTGTGAGGTGTATAGTAGCACTCCTTTATCATTTATCACAAAATTGAGTAACCCATCAATTAATCTATGTTTCTGAAACTTGTGCTAGCAATTCAATCGATATCGGATGGTTGCAATTTAAAAAATTGTGAGTTATAGTTAAGTGAAGAATATGTTGTTAATTGATAATATGAAGCTAATATGTCCATTTAACATTTATATAACTAAAATTTACATTTATTTGAATCATGATCACCATATATCTGTTACAAAAAGTAATATATCAATTTAACATTTTCATATCTAAAGCCTTCTTAAGGTTTTAAGCCTATCTTCACCTCAAAATCAAAGGTCAATAGGGGAAGAATGCCCAAGTACTTAATAAAGATTATCTTGATTATATCTTTATGCAATGTGGGATTTAATACACCAACTTACGCCTAGAGCCTAGAATTGGGCATATGGAATATGAAATTTGCAAGATTAAATATCTATAGTTAGTTCAATTATAATCATATAATAAACTTTGATACTATCTTAAGAAAGATTATGGGTCTAACTCCACCCTAAAAGCTAACTTAAGGGAAGAGGGATTCCTGAATACTTAATAAAAGCTATCTTAGCCATCCCATCTCTCCTTCCCTACCCCTTTTCTTTCAACCTGCTACACCTTCCCATCTTTGTTCCCTTCCAAAATACCCCATCGTGTCTGTTCACATCCCTATTTTTTCTTTCCTTCTAACCCGCCATCTCAACCTTTTCATTTGTCAATCTTTTTCTTTGTTAATGTTCTATAATGCTTGGGTTGCAATGTGGGAAACTGAGGTTTTAGAGGCTTGCATACAATGAGCCTTTATTGCTCGTCACTTTCCTATTGAGCTACCGCCTATGGGGTTTACGCTGCTGTTGTCAATGCAGAAATAGAGAATGTGGTAGATCTTTGTAGAGACTGTAGTGTTTGAGTCGAAGATGGTGCAGTGGTATTCTTCCCTTGTCCACAGTTCTCGTGGTTGTAGGACTGTTCATGGGAGGAGAGCTCACTGCCCTCCTGTTGAGATGTCGCTTATAGGGTCTATGCAGTGCTTGTATCGATGCTGGTGTGGTGGTGTTCTCCCTTGATCCATGAATCCCATGGTTGCACATCTGTTCATGGGAAGAGAGAGACGTTGACTTACACTGTGATGACACTACTAATGGAGTTCAAATCGTCGTCTGCTACCGTGTTGTAGTTGTGGCTTGCCCCGAGTGGTTGTGTTGGAGCGACGACCATGGCTGCTGTGGGTCTCTTTTGTCTTGCGGGAGTGATGGAAGAAGGGAAAGGGGTTGTGCCCCTGTTCGCATGACCATGCGTGCTTTGCGTGCGTGCGACATACATGTGGTGTGTTTCATGTTCCAGTGATGGTTCAAGTGTTGAGTTGATTCGTGTGTGCCTTGCGGTGGCTCGAGGTGTCTCATGGGTTTGGGTTTCGTGTTGCATGTTTAGTGCTTCAAGTGTTTTGTGTCTCGTGTATTGAGTATTGTGTTTCCTATTTTCGAGTGACGTGTCTTCATGGTATGGGTCGTGATGTTTTGTGTTCTTGTGAAATAGTTTGACGTACACTTCTGCTAGTCTGTCTTTGATAGTCAAGCCTTATCTAATTATTGAAAAAAAAGGGGCTATTATAGCCATATCTTTTATTAATATGAGACTTAGCAAACCTACGTATATTTAAATTGTAATGATTAGATATCGAATGAGTTATCTAACTTATTGTGTACAAACAATATAATTCTAATTAAAAGTAACAAAAATCAAGCGTGATGTATAGCGCTCATGAGACAACATTAAGGATAACTTTGATAGAGGGAAAAATATGAGGTATAAATTTTTATGAATTGAATTTATGTAAAGTTGGTGAATTTGATATGGAGATAAAAATATAGGAAAGATTTTATGGGCTAGATTTCTATAAGAGTTTCTTTGAGCCTTTTTGCAACTATCCAAGGAAAAAAAATTACTACTTCCTCTTCTTCCTAATCAAGAGCTTTTGCACTGATAAAAAATTGCTAAATTTACCAACATGGGGTTGATCGAGGTAGTAGATATCTCAAACCCTGAACCTAGGTCTTCATGTAAACTACTCAAATATTTCACTACTATATGGCTCCTATTGGCTTGGGCTTGTGGTGTTCTTATTGGGTTAATTTGTACAAATCGATGAGCATGTTCTTTATCTTTTAAAGCAAATTGTTTGCCAATTTTTCATATTTCTAATTCGTAATTCTCGCCTAAAACAAAAGAATATAATTATTTATTAAAAGGCTTTTATTAGACATTCGTATGTTTATGTAAGCACGAATTGCAAATAAAAAAATTATAATATTATTTTATTTTTTTGGCCTTTTTTGTTTTACTTAATATGTTTTTATAAATAATAACAAAAATCTTACTTCATCATTATTGTTCTCTCCACATACATTTTTCCTTATTTTCATATTTTGATATTTAAATAAGACTTTAAGCTACTAGAAAATGGGTTAGTAGTGGAGGATTTAAATAATATATACGAGATCATAGATTTAAATCTTATTATCAGCTATGCACCAAAAAAATATTTAGATAGAACTTTCTTTGCATGATGTATCAACTATCAACATTAATAATCCATTATTTAATGTAACGTATTCCTTGGGGATAAGTCTTTGTCTTGATCTTCCAAAATGTCACTGTAGCTGCCTTCAAGATTGTCACGACCCACTCTAGAGTTGTGACCAGTGCTTAGAGGTAACGGACCTCTAGCAAGCCTAAGACATCAAAATTTTTGTGACAAATGGACGATATTTCCCCTATTTTCTACCTGTCCCGTAATAGTCAAATTTGTACCAAATAGTCAACCAACATAAACCAAAGTTCAAGCTCTCAGAGCACTCCCAAGCTTGCATATTAAGTATTTTCTTTTTTCCTCATAGTAGTCACATATACACATATCTATTCACTTCCATACACCTAGATATATATACATCCTTTACACATCACACTTACTAAGGAAGCATAGTTCCAAAATAGAAATGCTCATATACAAATATCCCATCCAAAAAGAATCATATATTTCACTAAAAATTAATTTGTAGAAATCATAGTTCATCAATTCTATACCTTCTCAATATTTCATAAGTAGAAACTCAATCACATCTCTCAGTCCTAAATAAAAGCTCGTAAGTAGGAATTCAATAGTTCTCCATATATGCCTTAAAAATATTTTAATAAATCATCTTCTTCAAAATAAAATCAAGTCTTTTATTAATTAATTGAAGACTCAATGAGGGTTATATAAGAAGAACTAAATTATTTGGAAAGTAATCTCAATCCATTCAATCACAATCTCATGTTATCCCAAGCGGGGGGCTTTGCCTTACTCGGTATAGTGTTATAATTGGGGTCAGCTCATCCTTTATCTCAATGAATATACTATGTGGATATAGGTTGTTATATATCTTCGTTATGGCAAGCGGTAGTATTATTATATCACTTCGCCATGGCAAGTGGCGATGTCGTTATGTCCCTTCGTTACGTCGAGTGGTAATGCCATTATATCTCTTCGCTATGGCAAGTGATGTTCTAACTTAGAATCCATTATGGTTTTTTCAAACAACTTATATCAAAACATAACTTCCAAATCCATGAGTCAATATCAATATAATTTCATTCTTGATGGTAAAAACTCTTACAATCATTTTAGTACAAATATGAAATAAGATACAATATGATGAGGTTAATAAATAACTATAAATAAATAAATAAATAAGGAAAGCTAGTAATAATTTTAAAGCCAATCATCAAAGTTATTATTTAATTATCGTCTACGAAGAGAATGGTAATTAACAAAAGTAATTAACAAAATAAATTAAATAGCATAGTATAAAAACATTAGCTTAAATAAGTTAACTTGTTTCATGGAAATAATAACTTTTCCCCTTTTTCTCTACATGCTCTTCTTTAGTTAAAGTTTTATCCCTTTCTAATTTAATTCAATCCCTCTATGACTATAAAATTAATGTGAACTCTTAAAGTTTCTCGTTACCAATGTTTTATTTTAAACAGGTATTATAGAGATATCACGTTCATAATAATTAAGCTCTATGCCAAATCTACTTGCCACTTTCTTTTCTTCCAAAGATCAATATTTTTTGGAATTAAATGGACCTAACTTAATCCCAAAAATTAGCTCATGAGATGAGGATTGTCCAAGCTATCATAAAGGGTATTATGACCATATCCTTAAGCAATATAAGACTTAATGCACCCCCTCACGCTTAGGACTGAACATTTAGAATATAAAGTTTGTAGGTTTGAATATTTTTGGATGGCTCAATAACAACCACATCTTATAATTAAGTAGATCTAATTTAATCTCAAAAGTTAGTTCATCAGGCAAGAGTTGTTAGAGTTATTACAAAGGCTATCATGGCTGTATCTTTAAGTAAAGTGGTATTTAACAATACCCTTTAATATAAATTAATGTATTGCTTCAAAAGATATTAGGTCTACAATCTTTTTACTTATATACTTTGTACTTAGAGCCTATTTGGATAATACTATTTATGACTTTTTTCAACATTTTGGAAGTCAAAAGTTATATTTGTAACTTTTTGCTTGCTTGATTGTATAACTTATTATTTCTCAAAATGTTGTTTTTAGTGTTTTTTAAGAAATTAAAATATTTAACTTCTCAATAAGCACTTTTTAAAACACTATAAATAAATACTTCTATTACTATTTATATGAACACAAAATAACTTATTTATAAGCTATTTTCCAAAAATTATCTTCACATAAGTGCTTCAATAAGTTATTTATCCAAACGGACCTTAATATCTTTTTTCTTCCTCATTTGAATTCCCAAAATGATATTGATGGATGCTTTACTCAGAACAAATTGAGATAATATTTTCAATAATATAAAACAATCCTCAAATGATGCATTATACAATGAAAAGAGGGAAAAAAATCTTTTTTGTATTTTTATTGGTTAATAATGCAAAGTTATTTTATACTGTCCGTACATAAAAATTAATCTATTACTTTAATTAATATATGAATAATGATAGATATATAATTTGATTTTCTTGTCATAGAATTAAATGAATATTTTGTATTAATTTATTTTGAATCTTATATATATTAAAGTCTTTTCATTAAAGTTATCACATGGTAATTTTATCAAATTTTGAAGCCACTAGGAATGGTCTAGTAGTGAAAGATTTAGGTAGTATGCATGAGGTCCTAAAATCCTCATTGCCACTTATGTACAAGAAAAAAAAATCAAATTGTGATTTATTTAAATTTATCTACAGCTATATTTTCTTTTCTTTTCTTTTTCCTATAGACTTTTCATTCCTTCCTTTCATATCTTTTAAAGTTTTTCATGCTTTTCAACATTTCAAATTGAGTTTAATTGATATGGAATATTAGTATAAAAAAAATTTTACACTGTCAACTAATCAAATACTTATATTTATAAAATTTTTAAGATAATAGATAGTCAAGTTAAACACTTTTACTGATATAGCAATACATGATTGAATGCTTGTGTAAAACTTTTTTTACACTAACAGTGCATATAAATTAAATCTTTGCAAAAATTTATATTTCTTTTTTTAAAATTATCTTGAAGAAGAAGTAACTAATAATACTATTAGCTATTAACATTGTGTGCAAATAATTTTGTCTAGAAATATAAGAAAAAATAATCAAAATATATTAAAGAATGAATTTTAAGATCTATTTTATAAAATAAATAGCTAAAGAATAACAATTATGCAAAATTTTCAAGTTACAAAAAAAATCAACTAACATATCCAAATAATTTTTAATGACGTTTATTTTTTCCTTTTAAATTTTGTGTAAAACTTAGAGTTCATGTAAATATGGCTAGAAATAAATAAAATAAAATTAAGTGATATAATTATAATCATTAAATTTTAAATATGAGACTCTTTACGTAATCTAGTCGAGCAGGAAGCAGCCTATTTGATAGAGATAATTGGAGGGCCAAGTTCAGGATACTTTTTATATTAGAAAATGTTTCAAATAAAGAAAAATATTATTTATACCGACAAGATAAATTTATTGTGGACCTATAAGAAGAGACAACGATATAAAAATTGACTTGATCACTTTTTTTTTTAAATATTCCATAATCTTTTTTTTCTTTCTTTATATGTTTATAATAAATCTATTTTATGAATATAAATGACATTTTGGGAGGACAAAAAAATGAGGGCCACGTCCCTTCCAGCATAGAATTCGTTTGAATTGGCTTTTTTCAAGAAAAAAAGTACTTATTTTTCTAAAAAAAGCATTTTTATAAGTATTTATAGATATTTGGATACAATTTAAAAAGGTGCTTCAATTAAAAAAAGGCAATTTACCACTTTTTTTAAAAATTAGGAATATCTAACTTCTAAAAAAAGCAGAAGCAGAAGTAATTTTTAATAAAATTATTTTGCAAAAGTATCCTTTATTTTTAATTAAAATTATAATACTTATCCTTTCTTTCCTATCCCTTATTAAACCTTACTTCTCTTTTCTTTTTTTGAATATTTTTTATAATTTAGCTATAAAAAGTACTTTTATTCTTTTATATTGAAACAAATTTATAAATATTTTTAATAATTAAAAATATCTCTCATATATCTATCCAAATATAAAATAACTTTTTTTAAAAATTAAAACTCTACTAAAATTTTTTTAAAAAGAAAATTATTAAAAATTTATCCAAATGGGCTCATATTCCCGCCCCTGCTTTGCAAGAGCATTTCAAGATAATTGCACACGTTAGGCTGTCATTTTAAAAAACAAGCAGATGTGCTAAAAAATAGTAAAAAGAAACGCAATTTTCTTTTTTGTTTTTCCTAAACGACTTCAAGTTTTCCTTCCACAGAGTCTTCGAAGTTTATCTTACTTCACATTGTTGAAATTGATGGACCTATAATTTATCATAAAATTGAGCAACACATCAATGAATCTATCTTTCCGAAACATGTGCTTATGATAATTGAAAATAGCAAGAAATCCATTTTCATTTCTCAGTGTATATATACTTGTATTTTTTTTTTGAGATTATATTAAATAAAAAAAAATCTTAGAAATTCATTTTTTCTCTTGTATGTCTATTTAATTTGCTCTGCGAAGGATATTTCGTTTTATTTTTATATTTAAATTATCAATATCTAAATTTTATTAAATTTTAAATTAATTTAGTTTGAACGGGATTAATTACCAAAAACAAACTATCATTATCTAGCCAAAAAAATCCAAGGAAAGCCGGTAATTTTTTCCAGGTCATCTTTAGACTTTTATTATATGAAGTCTTTAAAGTCTCTCTTACGGCATATTAAAGAGTTGGATTGAAGTAAACGTTTATCATAACATTGAAATTGTAATTGATTTTTCACATTAATTCTACGCTTATGAGGCTTGCATTTGTGTTTGAAAAACAAGACTTCATTTTATTTTTATCTCTCCACATACATTTTTATATTTTCATATTTAGATAGAACTTTTTTGCATGATGGATCAACTATCAACGTTGATTATTCATTATTTAATCTAACGTGTCCACTGGAGATATGTAAGTCTTTGTTTTGATCTTCCAAAATGTCACTGCAGTTGCCTTCAAGATATTACATGCACAATAAGTGTAAGGGCTCTATGCCAAGTCTTTACTCTGTACGCCACTTTCTTTTCTTGCCAAGATCAATACTCTTTGATATAAATTAATGTTTTGCATCAAAAGATATTAAGTCTACAAATTTTTTTCTTATATACTCTGTACTTATTTTTATTCCTATATCTAATGTAAATTTTTCTTCCTCATTTGAATTCCCAAAATGATTTTGATGGATGCATTTTTCTTCCACAAAAAAAGTCTTCAAAGTCAATATCATGCACATTAAGAAAAATAAATTTGTCATTTATTATAAAATTGACTTGTCATGTCCTAGAGCCTTAATTCAAGTGGTAATAAATTTTTGTAGAAATTGTTTTCTCCTAATATTGAACCCTAGTCCAATTATTATGTTTGTGCTTTAGTCTATCGTCCTCTTTCATGTCCAGTGATAGCCACTTTGTAAAAAAAAACAAAAATGAAAAAAAAAATAGCAAAGCAGCCCATTCATTTAGATTCTTCAATTTCTCATATGACAATATAGATTTATGAAGTTTGCTCGTGTTGGAAGCAGCGAGTTGGTTATTCGTTTATATAACTATGTTTCACTTAATTACTACTCTATAAAATTTGTTGAGATATTCGATTAAAAATCAAGGCTTTGAAAAATTAGACCGAAGTTCAGTAATATTTTAAATCAGTAGCTTGTCCAGTTTGATGTTATATATATATATATATATTAGTTTTATGTTATAAATAATATTATTAAATAATATAAATGAGAGTAAAATAAAATTTTAATATAATAAGTTGATGATATTAATATTGAGCCAATTATTTTGGAAACTTGCTTACATAATTTATGACTTATATCAACTCAATATTAATATATCAATTGTATATAAATAAAATTATTTTTTAAAAAGTTTATACTTATGTTTTCATGATGCAAAACCATTTATCTAAAGGAGTTAAAATATAGAGTGCTCAAGGGTCACATTACTTAGAGACTAAAAATTTTTTACACTTAAAATTACTATAAAACATTCAAGTCTCACATTATTTAGACTAAATTTTTTTTACTTCTAACACAACTATAAATACCTATATGTCACATTGCTTTATACTCACCATCATTTTTTGTACCACTAAGCTTTTCTCTTTTTTAAACGAGTAAGAGATTTAAAACTCTTTAATTTGACCAATTAAAAGCAGGTTAAAAATAAAAAAAGATCATGTGAACCAGTCAATGAGGTGAATTGATTTGATTCAGGTATTTCACTAATTTCGAGTTGGTTCATACCAATTTTTTTGACTGGATCGACCTGAGATTAATTCCCGATTGGATCGATCGGACAATTTTCTTAGCCATGTAGAAAACTATGACTATTTCAGCACCACTAAAATTGAGCTAGTTGAAATTTATACTACTAATAAATAAGATTTAAAACATGAAAACTTTATTATGTGTCAATTTCACATCAATTTTAACCCTATCACTTTCTTAAATTTATTATTAAAGAAAATATTTTAAATTCCTATTTAGTAAAATAATTAAAAGAAAAATTTAGTTTCAGAATTTAACTTATAATTCCTAAAAATTTGAATTAATATTTTTTATATTTTTTCAGCAAAATTTTTTGGCGTAAAAATTAGTTCAAAATTTGAATTAATATATATATTTTTTATTTTTCCAATGAAAAAATCCGCTAGAAATGACTGTGTTAAAATTTTAAAACCCCCTCTCCTCTTATTTATTTTTACTATCTTCTTGTTAACCTATATTCTTATTTTTTTCTACCATCTCCTTCTTCAATTGATACTATACCATCTCTTTCTCGCTACCATAACCACACTCTTTCCATTGTCACCTTCTACCATAATCACCACCACCATCACTATTACCTGCTTTTACCACCTTTCCGCCACTTTTTTCCATGGTAACCACCACCACCGTCTCCTTCCATCATAACCAACACTATCACCAACGCCAACACCCATCCACCATCACCATCCAACCACTACCCAATGACCATCACCATCACCATCACCACCCAACCACCACCAACATGCACCACCAGCAGCCCGTCGGTCAAATTTTTAATATGCTTACTCAGAGTGTCTTTGCTTTTTTTTTTTTTTTTCCATATATGAGTAGCTTTAAACATAAGTGTGATTTTTTGTTGCTAGATTTTGTACATAACAGTATATTAAAATTGTTGGATTTGCCACTATATGCACGGGAATATAGATAAAAGGATGATATCTTTTTATTTGAATAAGCAATTTTTTGCGGACAACTCCGTCCCTGGCAGATTAAAATCTGCTGAAAATTTCTAAAGAATTTGTATACACAAGAAATTTTGAATTAAAAAGATTCACTGAAAATTTCCAAAAAATTTCAAATCCAGCGGCAATTTGTTACCATCAACGATTTTACCAATGACCCCAAATCCGTTAAAAATCAACAATTTTCAGCAAATTCCACTCTATTTCTTGTAGATTCATCTGCAAAAAATGAGTGCTTTTCTTTTAGTGCCTTTTTTTGGTTCTCCGCTTCTTTTTCTTTTATGTGATTATTATAGACAAATATTAAAACGGAATGATTATTGGATAAATACCCATAAAGTGAATTAGTTTACCTATTTAGATTAAAGAGAAAAGAATAATAATTAATATATAAAACTTGATATATGATATGTAAGCTTTCAGAGTTAGTCATCAATTATTTAATGTTACATGTTGACTATGAATTTTTCTTAGTCTTTGTTTGATCTTTCCAAGTGTCACTGTAGTAGGGAAGCCTCAAGATATTACGTCTAGGAGGCCAATGTTTTCATCTAGAAATGACATTAAAATAACAGTAACAAGTTGTAATGGGATGATGTTAAATAAAGTATTCATATTAGGATTAAATAAATTTTATTCATAGTTAAATTCAATTAAAAATAAATGTCATAAATAAAAAATAAAATTATATTTTAACCATTTTTTGGAGTTTTAGTTAGTTACTCTTGGATATATATATATATATATATATATATATATATATATATATATATATATATATATATATATATATATATATATATTTGCAATGCCTGATAAGTAAACTGAAATATACAAATAATTGGCGTTAACATTTGTTTATAAATTAACTACTGATTCAATTATGCCACAGTGCTTTTGGAAGTTAGTGTTTCTGTTGAGTAATTAATTATGTGCTGCAGAAATGAGCTTATATTATAAGTAAATAAATCCTGGAAAACTTTAAAAAAATTCCGTGAGAGTTTAAAAGAAACTATGGGAAATTGCTTTAGTTTAATTAATACAACCTGCATGTTTGGGAACTCTCCAAAACAACATTTTTAGCAAAAAACTATTTTGGAAAAATAATCATGTTTGGTAAAATTTTTAAAATAGATTATAATTTAAAACTGATAATTTTAAGCAAAAAATAGTTTATAAGTATAAGCAAATTTTTGAAACTTATAATTATAAGTAAAAGCTGATTATTCTAGAATTGTTATATTTTTACTAAATTGATCCTAAACAATAAATATTATATAATACAAATAATTATTTTATATCCTTTTTAATAATTTTATCATATAAAAGTAATTTTTTTTTCATATAACCCAAACAAAACAGATTATCTTAAAATCACTTTTCAACTAAAGTATCCAAATATAAATTGATTCTCATATAAACGATTATATAAAAAAATGATTTCATAAATAAGCGATAATTGAAATAATTTTAATTTTTCATCTTTCTCAAATACACACGTTACATCAGTTCTAAAAGCATGTTTGGGAAGTAGATAAAAAAAAAAGCTGTTTTTTCTCAAAAAAAAAAAAAAAGAAGAAGCTGTTTTGAAAATATAAAAAGCTTGTTTAGATAATTTATTTGGGATAATTTAAGTTATTTTTTTCATCAAATAAACAAAAACTAGATTTGGAATATTATTTCATTAAAAGCTTTTTATACAGTACCTATAATATTATAGTTTTATTAAATAGATCATAAATATTAAATAATATATAATATAAATAATTATTCTATCTCATTTTTTATAATTTTATCATACAAAAGTAATTTTTTTATATAATTTAAATAAAATAAATTATCTTAAAATTACTTTTCAGCTGAAGTATCCAAACATAAATTGATTATCATATAATCGATTATATAAAAATGTGATTATATAAATAAATTATTATTAAAATAATTTTATGATGTATTTGTTTATAATATTTTTAGCAAAAAAATCACTTTTTTAATGAAAAATCAGTTTTAATATATTTGGATAATTTTTAAAAAATAATCATATTCTTAAAAAAATTTATTTTTAACTTTTTTTTTGTAGAAGTTAAAAAGAATAATTTTTGAAAAAAATTAATTTTTAATTTTTTTAGTTATATATAAAATTTAAGTTTCTTAAACATTTTTTTTAAAAGTTGAAACAAACTCATTCAGTGTTTAAAAAAAGTGATTTTGAAACTAAAATTTTATAAATAGCTAGAAAAAGTGAAAATTAATTTTTTTTTATAAATTACTCTTTTCAATTTTTATAAAAAAAATTACAAACATATTTTTTTAAAATTTTGATTATTTTTAAAAAAATTATTTAGATATACAAAAATTAATTTTTTTAATAAAAAAATATTTTTATATAAAAAAAATACAACCAAACGCATCCAATTTTTCAGTTTTTTCAAACACACAAAATACAAAAGAAAAAAAACAAATTTAAAAAAAAAAAACACTGCGACATGTGCGAGAAAAGTTAGCACAACGAAGCAACGTGGCAATCATAGTTACATTTCATCACACCAAATTGTATTAGAAAAATAAAAAAGAAGACTTCTATATATAGGGCTATTGGGAATGCTAATCCGCACACTTGTATTAAACTAATATTGTTGATTCCATCACTTACGCTAGCAGTCGCAATGATGAATCCAACTTGTTTCAAAGTTCTCATTCAAGCCATATTTGTGGTTTGTTTGCTGTTGCAGTTGCAGGTGGACCTTGTTTGTGTAGAAGGAGCGGCGAAGTGCATAGAGAAGGAGAGGCAAGCACTCCTCCACCTCAAGGCAGCCCTGGTGGATGACTCTGGCATGCTGTCATCCTGGGAGGACAAGCGCGATTGTTGCCAATGGAAGGGTGTTCGCTGTAGCAACCTAACTGGCCATATACTCAGTCTCGACCTTCATGGTGACCGCTTCTATGCAGAAGAATACACCGGTGAAGAAGAAACCTCGTTGAGAGGCAAGATCCCCACATCATTAGTGAAGCTGCAGCAATTGAGGTACTTGAACTTCAGTTCAAATGATTTTAGGGGGATCCATATTCCGGAATTCTTTGGTTCTTTGACCAATTTGAGATATCTTGATCTGTCATTTTGCTATTTTGTTGGAAAAATTCCAAATCAATATGGGTCTCTTTTGCATTTGAAATACTTAAATCTTGCCTGGAATTGGCTGGAGGGTTCAATTCCTAATCAGCTCGGAAATTTGCCCAAGTTACAGTATCTTGATCTCAGTTACAATTCTTTAGAAGGAGCAATACCATCTCAACTTGGAAACCTTTCAAGCTTGCAGAAGCTTTATCTTGCAACCGATAGTGGTGCTCTCAAAATTGGTGATGAGGATGACGCAAGAGGTCAGTGGCTGTCCAAACTGAATTCTTTAACCCATCTTGACTTGAGTTCAGTACTGAATCTTAACAGTTCTCATAACTGGCTACAAATGATCGGTAACCTATCTAAATTAAAAAAATTAAGTCTATCCGATTGTAGCCTTTCGGATCATTTCATCCTTTCAGATCATTTCTTCCTTTCAAAGTTTAAATTTTCTACTTCCCTTTCTGTCTTTGATCTTTCTTCCAACACCTTCACTTCATCCATAATATTCCAGTGGGTGTCAAATGTCACCTCCAACCTTGTTGAGCTCGACCTTTATGATAACCTCTTGGAGGGTAGCACATCAAGTCATTTTGGCACAACAATGAATTATCTTAAGCAACTTGACCTCTTCGGCAATAATCTCAACGGCGGGCATCTCAAATTCTTCATGAATATATGCACCTTACGTTCTTTACACATGGCTGAAAACAATTTAAATGAAAACCTGCCATCAATTCTTCATAATCTGTCTGTTGGATGTGCTAGACACTCATTACGAGATATGGATTTGAGTGACAATCAAATCACTGGCACATTACCCGACCTTTCAATATTCTCATCTTTAAAGACATTGGATCTTTCACAAAATCGATTAAGTGAAAAGATACCGGAAGGTAGTAGATTGCCGTCTCAATTGGAATCATTGTCAATTGACTCAAACTTTTTAGAAGGTGGAATTCCAAAATCATTTGGTAACACATGTACTTTGAGTTCTTTGTCCCTATATAATAATAGTTTGAATGAAGACCTTCTAGTGATAATTGAACACTTGTCTGGATGTGCTAAATACTCGTTGCAAGAATTGTATTTAGACATGAATCAAATCAATGGCACATTGCCTGATCTCTCAATGTTTTCTACTTTGAGAAAACTGGGTCTTTTTGAAAATCGATTAAATGGCAAGATACTAGAAGAAAGTAGATTGTCGTCTCAATTAGAATATTTGTCAATCAGGTCGAACTCTTTAGATGGTGGAATTCTAAAAGTAATTGGGAACATATGTACTCTGCATTCAGTGGACATGTCCCATAATAGTTTGAGTGAAGAGCTTCCTGTGATAATCCATCACTTGTCTGGATGTGCTAGATTCTCACTGAAAAGTTTGGACCTAAGCATGAATGAGATCAAAGGCACATGGCCTAACCTATCACAATTCTCATCTTTAGAAAGTTTATATCTTTCTGACAACAAGCTAAATGGAAATATTCCCAAAGATTTTCAGTTTCCATCTCAGCTCAGGACTTTGGACATGAGTTCAAACTATTTGAAAGGCGTGATCACTGACTTCCATTTTGCTAATATGTCTAAGTTAAAGAGTTTGTATTTATCTGACAACTCATTGGCTTTAGTATTTAGCCAAAACTGGGTCCCGCCCTTTCAATTGGATTACATTGGATTGAGATCTTGCCAATTAGGTCCAACTTTTCCTAAATGGTTGCAGAAACAAAATAACTTAGCCGATCTTGACATTTCTAATGCTGGAATATATGATATTGTTCCTAAGTGGTTTTGGGCTAAGTTAGGATTAAGAATGTTTACCAGCATGAATATTTCGTATAATAACTTTACAGGTACAATTCCAAATTTACCACCAAGGAAAAGCAGTTATGGTTTTCTATCCTTCGCATCGAATCAGTTTGAAGGCTCTATTCCACCATTTTTACGAGGGGCTGTAACTCTTGATTTGTCCAAAAATAAATTTTCTGATTCTCTTTCCTTTGCATGTGCTAATGGTACGGTTGAAGCATCAGGCCAAATAGATCTTTCAAACAACCACTTATCTGGACAAATTCCTGATTGCTGGAACAATTTCAAGTCACTAGCTTATCTAGATTTGAGTCACAACAATTTTTCAGGAAAGATTCCAACCTCAATGGGATCACTTCTTGAACTTCAAGCATTGCTATTGAGAAACAATAGCATGTATGAGGAGATCCCTTCTTCCATGAAGAGTTGCACAAAGTTATTAATGCTAGATGTGGGACAAAATAAACTATCAGGATGTGTCCCTTCTTGGATTGGAAGCAGATTACAAGAATTGCAAGTGTTAATTTTACAAGGGAATCACTACTTGGGAAGTATACCATTGCAACTTTGTTATCTTAAAAGTATTCGGCTCTTGGATCTCTCCTTGAACAATCTATCTGGACAGATTCCTAAATGCATCAACAATTTTACTTCAATGACTCAAAAGACTTCCTCAAATGAATCTTTTCGTCATATTTATCGTGTCCACACTAGTAAATTAGGAATGTACGAGACATATTATT
The DNA here is from genome assembly GCA_031439585.1 of Pterocarpus macrocarpus. NCBI lineage: Eukaryota > Viridiplantae > Streptophyta > Magnoliopsida > Fabales > Fabaceae > Pterocarpus > Pterocarpus macrocarpus. The sequence continues at coordinate 3,769,926 of CM062520.1, read as the reverse complement.
ATTTGAATGCATTCTTGATGTGGAAAGGTGCAGAACAAATGTTCGAGAATGATGAGCTGTTTCTTTTAAAAAGCATTGATCTCTCAAGCAATCAATTATCAGGAGGAATTCCAGCAGAGATTGAGAATTTATTTGAATTGGTTTCATTGAATTTATCAAGAAACAACTTGACAGGGGAAATTCCTTCCAAGATTGGAAGGCTAACGTCACTTGAATTTCTTGATTTGTCAAGAAACCAATTGTCTGGTTCAATTCCTTCTAGTCTTACACAAATTGATCGGCTCACTATGTTAAATGTGTCACATAACCATCTATCTGGAAGAATTCCAACTAGCACACAATTACAGAGCTTCGATGCTTCAAGTTATGAGGATAATCTTGATCTTTGTGGGAAGCCACTTGAGAAATTGTGTATGGAAAGGGAGCCACCACAACAACCAATAGTTAAATTTCATGAGGATGAACATCTGGCATTTGCTCATGCATTTTACATAAGTATGGGATTTGGATTTGCTGTAGGCTTTTGGGGAATCTTCGGCTCAATCCTAGTCAAGCGTTCTTGGAGACATGCTTATTTCAGGTTCTTGAACAATTTGACGGACAATATTTATGTCATGATAGCAGTGAAAATTGCCAAGTACAAGAGGTAGCTCAAAGGCTAGCTATAGCTGGTAACAATATTTTAGCTCTCTCATACATGCTATTGCTTTGCACGTAGATAACAATTATAATCAGTTGTTTTTATACATAGATATCACTTGGATTTGCATACAAAACAAACTTTCAACAGAAGCTGAACTTAAATAATTTTATCGCAATTCCTTATCATTGACTAATTTGTTTATAAAATCCTGATTTGTGATGAAATATTTAGTAAACGATAGATCGTATTACTGTGAGATTAGGATACGTTTGTTTCAGCTTTTATTTTTTAATAAGAAAGTGACTTGTTTTAATTAAAAAAATCACTTTTCCTATAAGCTAATCATTTTAGCTTTTATTCATCTTAACTATGACGGTAAGACTTCAGATTTTTTCTTTTTCTGGCTAAACTAAATATTGAAGTTATATTTTCTAATTATTAATTTTGCTAATCATATTAATAAGTTAATTATTTCCTAATAAAGTTAATTTTTAAGAAGCATAGAATAAACCAAAAATCACTAAAGTAAGGATTTTTTTTTTTTTGAGATTGCATAATAATAGCCATATCGCAACAAACATTTATTTTCTTCTTTTTTAATCTTTTTAGTCTCTTCTTTATATCATCTTTCATTTTCACTCAGTTGCCTAATTAATTGTTTTGCAACATTTTTATAAGTAACTTTTCATCGTTAGGCCTTCTTTATGCTATGAGCAATATATTTTAACAAGTTTTATTACTATGTTAATAACGGGGTCAGTTTTCTGGACGAAGTATCCCCAACATAGATCTTGCTATTTTTTACCCTCATAACTATCTTGCTATTTTTTACCCTCATAACTATGTTCTAATTTACCGTAATAAAATAAAAAAAAGCACTGAAACTGAAATTTTTTGTAATGAATGGTGAGATTTTATGATTTTCATATGAAAGCCTAGGGTTAAATTTAGTGCGTTATTATTTTTTTTTTTTGGGTATATTAACAATTTCCAGTTGATTGTTGCTCTTCTTATGCAGCTATTGGTGCCTTGATTTGCCCTTGTTTTCCTGAGGGAATGTTATAGCTTGTTGCAAGAATTATTGTTTAAAAAGTTATCATATTTCTTGAATGATACTATGTGCCACATGTTGAAAGCATCTCTTTTTTTCGGTCGGGGTTGAAAGCAATATCTGTGAACCAGATTTTCATTCTATTTACTTTGGGTTACTCACACTCTATCTTTTTCTTAATTTTCAGCCCGCTGGCGAGCCCATCCTCTTGTGATCGATATCTGAACATATTTTCTTGGGCAAGGCAAATTTTCTTTGGGGAATATGCTTGAAGCTAAGGGTTGTAATTTTCAATCAGCAAGGGCATTCTTAGGTCTTGTATGTTTTGATTGTTCAAAATTGTCATGTACTTCAGACCCAAAAAAAAAAAAAAAAATTCATGTATTTTGTCATTGTTATGTTTGTCTGGAGCTGTATTTATGAACTGGTTACTGTCATGAACTTATTCAAGGACACTACATTAGGGATGAATTTTTGGTGAAATACATATCACCACTTATTTTCTTTTAATTTTCTGCTTTTTCAGTTCCCATAATCTAAACTTTGGTTTATCAAGACTTATTTAGCATAAATCAGTACTTTTAACACATTATTAACATAAAAATTTAATAAGCATTTTCACTTCCTATTGTTATTAATTAATCTTATGATTGAAAATCATGCCATATTTTTACTAGTATACTATTTGAAAAATTAATGATTTAGATTTCGATTTGATCATAAAAAAAATTTCTATTTGGTTATGTTGACTCTAGTGAAAAAATGATTATTACGAATATAAACTATTGACTAGATCTTAGTCTTGTGAAAGGTATATTTGTGTATGCAAGAAAATGAATGAATGGAAAATATAGAACAAGCATAAGATCAAAAAAGTTAAGGCTAAGACAACAAACAATCTGGTAAGGAAGCAATTGACAAAGCTACTAGCAAATCATGGAGAAATGAAGCTCGAAGAATGAAGAGTTGACCTTAGTTGTGCAAAAGGATCAATGGTTACAATAGAAGACTTTTGGCTAATCACTTTAGGATAACAAAAAGATATTTAAATGGTGACATTGCCAAAGTATATAAAGACAAAGATGCCTTGTACCATGATAGAGAAAATTCATATGGCACAACAACAAATGTACTTCAGTAAAAAGGGATATGACAATTGCACGTTAGAAGCCACTGCAACGGTCAAAACTGATTACATGCAAGAAAAGAGAGAGATCTTCAAGGACATTATATATACAAGTATTGAAGAACCTTTAGATGAGGATCTTAGTGATCATTTTATGAGCTGTGTGCTTTAGGTGTATTCTTCATCTTCTATTCTCTAAAATATTGTATTGTATTCTAGTGAGTGAAGTTAGAAGAAAAGAAAAATCTTGTCAGAAACAAGTTTGAGAAACCAATAAGAAATGTATTCTTAGTTGATGAGAAAAAAGTGCTTAAGGTTGTGAGCATCAAGTGTGAACATGAAGAAACTTATTGTTAAGGGTGTAAGTGGATTGGTCCAACCCAATGAATATGATTAATACGAATCAAATCAATTAAATTGGTTCGGGTCATTGGATCAATCGGGTACGAGCCAATTAAAATCGACCGGTGTTTGGTTTGGTTATCGAATATGGGGTTTTGCAATTTGATACCCGACCCAAACCCCTTATATTCTATTTTTTTCTTAACAAAACTAATATTAGAATGACAATTATTTGATGTTTGTGTTTCTTCTAATTGTTTTAATGACAATATTATAATGATTTAGTCTTTAAATATTATAATAGAATTTTAAATTTGCTTATATGAAAATTTTGATGCTATATGTTTTTTTTATTATTTTTTGGCAGAAACTGGAAAAAAAAAAATTTAAACGAGTAATCCAATCACTCGAATCCAAGCAACCCGAATTTGATTGATTTGGTTTGGTTTGGATTTGATTAAAAAATTTGATGAATCCAAATCAAATCAAATCAATTAAAATTGACCAGTTTGGATTTGTTTTTCTTTTAAATTTGATTTGAACCAACCCGTTTACACCCTTACTTGTTGGAAACAAAACTTTGGATAGTGAAAAATCCTACCTTAGGTAGAGACCGGACGTATATTCCAAGATTTGTGGAGATTAAATCAAGATAATTCTTGGTGCAAGTTTTTCTATTATTCTCTTTTTATTTGAAATATATTTGTAAATGTGCATGATATTGATCTAATTGTAATATCTTAAAGAAACATCTTAACCAATCGAATAGATTATACAAGTTATCTATTATAAATTAATCTATCTTCTATAGCACTATTTGATAGAAGTCTAGTATCTTATAATTTAACAACAGATTCTAAGTAATTAGAACATTCTAATTCGTCCTAGGACTTCATTCAACTCTATTCTCAAGTACTATGGTACCATTAGTTTCAAATTTGATTATATATAAAAACTTGTACATTGTTAAAATTTTGATATGATTTTAAATGATTAACCAATGAACTATAAGTACTCTTTTAACTGTTTTACGTAATAAACACATTTTATATTGATCAATGATATTATTATTTTTCTATTTAGTTTCTATTTTTGAGACATTTATATTTATTTGGCATAAACCATAGAGTTGTTTTTAATCGATTTCTGTTTTCAAATTTGTTGTGTAAGTAATGAGCATTCCAAATTAGCCGTTTAAACATATTTATATTCTTCCTACACATTGTTTGTTACACTGACTGAAGGATTCTACCTAGCATATAAGTTGACAAAAATAACGCAGATGATGGCTTTTTTTAAAGCACTCTTATTAAGAGCAGAAATCTTAAATTTTTCCTTCAAAGCTTAATGTAGTGCTATGACAATAAGAGATTTTGTAGTAATGATGTGTAGCCAATATCCTTCTGCCTCTTGGTCAGCAATTACTATTATGAAGTTTGGGTGCTGCAAGCAATTTAGCCTTTTTTCCATGATCAACTTCAAATTATAAACATCCTTCAGCATTTCCCTTTTCTCACGTTAGCATTCACCAAAATATTTCATTGTAAAGACGAATTGGCTGTTTTATCGAAGCCAATTCACAAAGATAATTCAACCAAACTCTAAGCAGTGCAGTATAACTTAAGCATTCCACTGCTTCAGCTCATTCATTACTGACCCTTCTGCGGCAAAACTTGCAGCCACCTGCTTTAAACAGATATTTATAAACTTATGTCCATGGAATAAGTTATTCTACTGGAGATACCAGATTTTCATTCTTCCATATGAATGAAGTTGTTACAAGATCGTGCCTGAAATCCTTGCATACATTTTACATGTATAACTTAAGCATTTAAACGAAAGAACAAAAATGGATCACTTGACCAATCATCTCTTGTAACAGTTATTAGATTAACGTATATCAATCTCTAATCAGGATGAGTCGGCATCTTGAATCAAGAAGAAAGCAAGTTCATTCCAACAAAGGCACAAAGGTAAGCAAACTATGGTGCATAATCCAGGGATGAATAGAATAAAACCAAGGTTGAATCTTTAGTTGCTCACATATGATGTGACTGTTAAATTATGCTTCAAAGGATCTAAATGTTGTTTACCCAAATTACAGATATCTATCATTATGTTCCCTTGAACCACCTTTCTAAATGCCTTGATTTTCAAAAGTTCATTTTTAAATACTCTAAATAGTATGTTACAAATGCCTAAATAAAGTAATACATGGCCATTTAACTGAATGATTTTCAGTTCACCCCATACCTGACTCGTAGCCTGTCTCATGTCGTCCATGTTTAAAGACCTTACGGTAATTTCTTGATCTTCTATATTAGCAGAAGCATCTTCAGAGTTTTGGCCTTCTGCCTCTTTTTTCTTCTTTTCTTGATACAAGATGCAATTGATATTAGTAAGCTCCTCAGCTCATAACAAATTTCTGCATTAGATAGAGATGCTAATCTTAAACATGGTAGTCGATTAATAACTACCATATCCTTCTTTCTCTCCTGCTGTAATAGCTCCCTAACAGGTCGATAAGCTGCAGGATGCACAAATTCTGTTCAAAGAAATTAATGTCAATAGCATATCACCACAAAATAGATTGTAAGTTATAATCTCTATAAAAAAATAAACCTTAAGATCACTTCCACTATATCCTTCGGTCATGGCTGCAAGCTCTCTGAAGTCTAAGTCTTCATGTTTTTCCTTAGCTAGGAGAGTTTTCAGGATCATTTCCCTGTTCTCAGCAGATGGAAGACCAACCATAATCCTGCACAACATTAAAAAGTGGAGAGATGTCATTCACAAGTCAGAACAGCAATAACAGTTATTTCAAAAGCAAATGATAGTGATAATACATGATTTTAGCCCTTGGCAGCAAAGTGTCTAAAGGCAAAAATGTTGTGGCTGAACAGAAGCAACCGATGCTTGTGCCAAGAATAAGTTAAAGATGTGGTCCTACCTGCGCTCATACCGTCTTATAATTGCTTCATCAAGGTCAAATGGCCAAGAACCAGGATTTGCAGCCCAGGTCTTGTTAATAGCCCATCCCAGTGTGTCATGAACTCATTCTTAATCTTCCTCATGGCCTCATGCTCTCCAACTCTTGTCCGCTGTCCGAGCATGCTGTCAACCTCATCAACAAAGATGATAGTTGGGGCAACCTTTGCTGCCAGTGTGAACAAAGCTCTGACATTCTTTCATCTTCTCCAAACCACTTTGAAGTGATGGTGGACATTGAGACATGGATGAAACTTGCTCCAGCTTTATTTGCAATTGCCTTTGCTAGCATTGTTTTTTCGGTACCAGGAGGCCCAAAAAGCAATATACCTCTACATGGCTTCAGAAGCCCGCCCTTGAAGAGGTCTGGTCTTCTAAGGGGAAGCATGACCAGCTCCTGAAGTGATTCTTTAATCTCATCCAATGCACCAATATCTGGAAATGTGACCCTATCTCATTTGTGGATAACTTCCTACTAATGCGCTTTTCAAACTCGTTGTCTGGAACTTCCTGCAAGCGTGCAATTACTTTATGTGTAACTCAAAAAAAATGAAAGAAACAAAGTATCTACTTGATGGCTTGGACAGCCATGTCGACCAACAAGAACATTTTGTAAGATTGGTGGAACCACAAAAAGTAAAATGTTAAAATATATCAATTATCCATATTGAAACCAGTAAAATTGTTAGCTGATGAAAGTATGTGTAAGGATCAAATTAGTTTATTGTTTTTTTATTTACTTCAGAGGAGGATCTGACAACCAAGTTTAAAAACGAAAGAAGCATTGTACTGAAATATATGTAGATAAATCTATTTATGTGTGTGTTTTTTGAGGATAACTATGAGAAAAATTGATCTTACTGCTTTTGCCGGAGCACGATTTTCGCGCTCTTTCTTTGTTACAGGGATGGATTTCTCCGTTTCACTTTTGTTGTCACGCCGCACATCATTCTTTGCACCAGCAATGTCTTCTAAAGCATTTTCCTAACATTAAAGAAGACAAATCAAAAGCCGAATACACAATAAGCACCTTTCATCATTATTTTTCTCACTTTTCTGATATTCTTATGCTGATCCGTTATGCTCTAACTGATAAAATAGATTTAGACACACCTTGTCAGAATCATTAGTCTTCAAATTCCCACTGCTCTTGCTTACTTGGAACAGACTCAATCCATGGGACAAACTGCACCATGCAAGATCAGTAACTATAGAACCTTGTCTCTTAATCAACTTCTTAAACAATCATTGAGCAAGACATACCTGTCGGCTGCTATAACTAGCTTTCCATTTCGGTATTCTGGATCCTTGGTTTTCATCAAATGGTAAGATATTACAGATACCACAATTTGTTCAATATGTACAATAGTGTCTGCATGGCAGATTAATGACAAGTCATCACAATCAATGTCATTCGCTGCAAGTACTTCAAAGAATGTGGTTTTGTTATCTTGAGATTGAAAATCTTTCATGTCCTTTTCAAGTTCGGCTTTCGCATCTTCAGGAAGATTGATGTCAATGTTGTATGGGAATAGCATTGTGAATCTTTCGTCTACTTCTTTGCAATCATCTTCTGTATCTATTATCTAGGAACCGAGTACTATCACCGAGCCTGAAAGTTTCTTTATCATTTTTCGCAATAAGTTGTATAAACTTATTGATTGGAGAATGAGCTTCTCAACATCCCTGATGTACAAAATGATGGAACCGGCTTCTGAGATAGAAACCAAGACCTACAAAAATAACAATAATGTTGTTAGAACTGTATTTTGCAACAGTTATATATCCCAAAACAGTATAAGTAATCAATTCTTTTTTTTCTTTTTCTTTTTTTTCAAGCCAGAATTTCTAATTGAAAAGCAACTATGCTTGCACAGATTGGAGACACTGCTAGGCTTAAAAGTAATTGCCAGAAGCAAAGATAGAGAGAATGGACCATAGGCCTGCAATGAAGATAGCCATGCAATGCAATAAACACACTATACACTTTGCATTGAAATCTTTATAACAGAGATTGTTCTTATGTATTAGTCAAATATGAGCTAATAGAATAAGTTTAAAGTAATCAATCACCTTGTGAAGTGACTGAACGAAGAGGCTTTTCATCAAAACGCAAGCTAATTGTGCGCTTTAAAGGAGCTGAAAACCAAATTTGAAGTAGTAAGCATAATATAGCAGAACATTGAAATTCAACACATTAGAAAGAGAAAGATACAACATCAAGTATTTAGCTGTATAAAATTTAATGTAAGAACAAGAAATTCATGAAAACCATATCACTACCTTGGAGTGTGTAGTGTGATCAGTAAGAATTTTGATCTATCAGATTAGTTTTGTTACTACTAGTCCAAAGCATCCTTGTGACTAGACCTTGCTACACTTTTCAGCTTAACCGAAAAATTAAGGAAGAAATTGATTTACTATTAAAGCATTATGTTAGAGAGCAATTTCGTGAGGGAATTAAAGTGTATAAGCGTAAGAAATACAGGGGTAGTATAGGAAATAGCAAACATATAGATAGTGGCAATTTAGTGGGCCTTAGCTGGCCTAACTAACCTGAGGCATGTGTGTGCCTTGTTGGCATGAGAGTGCGTGTCTGTGATTCTGTTAGGCGAGGGTGTATTTGACGAGGAGTGAGGGAAGGAACAGGTAGGCAAAATTTGGGCTGTTTCTAGGAGAGACTGAGCTGCTACAGTGCTCAGAGCTTTCCCTCTTTTTTTTCTGCATATTTCATACTATTTTCCTCTTTTACCTTGACTGATATCACTTGTATCAGCTCACGGAGTGATAATAATACACTATTTCTTCATTCTTTCTATTTCTTTTCTTGTGGTTTCTGTCATTTTGGCATCAGAGCCTCTTTCTTGGGGGGCTGTGGGGGTCCATTTTGGAAGCTACGATGGAAGATCGGATGAATGAGTTGGAGAGGAGATTAGATGAAGTAGTGCGGCTCTTGAGGTATCAACGACGAGTTCGACCAAGAGGACGATCTCCACCGAAGAGGGAAGTCTGAAGGGTGGACTCGGAAGACCGATGGAGAGAGGGTTCAAGAAAGGAAAGAGGTCCGCGACGTACCTCTCCTCTTCACAGAGAGAATCGTGATTCTCGATCTCAGCATCGGGAAGAACGATACTCCCGTCCCTCCCACGATGGTCTTTCGCACCCCCTAGATGGGTCCTCATAGGGGAGCCGGCCGCCGAACTCATCTCAGGGAAGCCCATACTCCCGATGACGTGATCAAGACCGGCAAATGGAGCTTCCGGTGTTCGCTGGTGATGATGCATTGGGGTGGTTAGTTAAGATCAAGCGTTACTTCTCTGTTAATGGGATCGAGGGAGATGAGAGAATGGAAGTAGTGTTATTAGCCTTGGAAGGTCGGGCTTTGAATTGGTTCCAGACCTGGGAGGACCAAGTCGTGTTTCCCTCATGGAGACAATTTTGAGAAGCTGTATTGAGGCGTTTCCAACCTGGTATTGTGAAGGATCCGTATGGCCCATTGTTAAGGGTGAGATAGAAGGGGTCCATCATGGATTATATTGAGGAGTTTGAGAAGATTTCGGGACCTATGAGATATGTTGACAAGGACATTATGAAGGGGATATTCATAAATGGGCTTAAAGGTGAATTGCAGGCTGAGGTTAAGAGCCTAGAGCTAGAAACTCTAGCTGAAATTGAGGATAGAGCCTTGATGTCAGAGGAGAGGAACAACGAATGGAAGGGGGGAGGTGTGAACCCAGTGGAAAAAGGAGTGGGCTATAACAGAGGCCCAAATGCCATCAAGAGTGGACCTATAATGAACATGAATTGGGCCAACAAGGAGGTAATGGACCGAAATTGGGAGAGGGGAGTAATGGGGAGCAGGGAGGCCCGGGAAGGAGACTTTCCCAGGTAGAACTGCAAGAAGAAGCCGCAAGGAGCTGTGCTTCAAATGTGGATAGCGATGGGGCCACGACCACATTTGTAAGATGAAGCATTATAGACAATTGCTTGTGGAGGGATCTAATAATGAAGAGGCTGAAGAAAAACTAGAGGAGACTGCATTAGATTACTCAGAATTGAAGATGAAATCTCTACACATTTCCTTTAATAGCCTTCAAGGACTCACATCTAACAAGTCTTTTAAAGTTTTGGGGGAGTTAAGGGGAACCGAGGTGGTAATTCTCATTGACACTGAAGCCACAAGCAACTTCATCTCTATAATGGTAGCCCAGTAGTTGAACTTACCAGTGAGCGGCACCCCTGATTTTACTGTACAGATGGGTACTGGAAAGCAAACTAAAAGCTGTGGAATATGCAAGGAGGTGGTGGTTGAGGTGCAGGGAGTTCAAATTGTTCAACCATTCTTTTTGTTAGAGTTGGGGGGAGTAGATGTGGTGCTGGGGATGGTTTGGCTGTCGAGTTTGGGGAATATTATGGCCAACTTCCAATAGCTCACAATTCATTGGAAAAAGAATGAGATTGTGGAAGGAATAAAGGGAGATCCCACTCTTTGCAAGGCAAAGACCTCTTGGAAGGCAGCACTCAAGGCCCTCAAAGATGATGGTGAGGGGTACTACCTCACTTTACTTGGGAGCAGTAAGGAAGAAGAGGTTGGGAAGAAGCTGTCCAAGGAATTCCAGCAACTGCTAGAAGAATTGGAGGACCTTTGCCAAGCTCTTGCGGGGCTCCCACTGCCTAGGGAGCATGACCATGCCATTTACTTGAAGGAGGGAGCTGCAATTCCCCATGTCAGGCCTTATAGATACCCCTATTTTCAAAAAAATGAAATAGAAAAGATCATTGATGAAATGATGAGTGCTGGTATTATTAGGCCGAGTACTAGCCCATATTCTAGTCTTGTAATACTAGTAAAGAAAAAAAGATGAAGGGTGGAGGTTTTGTGTTGATTACAGGGCTTTAAATAGGATCACAATGCCGGACAAGTTTCCTATTCTGGTTATAGATGAGCTTTTAGATGAACTGGGATGAGCAGGAGTTTTTTCCAAGTTAGACTTAAAGTCTGACTACCATTAGATTCGAATGAGGGAGAAGGATGTGGAAAAAACTGCTTTTAGGACTCACGAAGGGCATTATGAATTCCTTGTAATGCCGTTCGGGTTAACTAATGCACCCTCAACCTTCCAAGCCTTGATGAACCAAGTTTTGAGGCCTTATTTGAGGAAGTTCATGTTAGTTTTCTTTGATGACATTCTAATATTCAGCAAAACAGAGGAAGAACACGTAGATCATGTGAGAAGGGTGCTGGAACTTCTGAGAGCACATAGCCTGTACATAAACAAGAAGAAGTGCATTTTTGCCTAGACACAACTTGAGTATCTTGGCCACATAATTTCAGGTGAAGGGGTAGCAGCAAATCCCTGAAAGATTGAAGCTATGATTTCTTGGCCTCCACCAACAAATTTGAAAGGGTTGAGACGGTTTCTGGGGTTGATTGGCTATTATAGAAGGTTTGTAAAGGGGTATGGCAAGATGGCTTGGCCACTCACGTAACTCTTGAAGAAGGATTGCTTCCAATGGGGAGTAGAGGCTCAGATGGCTTTTGAAAAATTGAAGCATGCCATGACATCCCTACTGGTTTTGGCAGTGCCGTGTTTTGATAAAGAGTTCATGGTTGAGACTGATGCGTCTGGGAAGGGTCTTGGGGCTGTGCTAATGCAAGAGGGTAAACCTGTGGCTTACTTAAGTCAAACACTGTCAGAAAGGGCACAACAGAAATCTGTTTATGAGAAAGAACTAATGGCTATTGTGCTTGCTATCCAAAAGTGGAGGCATTATCTGTTAGGAAGAAAATTCATAGTGCATACTAACCAAAAGAGTTTGAAGTTCTTGATTGATCAGCGAATGATGGGGGAAGATCAACAAAAATGGATGATAAAACTCCTTGGGTTCGACTTTGAGATTAAATACAAAGCCGGGAAGGATAATAGAGCGGCGGATGCTCTCTCTCGCAAACTTTATTACAATGCGATTTTTGCTGTCTCCTTCCAAGATTAGGAAGGTTTAGAGCAGGAGGTGCAGAAAGATGATAAGTTGAGGCAAATTCTACAAGAGCTTATTCAAGGCAATCCTGCGTAGTAGGGTTATGAGCTGAAGGATGGCAGATTGTATTATAAGGGCAGACTTGTGATCCCAAAGGAATCCCCAAGGATTCCTCTGATCCTAGAGGAATTCCACAACACTATTTTGGGGGACCATTCGAGGTTTTTCAGAACCTACAAATGCATTTCTGGGCTGCTATAGTGGGAGGGTATGAAGAAATCCATTCAGTAGTATATACAAGCTTGTGACACTTGCAATAGAAACAAATATCAGGCTTTGTCCCCTGCTAGCTTGCTCCAACTGCTGCCTATTCCATCTCAAGTCTGGGAGGAATTATCTATGGACTTTATTGGAGGACTTTCGAAGGCTCAAGGGTTGGATACTATTTTGGTTGTGGTCGATAGACTAACCAAATATTCACATTTCATCGCTCTTTCCCACCCTTACTCGGCCAAGGAGATTGCTACTATATTTGTGAAGGAGCTTGTGAGACTACATGGATTTCCAGCCACTATTATAACGGACAGAGACAGAGACAGAGTCTTCATGAGGTGACCCTATTCCAGAATTCTTTGGTTCTCTCTATAACTTGGAATACCTTGATCTCTCATATTCTTATTTTAGTGGACAAGTTCCAAGTCAACTGGGGTCTCTCTTTCACATTTGGTGTAATTAAATCTTGATGACAGTCTACTGGAGGGTTCGATACCTTGTCAACTTGGAAAACTTTCAAACTTGAAGTGGCTTTATCTTGGACGACATCATTCTTTGGGTGCTCTCAAAATTGACAATGGGAATCATGCGGGAGGTCAGTGGTTGTCCAATCTCACTTCTGCAATCCATCTTTACTTGAGTGGGGTTCTAAATCTTAATAATTCTCATGATTGGCTGCAAATGGTTGGTAAGCTACCTTACCTCAGAAGATTGAATCTAGATTGTTGTTTCCTTTCCGATCATTTAATCCATTCTGTGGGAATTTCCAAATTCAATTCTTCTTCTCTTACATTCCTTGGCTCTGATAACAAATTCGTGTCACACATGATATTCCAGTGGATATCCAAAGTCAGCCCCCCCAGCCTTGTTGGGCTGGACCTTGATTTTAACCACTTGGAGGGTCCCATACCAAATGATTTTGGCACAACAATGATTTCTCTTCAGTATCTTTACCTCCGCGATAACAAACTAAAGGGAAAAGATCCGAAGTCCTTGGCAAATATATACAACTTGCGTGAGTTATCCTCATGGAGAAACAACTTAACCGAAGAACTTTCAACAGTTCTTCAAGATTTGTCCGCTAGCTGTGCTAGACACTCACTCCAAGCATTGTTCCTAACTTCGAATTAAATAACTGGCAAATTATCTGACCTTTCCATATTTCCATCTTTGAAAGAATTGAGTCTTGCTTGGAAATCGGTTAAGTGGAAATCGGTTAATAACATTCTTGATGGAAGCATCGCCTTCAACAATCATTGTTTGGAGGCATCTTTGATGTGGAAAGGTGTAGAACGAATGCTCGGGAATAACCGGTTACTCTTGAAAGGTATTGATCTCTCAAGTAATCAATTATCAAGGCAAATTCCAACAGAAATAGTGAATTTATTTGAATTGGTTTTATTAAATTTATCAAGAAACAGTTTGACAGGAGAAATTCCTTCGATGATTGGAAAGCTAACATCATTGGAATTTCCTGATTTGTCAAGAAACCAACTTTTTGATTTATGAAGATAACCTTGACCTTTGCGGGCCGCCACTTCAAAAATTGTGTAAAGAAGAGAAGTCAGCGCCAATAGTTCATGAAGATGAAGGCTCATTTTTCTCCCGTGGATTTTACATAAGTATGGCACTTGGTTTTGTTACTGGATTTTGGGGGATCTTTGGCTCAACACTAGTCAAGTGTTCTTGGCGACATGCTTATTTCTGGTTCTTGAATAATTTAATGGACAACATTCATGTCATGATAGCAGTGAAAATTGCCAAATGCAAAGGAGGCTCAGAGGTCTGCTGGTGGTAACTTTAGCTCTCCCATGTATGCTTTTGGATTTTACATAGACAGTTGTTTTAACTTATTTTCATATTTAACGAAAAAAAGAACTTATGCTACCATCAATTATTTTTTGAAAGATTATAACTTATATCTTCAAAATAAGACTAAATTTTATTTCAGTATTCTTGTAACAAATTTTGTGTTTGATTGATTTTAATGTGAAAGCCTAGGTTAAAGCTCGAAGGTACTTTTGGAAAACAGATTATTTTCATTCATTAGTGATACTGTTTTCTTATGGCTAAAGGTGCCATGTTAATGTGGCTTTTACACTGCATGATCCCTGGCTTTTTTTCTCTTGAATCGTCACTGCATGAGTGGTTGTCATACCTTATTTGCTGCTATAAAAATTATTATTTGAATGGAGACATTTAATTAATATTGAATGATAGCATGTGATATATGTTTAAAGGAATGTCTCAGAAAAAATATTAGTCTCGAGTTTCATTTTGCAAATGGCCCATGAAATTTTAATTAGATTTACGTGTAAGGTTAGTTAAACCAACTATTTGAATGACTTGAGAGGATACAAATATATTTCTTAATAATTAAAACCTATTATGAGAGACAGTATTTTCGTAATTGAATGGTAACTTTATTGAGTTTATTCCTTCCGAAAAATCATATTTTATCAAAAAATTGAACTTCTTTGGCATAACATTACGGATCTTATAAATTAATTGTTTCGAAATTTACGGCATGCACCACTTGTATTTCTTTCATTCTTGGAATCTTCATATTTGTTGTATTGTTATCGTTTCCTCTATAATTATTTATAAAGAATTTCTATTTTAAATTTGAGTAACTCCGCAACATCTTGATTTTATATAGACAGTAAATTTGGGATGCTTATACTCTCTGTCTTTTCTTTTTCAGTCTCAATTGGGAATATTTGAACTTGTTAATCCCTGGGCAAGGCAAGTTTTCTCTGAGGAATAAGCTTGAAGCTGAGGGCTGCATTTTCTGCCCGACAAAAGGGATGTTCCCAGATCTTGCATGTATTGATTGTTTAAAATTGTCATGTACTTTCATTTTGCTTGTAGGAGATTAAATCCTTATGTTTGTATTAAATAAAGTCTTGGACTACTCATGAAGACTTTGCTTTTAAATAAAAGTCACTCGAATATATTGCAAGATGCTAATAGAACAAGAGCGTAACTCGCTAACAATAGCATTAAAATGGAAACTTACATATAACAAGGATTCCTGAAGTTGCAAATTGTGTGTCACTTTAGTCCCCACACACGATTTGGGGACTAAAGTGACACAATTTGTAAATTTCAACTTTAAGGATTAAATAATTAATTTCTTAATTTCAGGGGTTAAAGTGAAGTGCACCTACAACTTTAAGGACTAAAGCAAACCTTACTTGAATAATAGGTAATTAATTAAGATAGAGATGTCAATTCCTAAGGCATGTAAGTTTTGCAACCTATATCAAATACCTGAGACAGTATGAGAGGAATTGTATGAGGTTGAGGGTTTAGGAAGAAAGGTTTAGAGGGCAAAGAACATTTAGAAAGGGAAAGATATTAGATAAGGGAACAACATACTACAATAGCCTTGCCTTCCTCAGTGCCTATTCTTTTTAGTACAAGTTGCCTGCTTACTTCCACTGAAACAATATTGCCTATCTGCCTGCTTCACCCTCGATGGTGGAAGGGTCCCCTACTCAACCTATTGTTGCCTATAATGACTATTCTGACCTTGATCATTGGAACATTCTTCATTGGAGTAGTACCTTGGGTCTTCTTATAAGGGCTCCAACTTCGACTCCTTTTGTGATGTCAGTTTTGAGCCCTCCTGCGAGCGTCTTCTTCCCAACACCTTTTGTCATTGTTGTCATGCCTTATCTCTATCTCATCTTCCAACATGCGAATACGAGTCGCTTAGTCCTGCATTACCCTAAGTATCGCCTCTAAGGTAGAATTGTTTTGGGCAACTTCCACCCTAGAGGCTACTTGCTTAGTAGGGGGTGTTTCAATTCCTTCATCTCTTGGAGGTAGGTTCCATGCCTCGGGAATGCAATTCCTACTCTGTGATTCTGATTTGGAAGCCGTGACTCCATCCACTCTTTGCTCAAGGCCTATAGTAGGGCCCTATTTTTGCTATTCATCAACGACACATTGCTCTAATCAACCAACCACATGCTCCCACTAGGGTCGCTAATGTTTGTTGTAGGATTTGTGGTGCTGGTTTGCCTGTGCTAAACTCGAGGTGATGATCGTGAGGTTGAAAATTGGTTCGCGTGTCTGAGGTAAAGTGTTGGTGGTGTACATGCTGAGATTGCAATGATCAGGTCAATAAGAGTTTTAGAGATATGAAGTAGAAAAGGAATGATTAGATACCTAGTTTCTGCTCCTTCCCTGTCTTTTATTTAATTGGAGCTGAAACCCTAGCAATTATTTCTGTGTCTCACGTAGCGGTTATCTTGGAACACGTAACAGACTTTGTGAATTCATAAGGGAGTGACCTTCTGGCCTTTAGCAAAAATGATTGGCCATGCGAGTTAGGTCTTTGGACACAATCCAAGTTCTGTTATTAGGCCTTTGCCAATTGGGTTTTGTACTCTGAATTTGGACTATAACAATAGTTAATTTCTTAATTTTAAGAACTAAAGTAAAGCATATCTATAATTTCAGGGATTAAAGTGAACCTTATCTTGAATAATAGGTAATTAACTAAAATAGAATTATCAATTCCCTAGGCTTATAAGTTTTGCAGCCTAGATCAAATACCTGAGACAGTCTGAGAGGAATTGTATGGGGTTAAGAGTTAAGGAAGAGAGGTTTAAAGTGCAAAGAACATTCAGAACGGGAAATATATTAGATAGGGGAATAGCATATTGCAATAGCCTTGTCTTCCTCGGGTTCCTCTTGGCTCGTGGCGCTAAATAACTTCGGTAGTGAAATCCTTGGGCCATAAACTGGTTGCATAATGGTTGTCATGTCTGTTGGGCCAATTTGGCCATTTGAG
Source organism: Pterocarpus macrocarpus (assembly GCA_031439585.1). NCBI lineage: Eukaryota > Viridiplantae > Streptophyta > Magnoliopsida > Fabales > Fabaceae > Pterocarpus > Pterocarpus macrocarpus. The sequence goes on along the minus strand of CM062520.1, from coordinate 3,752,720 downwards.
TCCATTACACACAACTGGCAATTCTTTTTTTTGGATTTAATTTCATACTTTTCACTTTGGCCAAAAAACATAAATTTCATAGTTTTTACAATTGAAGTTTTTGTCAATCAACACCTGGAGGGATTTAATTCCTCTATTTAGTTTTCTCTGTCTTCTTCCTTATTCCCCAATAAAATTTTGCCAAGTGTAGAAATTATGGGTGATTTTAAGCAAGTTGGTTTGACAAAGAAACATTAGTGATGTCACGATTTTAGATGTGCCAAATTTTTATTGGGGAAGAGGAAATAAGGTAGTAAAATGAACAGAGTTGGAATGCTACTTAGAGTAATTGGCATACTTAGCCTCAATTGGATCAATTTTTCATGTTTAAATGAGTTATGACAGTGACGAACTAAAAAGAGTTACTTGATTTTAATTATTCAGGGGGAACTAGAGAAATAAGCAAATTGCAAGGCACTATTTTAATTGCTTTAGAAAAGCACTGAAATGTATGCGTTCAAATGACTTAAAAGAGATCCGAGAACAAAGCTATTTGTCATTCATTGCCTAGAGAATGTACATATCTTCCAAAATAACAGAAGTGGTGGCACCAACAACGTAGAGATGAGAGTAATTTGGAGATTGAGAACGAGGCACAGCATATTCACAAAGCCAGGAGAAAAAAGGTGAATTGGTTTCCAATTAGTGAGCGTGTTCTTTATCTTCTTAAGCAAATTGATTGCCAAATTTTTATCTTCTTAATTAATAATTCTTAGATAAAACAATTAAAAATATATAATTATTATTTTTTCTTAAAAAAAGCTTTTGTTAGACATTCGTATGTCCATGTAAACATGAAAAGCAAATAAAATTTACAATATTTTAGGTGTTTAGTTTTTTGTATTCAAAGATTTAAAAAAAAAATGGTGAAAATAATTTTGTTCATATTAACATCTCTTCTCGAAAACTTTAAGAGAAGAAAACAAAATTAAACAACATAATATTTTTAGAATTACTAATAAAAATATATCAACAAACTATCATTATCGAGAGAGGGGGGGGGGGGGAAGGAAAAATCCAAAGAAACCCAGTATTCCGATAATTCTACTTATCTTAAACATATACCTTGCCTCAGTTGGATTCACACGTTTTCATAAGTTGTGACATTGATGAACTGAAAAATGTTATTTAATTTTAATTATTCAGAGAGAATAATAGAAATAAGGAAATTGCAGGCAAACTTTTAATTATTTTAAAAAAGTACGGAGATATATGTGCCTTCTTCGAGTGACTTATAAGAGATCTGACGACATAGTTATTTGGTCGTTTTGCTAGAGAATGTTCACATCTTCTAAATAACAGAAGTGGTGTATAGTGTATACATTTAAGCAATGACAATAATGTAGAGATGTAATTAATTTGGAGATGCAGAATGCATAGGATACATTCGAGTGAGTCAACAAAACGTCATTGACGGAGTTGAAGCCGTATAAAGTACTTCAATTAATTAATTTCGTATGGACAACGATATCTGTTCGGTTTATCATAGCAACTGGGAATAAGATACCTTCATCTCGAGTATTGTTTTAATTTCTGGAGGAAAAGTTCCGGGACAACTTGGGAGAAACTGGCCAAGGGCAAACATACATAGAATGAAAGTGAAAATGCAGCTATCCTAGCACCGCTGTAATTCCTCAACCGTCGTTACATGGTTATAAGATCTAAATGAGGCACAACATATTCACAAAACGAGCTGAAAAAGTAGGGATGGCAAACAAAATCGGCCAAAATAGGTATCTGCAGGGATTACTCGCAACTAGGACGGGGGATAATATTCCCGCCTTATGGGGATCCGCTAAATCTTTGTTAACATAAATTAACTAAATGCTCTCATATATATAAATATATAATAAAAAAACTTAGTCATGATATTTGTGTCTTGTGATTTGGATATTTGTAATTATTTTTTAATAAATTTGTATCAGGTATTTTATTTTTAATTTGAATTGTATTGTGTTGGATAATGTTATAATGAATTATAGATATCTATGAATATTTTATTTAGATTTTTCTCTTTTTTAGATATTTAAAAAAAATTTATATAAACTCATGGATATCTGCAAAAATTTGAATCCTTACAGGGAATAAGGAATGGGGACCCGCAATGAGGATATGGATCAAGATGCATTCACAGGGAGGAAATTTTAAATTGGAACGGGGGTGTGTGCCCGCCCCTATAAATACCGGTTGCCTTCCAAAGAAAAGGTCAATTGGTTTCCTACGATGTTGTTTTCACCTCTAGTAATTTTTTTAATGTTTGGGCTTTGGGTTTGGATTAAGTTATCTTATATACAAAACAGTTTAGTGCGTACTGTGGAACTCAGCTTACAAGCCAAAAATAAAAAATAAAAAATAAAACCATTTTTGAAATATATTGTTATGTTTGGATAAAAAGGAGTAAATGGATTATAATAAAAAATTATAATTTTAAGCTAAAAAATATTTTATAATTACAAGCAATTTTTTGAAACTTTTGGGCATAAACTAAACTCACTACCTTAAAATTACTTTTAAGCTAACATATTCAAACATAAAATACTTTTAAGTTAATAATCTAAATATAAATTGATTTTTACATATAATTGATTATTTAAAAAGAGATTATATTTATAATTGATTATTTGAATAATTTTAATTTCACGACTTTTTCAAACACACACTTATAATCATATTACAAGCAACCACCACTTGCAACTCCATTGTCTGAAGCTAGAGACGCACCATTTTGCATTCGAAATAGCAACACAAAACCATGCCATAAGGCTGTTTATGACCTCGCACATCTTGTCCCAAAGCTTATTTGGTCGGATTCACGTTTTAAAATTTTGATATAGTGTATTTTTAGGCCGAGTTTAGATCATATTTCTAGTTGATTAGGCTAGTTTGAAGTCATATAATTATTTAAAAATTATAATTTTTTAATAAAATTAATGATAAATTATGAGATTTTTATACTTTAATTAATATGTTTTATATAATATGATTTTATTTTTGTATTAAAATAATTTATTTTGAAATATCTATTATAAAATATATATTGAATTTTTTTCTAACTTCTAAAATTTCATGGCTTTGCCATACATAATGTTCAAACTTATAAAATTTATAAATGTCGGGTTGACTTAGTTATTTTTTTATTCAAGTCTAGGGTTTAATAAATGACCTAATAAAAAAATTGGGTTGGGTTTATGACTAACTCAATCTAGTCTAACTCGTCCCTTATACATGATAAATCTAGCATAACAATCTTTGTTAGATAGGATTAGATATTTAATTTGTTAAGATATAGATTCAGTTTATTTTATCTTATTCTTAGTTGTAGATTTATCTCTATCTTTTTTGTTATCTTAGGTTTATCTTCTATTTTATTGTTATCCAATAAATTATTTTTGTAATCGCTTTATCTGTATAATAAACTTCTTGGTATAACTCATACTTAAATTCAACTAAACTTTTATTTAAAATGTCTTCAATACACCCCTACCATGCCATAACCACCACTCCTACACCCCTTAGTGTGCCATTGTGGGCGTTGAGGGCTTTTTTTAAGTGTGATAATTAAATATGTAGACCAAATAAATAGGTGATTTATTAGTGAGCTAGTTATTTTAGGGTGTTAATAGCTTTTTTTAATTTGGTTTTGGACTTGTGGTCATCTTTTTTTTTTTGGTATATTAACAATAATAAGATTTGAACTTATATTCTTATGCAAACTACTCAAATCTTTTATTAGTTTACAATTCCTAGTGGCTTGGGCTTGTGGTATTCTTATTGGGTTAATTTGTACAAATTGGTGAGCATGTTCTTTATCTTTTAAAGCAAATTGTTTTCCAATTTTTCATATTTCTAATTAGTAATTCTCACCTAAAACAATATATATATATATATATATATATATATATATATATATATATATATATATATATATATATATATATTAGACATTCATATGTTTATGTAAACACGAAAAGCAAATAAAAAATTATAATAATATGTTTTTTTTTTTTTGCTTTACTTAATATGTTTTCATAAATAATAACAAAAATCTTACTTCATTTTTATTGTTTTCTATATTCAAAGTTTTTCCAAAAAAACAAAAAATGGTCAAAATATTTTTGTTCTTATTAAAATCTTTTCTAGAAAACTTTAAGGGCAGAAAACAAAATAAAACAATATAATATTTTCAGAATTAATAATAAAAATATATCAACAAACTATAATTATCTAGTAAAAAAAATCCAAATAAACCGAGTAATTTTTCCGAGTCATCTTTAGACTTTTATTCCATGAAGTCTTTAAAGTATCTCTTACTGCATATTAATGAGTACAGTTGAAGTAGACATTTATGATAACATTGAACCTGTAATATCACAATTTTCCAGAATTTTATTCTAGGCTTTTGAAGCGTGCACTCGTGCTAGTAAAACAAAACTTCATTTTTTTTTTTTAAATCTCTCCGCATACATTTTTTTTTATTTTCAAATTTAGATATTTAAATAAGACTTTAAACTATTAGAAGTGAGCTAGTAGCAGAGGATTTAAGTAATATATATAAGATTATAAATTTAAATTTTATTGTTACTAATATACCAAAAAATATATTTAGACAGAACTTTCTTTGCATGGTGCATCAACTATCAACGTTAATAATCCATTATTTAATGTGACGTGTTCCCTGGGGACTTATAAGTCTTTGTCTTGATCTTTCAAAATGTCACTGCAGCTGCCTTCAAGATATCACATCCATAATAATTAAGCTCTATGCCAAATCTGCTTGCCACCTTCTTTTCTTGCGAAGATTAATACCTCTTAGAATTGAATAGATTTAGCTAAATTCAAAAAATTAGTTCATGAGATAAAAATTATCCAAGCTATTATGAAAGATATCATGCCTATATTCTTAAACAATGGAGGACTTAACACACTCCTTCACGTTTAGGATTGGACATTTAAAATATAAAGTTTGCAAGACTAGATATTTGTAAATGATTCAATAACAACCACATCTTAGAATTAAATAAGTCTAACTCAATTTCAAAAGTTAGTTTATGAGTTGAGAGTTATCCGAGTTATTACAAAGGCTATCATGACTGTATCTCTAAGCAATATGGTACTTAACAATACCATTTTGATATAAATTAATGTATTGCTTCAAACGATGTTAGGTCAACGCACAATCTTTTTACTTAAATACTCTGTACTTAGAGCCTATTTGGATAATATTATTTATGATTTTTTTTTAACCTTTTGGAAGTCAAAATTTATATTGGTAAGTTTTTATTCGTTTTGTTGTATAACTTATTACTTTTCAAAAAATTATTTTTAATGTTTTTGAAAAAAAAATTAAAATATCTAACTTCTCAAGCATTACTTTTCAAAACCCTATAAATGAGTACTTTTATTAATATTCATCTAAATACAAAATAACTTATTTATAAGCTACTTTTCAAAAATTACTTTTATATAAGTGCTTCAATAAGTTATTTATCCAAGTAGCCCTTCTATCTTTTTTCTTCCTCATTTGAATTCCCAAAATGAGTGATATAATTATAATTATTAAATTTTAAATATGAGACTCTTTACGTAATCTAGTCAAGCAGGAAGCAGCCTATTTGATAGAGATAATTGGAGGGCCAAGTTCAGGATACTTTTTATATTAGAAAATGTTTCAAATAAAGAAAAATATTATTTATACCGACAAGATAAATTTATTGTGGACCTATAAGAAGAGACGACGATATAAAAATTGACTTGATCACCTTTTTTTTAAATATTTCATAATTTTTTTTTCTTTCTTTATATGTTTATAATAAATCTATTTCATGAATATAAATGACATTTTGGGAGGAAAAAAAAAATGAGGGCCACGTCCCTTTCGGCATAGAGCCCATTTAAATTGATTTTTTTAAGAAAAAAGTACTTATTTTTTTAAAAAAATATTTTTATAAGTTTTTATAGATGTTTGAATACAACTTTTAGAAAAAGTATTTCAATTAAAAAAAATCAATTTATCATTTTTTTTAAAAATTAGAAGTATCTAACTTCTAAAAAAAGCAGAAATAGAAGTGATTTTTAATAAAATTATCTTATAAAAATATCCTTTATTTTTAATTAAAATTATAATACATATCCTTCATTTCCTATCCCTTATTAAACCTTACTTCTCTTTCCTCTTTTTGAATATTTTTTATAATTTAGCTATAAAAAGTATTTTTATTCTTTTATATCCAAATAAATTTATAAATATTTTTAATAATTAAAAATACCTCTCATATATCTATCCAAATATAAAATAATATTTTTTAAAAATTAAAACTCTACTAATTTTTTTTTAAAAAAATTATTAAAAATTTATCCAAACGGGCTCATATTCCCGCCCCTGCTTTGCAAGCGCATTTCAAGATAATTGCACACGTTAGGCTGTCATTTTAGACAACAAGCAGATGTGCTAAAAAATAGTTAAAAGAAACGCAATTTTCTTTTTTGTTTTTCCTAAACGACTTCAAGTTTTCCGTCCACAGAGTCTTCGAAGTTTATCTTACTTCACATTGTTGAAATTGATGGACCTATAATTTATCATAAAATTGAGCAACACATCAATGAATCTATCTTTCCGAAACATGTGCTTATGATAATTGAAAATAGCAAGAAATCCATTTTCATTTCTCAGTATATATATATACTTGTATTTTTTTTTTGATATTATATTAAATAAAAAAATCTTAGAAATTCATTTTTTCTCTTGTATGTCTATTTAATTTGCTCTGCGAAGGATGTTTCGTTTTATTTTTATATTTAAATTATCAATATCTAAAATTTATTAAATTTTAAATTAATTTAATTTGAACTGGATTAATTACCAAAAACAAACTATCATTATCTAGCCAAAAAAATCCAAGGAAAGCCGGTAATTTTTTCCAGGTCATCTTTAGACTTTTATTATATGAAGTCTTTAAAGTATCTCTTACGGTATATTAATGAGTTGGATTGAAGTAAACATTTATCATAACATTGAAATTGTAATTGATTTTTCACATTAATTCTAGGCTTATGAGGCTTGCACTTGTGTTTGAAAAACAAGACTTCATTTTATTTTTATCTCTCCACATACATTTTTATATTTTCATTAGAACTTTTTTTGCATGATGGATCAACTAGCAACGTTGATTATTCATTATTTAATGTAACGTGTCCACTGGAGACATGTAAGTCTTTGTTTTGATCTTCCAAAATGTCACTGCAGTTGCCTTCAAGATACTACACACATAATAAGTACAAGGGCTCTATGCCAAGTTTGTACTCTGTACGCCACTTTCTTTTCTTGCAAAGATCAATACTCTTTGATATAAATTAATGTTTTGCATCAAAAGATATTAAGTCTACAATTTTTTTCTTATATATTCTGTACTTATTTTTATTCCTATATCTAATGTAAAATTTTCTTCCTCATTTGAATTCCCAAAATGATTTTGATGGTTGCATTTTTCTTCCACAAAAAAAGTTTTCAAAGTCAATATCATGCACATTAAGAAAAATAAATTTGTCATTTATTATAAAATTGACTTGTCAGGTCCAAGAGACTTTATTCAAGTGGTAAAAATTTTTTTAAATTGTTTTCTCCTTGTATTGAACCGTAGTCCAATTATTATGTTTGTGCTTTAGTCTTTCGTCCTCTTTCATATCCAGCGATAGCCACTTTGTAACATAAGCGCAAAAATGAAAATAAAAATAAAAAGCAGCCCATTCATTTAGATTCTTCAATTTCTCATACGACAATATAGATTTATGAAGTTTGCTTTGGGAGCAGCGAGTTGGTTATTTGTTTATATAACTATGTTTTACTTAATTACTACGCTATAAAATTTGTTGAGATATTTGATTGAAAATCAAGGTTTTGAAAAATCAAACCGCATATTGGACAAGGTACTAATTTAAAGAATTATTGAATCAACCAAGTTTAATCAGGAGTTTTATGTTATGAAATAAATAATATTATTAAACAATATAAATGAAGAGTAAAATATAATTTTAACATAATAAGTTGATGATATTAATATTGAGCTAATTTTTTTAGAAATTTGCTTACATAATTTATAACTTATATTATATCAACTCAATATTAATATATCAATTGTATACAAATATAATTATTTTTTAAAAAGTTTATACTTATGCTTTCATGATACAAAATCATTTATCTAGAGAAATTAAAATATAGAATACTCAAGTCACACACCTTAAAATATAAAGTACTCAAGTCGAACACCTTCCACCATAACCACCACCACCACCACCTCCTTTTACCACTTTTCCACGACTTTTTTCAACCATAACCACCACCACTGCCGCTTCCTTCTATCATAACCAACACCACCACCACCACCACCTATCCACCATCACTATCCAACCACCACCATCACGTGCCACTGCGAGCCTGTCGGTCAAATTTTTATTATGCTCATTTAGAGTATTTTTGTTTTCATATATGAGTAGTTTTAAAAATAAGTGTGATTTTTTGTTGCTAGATTTTGTATATAACAGTATCTTGAAATTAGGGCTGTCAAATAGGTTGGGTTGACTTATTTAAGTCCGACCCGAAATAAATAGATTAAATGGGTTGGCCCGTTTAGCCCGCAGACCAAAACTTTTCAGTCTGGCCTATTTAAGATTAGTTTGTGGTCTTAAACGGGCTGACCCCCTTTTTTTTTTGCTTTCTATGTTTGAAAAGTTAATTTTTTTTAAAAGTAATTATTTTTTATTAAAAAAGTGAAAATATCCTAAATTTAATTACTAAATTATATTTTTATATCTTAAAGTTATATAATTTTACTAAAAAAATAATAAAAAAATAAATACGGATAAAATAGATTGTTATTTTTTTATGCCCAACCCACTTATTTTTTACGGATAAATGGATTGGCCCAATGAATTCGACTCATTTTAATGACCCTATTTAAAATTGTTGGATTTGTCACTATATGCATGGGAAAATAGATACAAGGATGATATCACTTTATTTGAATTAGCAATTTTTGGCGGACAGCTCTGCCCTTGGGGAACTAATATCCATTGAAAATTTATGAAAAATTTGTATGTGCAGGAAATTTTCAATTGGAAAGAGTCGCAGGAAATTTCTGGCACATTTCAAGTCCATCGGAAATTTGTTTCCATCAAAAATTTTACTAGTGACCTCCAATCCATAAGAAATCAACAATTTTCGACAAATTCCACTCTATTTCTTGTAGATTCATCCGCCAAAAATGAGTGTTTTTCTTGTAGTATCTTTTTATGGTTCTTCACTTCTCTCTCTTTTACTAATTATTATACTTAGACAAATATTAAAACGGAATGATAATTAGATAAATACCCATAAATGAATTACTTTACATATTTAGATTAAAGAGAAAAGAATAATAATTAATATATAAAACTTGATATATTATATGTAAGCTTTCATAGTTAGTCATCAATTATTTACATGTTGACTAAGAATTTTTCTTAGTCTTTGTTTGATCGTTCCAAGTGTCATTGTAGTGGGGTAGCCTCAAGATATTACGTTTAGGAGGCCAATGTTTTTATCTAGAAATGACGTTAAAAATATCAGTAACAAGTAGTAATGGGATGATGTTAAATAAAGTATACATATTAGGGTTGAATTAATTTTATTCATAGTTAATTTCAATTAAAAATAAATGTCATAAATAAAAAATTAAAAATACATTTTAACCCTTTTTTATGGTTTTAGTTAGTTACTCTTGGATGTTATATAAGAGTCCACATTTATTTTGCAATGCCTGATAAATAAACTGAAATATACAAATAATTGGCGTTAACATTTGTTTATAAATTAAATATTGATTCAATTATGCCATGGTGCTTTTGGTAATTAGTGTTTCTGTTGAGTAATTAATTATGTGCTGCAGAAATGAGCTTATACTATAAGTAAATAAATCCTGGAAAACTTTTAAAAAATTCCGTGAGAGTGTAAAAGAAACTATGGGAAATTGCTTTAGTTTAATTAATACAACATCAGTTTCCCAACAATAACCATGTTTGGGAAGTAGTTAAAAAAGCTGTTTTTCTGAAGAAAAAAAATTGTTTTAAAAGTTAAAAGTTTGTTTGGATAATTTATTTAAGATTAATTATAATTTATTTGGGATAATTTAAGTATTTTTTTTTATCAAAGAAGCAGAAGTTAGATTTTGAGTATTATTTGATTAAAAGTATTTTGTATAGTATCCACAATGCTATATTTTTATCAAATTTAAGTATTAAATATTATATAATATAAATAATTATTTTAATATCTTTTTTTAATTTTATTATATAAAAATAATTTTTCATACAATTAAAATTAAACAGATTATTTTAAAATAACTTTTTTAACTAAAATATCTAAACATAAATTGATTCTTATATAATCAATTATATAAAAAAAATAATTATATAAATAAGTGATTATTGAAATAATTTTAGAGTATATGTGTTTGTATTTTTTGGCAAAAAATTATTTTTTTTAGGAAAAATTAATTTTTATATATTTGAATCATTTTTAAAAAATAATCAAATTTTCAAAAAAAATTATTTTTAGCCTTTTTGTAAATAATGAAAAAAATAATTTCTAAAAAAAATCAGTTTTTAATTTTTCCAATTATAGAAATGGTGCGTTTTGTTAACTTTTAAAAAAAGTAATTATCAAACTCAAAATTTGGATGCATTTATTTTATATTTTAAAAAAAATAATTTTAAAAATTAAATTTTATATATAATTAAAAATATAACGTGTTCCCTGGGGACTTATAAGTCTTTGTCTTCATCTTTCAAAATGTCACTGCATCTGCCTTCAAGATATCACATCCACAATAATTAAGCTCTATGCCAAATCTGCTTGCCACCTTCTTTTCTTGCGAAGATTAATACCTCTTAGAATTGAATGATCTAGCTAAATTCTAAAAATTAGTTCATGAGATAAAAATTCTCCAAGCTATTATAAAAGATATCCTGCCTATATTCTCAAATAATGGAGGACTTAACACACTCCTTCACATTTAGGATTGAACATTTAAAATATAAAGTTTGCAAGACTAGATATTTGTGAATGATTCAATAAGAACCACATCTTAGAATTAAGTAGGTCTAACTCAATTTCAAAAGTTAGTTCATGAGGTGAGAGTTGTCTGAGTTATTACAAAGGCTATCATGACTGTATCTCTAAGCAATATGGTACTTAGCAATACCATTTGATATAAATTAATGTATTGCTTCAAACGATATTAGGTCAACACACAATTTTTTTACTTATATACTCTGTACTTAGAGTCTATTTAGATAATATTATTTATGATTTTTTTTTTTAACCTTTTGGAAGTCAAAATTTACATTGGTAAGTTTTTATTCGTTTTGTTGTATAACTTATTACTTTTCAAAAAATTATTTTTAATGCTTTTGAAAAAAAATTAAAATATCTAACTTCTCAAGCATTATTTTTCAAAACCCTATAAATGAGTACTTTTATTAATATTTATCTAAATACAAAATAACTTATTTATAAGCTACTTTTCAAAATTACTTTTATATAAATGCTTTAATAAGTTATTTATCCAAGTAGCCCTTATATCTTTTTTCTTCCTCATTTGAATTCCCAAAATGAGTGATATAATTATAATTATTAAATTTTAAATATGAGACTCTGTACGTAATCTAGTCAAGCAGGAAGCAGCCTATTTGATAGAGATAATTAGAGGGCCAAGTTCAGGATACTTTTTATATTAGAAAATGTTTCAAATAAAGAAAAATATTATTTATACCGACAAGATAAATTTATTGTGGACCTATAAGAAGAGAACGATATAAAAATTGACTTGATCACTTTTTTTTTAAATATTCCATAATCTTTTTTTTTTCTTTCTTTATATGTTTATAATAATCTATTTTATGAATATAAATGACATTTTGGGAGAAAAAAAAAATGAGGGCCACGTCCCTTCCGGCATAGAGCCCATTTAAATTGGTTTTTTTAAGAAAAAAGTACTTATTTTTTTTAAAAAAATATTTTTATAAGTTTTTATAAATATTTGGATACAACTTTTAAAAAAAAGTGTTTTAATTAAAAAAAGTTAATTTACCACTTTTTTAAAAAATTAGAAATATCTAACTTCTAAAAAAAGTAGAAATAGAAGTGATTTTTAATAAAATTATCTTATAAAAATATCCTTTATTTTTAATTAAAATTACAATACATATCATTCCTTTTCTATTCCCTATTAATCCTTACTTCTCTTTCCTTTTTTTGAATATTTTTTATAATTTAACTATAAAAAAGTACTTTTATTCTTTTATATCCAAACAAATTTATAAATATTTTTAATAATTAAAAATACCTCTCATATATCTATCTAAATATAAAATAATATTTTTTAAAAATTAAAACTCTACTAAATTTTTTTTAAAAAAAATTATTAAAAATTTATCCAAACGGGCTCATATTCCCGCCCCTCCTTTGCAGGAGCATTTCAAGATAATTGCACACGTTAGGCTGTCATTTTAGAAAACAAGCAGATGTGCTAAAAAATAGTAAAAAGAAACGCAATTTTCTTTTTTGTTTTTCCTAAACGACTTCAAGTTTTCCTTCCACAGAGTCTTCGAAGTTTATCTTACTTCACATTGTTGAAGTTGATGGACCTATAATTTATCATAAAATTGAGCAACACATCAATGAATCTATCTTTCCGAAACATGTGCTTATGATAATTGAAAATAGCAAGAAATCCATTTTCATTTCTCAGTGTATATATACTTGTATTTTTTTTTTTTGAGATTATATTAAATAGAAAAAATCTTAGAAATTCATTTTTTCTCTTGTATGTCTATTTAATTTGCTCTGCGAAGGATATTTCGTTTTATTTTTATATTTAAATTATCAATATCTAAAATTTATTAAATTTTAAATTAATTTAATTTGAACTGGATTAATTACCAAAAACAAACTATCATTATCTAGCCAAAAAAATCCAAGGAAAGCCGGTAATTTTTTCCAGGTCATCTTTAGACTTTTATTATATGAAGTCTTTAAAGTATCTCTTACGGCATATTAATGAGTTGGATTGAAGTAAACGTTTAACATAACATTGAAATTGTAATTGATTTTTCACATTAATTCTAGGCTTATGAGGCTTGCACTTGTGTTTGAAAAACAAGACTTCATTTTATTTTTATCTCTCCACATACATTTTTATATTTTCATTAGAACTTTTTTTGCATGATGAATCAACTATCAATGTTGATTATTCATTATTTAATGTAACGTGTCCACTAGAGACATGTAAGTCTTTGTTTTGATCTTCCAAAATGTCACTGCAGTTGCCTTCAAGATATTACATACACAATAAGTGTAAGGGCTCTATGCCAAGTCTTTACTCTGTACGCCACTTTCTTTTTTTTGCCAAGATCAGTACTCTTTGATATAAATTAATGTTTTGCAACAAACGATATTAAGTCTACAAATTTTTTTCTTATATATTCTGTACTTATTTTTATTCCTATATCTAATGTAAATTTTCTTCCTCATTTGAATTCCCAAAATGATTTTGATGGATGCATTTTTCTTCCACAAAAAAAGTCTTCAAAGTCAATATCATGCACATTAAGAAAAATAAATTTGTCATTTATTATAAAATTGACTTGTCATGTCCTAGAGCCTTAATTCAAGTGGTAATAAATTTTTGTAGAAATTGTTTTCTCCTAGTATTGAACCCTGGTGCAATTATTATGTTTGTGCTTTAGTCTATTGTCCTCTTTCATGTCCAGTGATAGCCACTTTGTAACAAAAACAAAAATGAAAAACAAAAAAAAGAAAAGCAGCCCATTCATTTAGATTCTTCAATTTCTCATATGACAATATAGACTTATGAAGTTTGCTCGCGTTGGAAGCAGCGAGTTGGTTATTCGTTTATATAACTATGTTTCACTTAATTACTACTCTGTAAAATTTGTTGAGATATTCAATTAAAAATCAAGGCTTTGAAAAATTAGACCGAAGTTCAGTAATCTTTTAAATCAGTAGCTTGTCTAGTTTGATGTTTATATATATATATATATATATATATATATATATATATATATTAGTTTTATGTTATAAATAATATTATTAAATAATATAAATGAGGAGTAAAATAAAATCTTAACATAATAAGTTGATGATATTAATATTGAGCCAATTATTTTAGAAACTTGCTTACATAATTTATGACTTATATCAACTCAATATTAATATATTAATTGTATATAAATATAATTATTTTTTAAAAAGTTTTTTTTTTATGTTTTCATGATGCAAAACCATTTATCTAAAGGAGTTAAAATATAGAGTACTCAAGTGTCACATTACTTAGAGATTAAAAATTTTTTACTCTTAAAATTATTATAAAACACTTAAGTCTCACATTATTTAGACTAAATTTATTTTTACTCCTAACACAATTATAAATACCTATATGTCACATTGCTTTATACTCCCCATCATTTTTCGCACCACTAAGCTTTTCTCTTTTTTAAAAGAGTAAGAGATCTAAAAGTCTTTAATTTGACCAATCAAAAGCATGTTAAAAAAAAAAAAGGATCATGTGAACCAGTCAACGAGGTGAATTGATTTGATCCAGCTGTTTCACTAATTTCGGGTTAGTTCATACCAATTTTTTTGACTGGATCGACCTGAGATCAATTTCCGATTAGATCAATTGGACAATTTTTTTAGCCATGTAGAAAACTATGACTATTTCAACACCACTAAAATTGAGCTAGTTGAAATTTATACTACTAATAAATAAGACTTAGAATATGAAAACTTATATTATGTGTCAATTTCACATCAATTTTAACCCTATCACTTTCTTAAACTTATTATTAAAGGAAATATTTCAAATTTCTATTTAGTAAAATAATTAAAAGGAAAAATTTAGTTTCAGAATTTAACTTATAATTCCTAAAAATTTGAATTAATATTTTTTATATTTTTTCAACAAAATTTTTTGGCATAAAAATTAGTTCGAAATTTGAATTAATATACATTTTTTTTATTTTTCCAATGAAAAAATCCGCTAGAAATGACTGTGTTAAAATTTTAAAACCCCCTCTCTTATTTACTTTTACTATCTCCTTGTTAACTTATACTCTTATTTTTTCTACCATATCCTTCTTCAATTGATGCTATACCATCTCTTTCTCGCTACCATAACCACACTCTTTCCACCATCACCTTCTACCATAATCACCACCACCATCACCATTACATGCTTTTACCACCTTTCCACCACTTTTTTCCATGGTAACCACCACCATCGTCTCCTTCCATCATAACCAACACCATCACCAATGCCAACACCCATCCACCATCACCATTCAACCACTACCCAACGACCATCACCATCACCACCCAACCACCACCAACATGCACCACCACCAACCCGTCGGTCAAATTTTTAATATGCTTACTTAGAGTGTCCTTGCTTTTTTTTTTTTTTTTTCCATATATGAGTAGTTTTAAACATAAGTGTGATTTTTTGTTGCTAGATTTTGTACATAACAGTATATTAAAATTGTTGGATTTGCCACTATATGCACAGGAATATAGATAAAAGGATGGTATCTTTTTATTTGAATAAGCAATTTTTTGCGGACAACTCCGCCCCTGGCAGATTAAAATCTGTTGAAATTTTCTAAAGAATTTGTATACACAAGAAATTTTCAATTAAAAAGATTCACTGAAAATTTCCAAAAAATTTCAAATCCAGTGGAAATTTGTTACCATCAACAATTTTACCAATGACCCCAAATCCAGTAGAAATCAACAATTTTCAGCAAATTCCACTCTATTTCTTGTAGATTCATCCGCAAAAAATGAGTGCTTTTCTTTTAGTGCCTTTTTTTGGTTCTCCGCTTCTTTTTCTTTTATGTGATTATTATAGACAAATATTAAAACGGAATGATTATTAGATAAATACCCATAAAGTGGATTAGTTTACCTATTTAGATTAAAGAGAAAAGAATAATAATTAATATATAAAACTTGATATATGATATGTAAGCTTTCAGAGTTAGTCATCAATTATTTAATGTTACATGTTGACTAAGAATTTTTCTTAGTCTTTGTTTGATCTTTCCAAGTGTCACTGTAGTAGGGAAGCATCAAGATATTACGTCTAGGAGGCCAATGTTTTCATCTAGAAATGACATTAAAAAAACAGTAACAAGTAGTAATGGGATGATGTTAAATAAAGTATTCATATTAGGATTAAACAAATTTTATTCATAGTTAAATTCAATTAAAAATAAATGTCATAAATAAAAAATAAAAATACATTTAAACCATTTTTTGGAGTTTTAGTTAGTTACTCTTAGATATATATATATATATATATATATATATATATATATATATATATATATATATATATATATATATATATATATATATATATATATATATATATATATATATATATATATATATATGTGAGTCCACATTTATTTTGCAATGCCTGATAAGTAAACTGAAATATACAAATAATTGGCGTTAACATTTGTTTATAAATTAACTACTGATTCAATTATGCCACGGTGCTTTTGGAAGTTAGTGTTTCTCTTGAGTAATTAATTATGTGCTGCAGAAATGAGCTTATATTATAAGTAAATAAATCCTGGAAAACTTTAAAAAAATTCCGTGAGAGTTTAAAAGAAACTATGCGAAATTGCTTTAGTTTAATTAATACAAATTGCATGTTTGGGAACTCTCCAAAACAGCATTTTTTTAGCAAAAAAGCTATTTTGGAAAAATAATCATTTTGGTAAAAATTTTTAAAATAGATTATAATTTAAAATTGATAGTTTTTTAAGCTGAAAAATAGCTTATAAGTATAAGCAAATTTTTTAAACTTATAATTATAAGTAAAAGCTGATTATTCTAGAATTGTTATGTTTTTACTAAATTGACCTTAAATAATAAATATTATATAATACAAATAATTATTTTATATTCTTTTTAGTAATTTTATCATATAAAAGTAACTTTTTTCATACAACCTAAATAAAATAGATTATCTTAAAATCACTTTTCAACTAAAGTATCCAAATATAAATTGATTCTCATATAAACGATTATATAGAAAAACGATTATACAAATAAGCGATAATTGAAATAATTTTAATTTTTCAGCTTTTTTAAATACACACGTTACTTCAATTCCTGAAAGCATGTTTGGGAAGTAGATAAAAAAAAGAAGCTGTTTTTTCTCAAAACAAAAAAAAGAAAAGAAGAAGCTGTTTTGAAAATATAAAAAGCTTGTTTAGATAATTTATTTGGGATAATTTAAGTTATTTTTTTCATCAAATAAACAAAAGCTAAATTTGGAATATTATTTGATTAAAAGCTTTTTATACAGTACTTATAATATTATATTTTTGCTAAATAGACCATAAATATTAAATAATATATAATATAAATAATTATTCTATCTCATTTTTCATAATTTTATCATACAAAAGTAATTTTTTTATATAATTTAGATGAAATAAATAATTTTAAAATTACTTTTCAATTGAAATATCTAAACATAAATTGATTATCATATAATCAATTATATAAAACTATGATTATATAAATAAATTATTATTAAAATAATTTTATGGTGTATTTGTTTGTAATTTTTTTAACAAAAAAAATCACTTTTTTAATAAAAAGTCAATTTTAATATATTTGGATAATTTTTAAAAAATAATTATATTCTAAAAAATCTATTTTCAATTTTTTTTAGAAGTTAAAAAAAATAACTTTTAAAAAAAATTAATTTTTAACTTTTTCAATTATATATAAAATTTAAGTTTCTTAATCACTTTTTCTTAAAAGTTGAAACAAACTCATTCAGCGTTTAAAAAAAGTTATTCTGAAACTAAAATTTTATAGATAGCTAAAAAATGTGAAAATTAATTTTTTCTATAAACTACTCTTTTCAATTTTTATAAAAAAAAAAATTACAAACATATTTTGTTTAAAATTTTGATTACTTTTAAAAAATTATTTAAATATACAAAAAATTAATTTTTTTATAAAAAATATTTTTTATATAAAAGAAACACAACCGAACGCATCCAATTTTTCAGTTTTTTTAAATACACATAATGCAAAAGAAAAAAAGAGATTTAAAAAAAAAAAAAACACTGCGATATGTGCGAGAAAAGTTAGCACTACGAAGCAACGTGGCAATCATAATTACATTTCGTCACACAAAATTGTATTAGAAAAATAAAAAAGAAAACTTATATATAAATAGGGGCTATTGGGAATGCCAATCCACACACTAGTATTAAACTAATAATATCGTTGATTCCATCACTTACGCTAGCAGTCGCAATGATGAATCCAACTTGTTTCAAATTTCTCATTCAAGCCATATTTGTGGTTTGTTTGCTGTTGCAGTTGCAGTTGCAGGTGGACCTTGTTTGTGTAGAAGGAGCGGCGAAGTGCATAGAGAAGGAGAGGCAAGCACTCCTCCACCTCAAGGCAGCCCTGGTGGATGACTATGGCATGCTGTCATCCTGGGAGGACAAGCGCGATTGTTGCCAATGGAAGGGTGTTCGCTGTAGCAACCTAACTGGCCATATACTAAGTCTCGACCTTCATGGTGACCGCTTCTATGGAGATCGATACACCTTTGAAGAAGAAATCTTGTTGAGCGGCAAGATCCCCACATCATTAGTGAAGCTGCAGCAATTGAGGTGCTTGAACCTCAGTTCAAATGATTTTTTGGGTATCCATATTCCGGAATTCTTTGGTTCTTTGACCAATTTGAGATATCTTGATCTGTCATTTTGCTATTTTGTTGGAAAAATTCCAAATCAATATGGGTCTCTTTTGCATTTGAAATACTTAAATCTTGCCGGGAATAGTTTGGAGGGTTCAATTCCTAATCAGCTCGGAAATTTGTCCAAGTTACAGTATATTGATCTCCGTTACAATTCTTTAGAAGGAGCAATACCATCTCAACTTGGAAACCTTTCAAGCTTGCAGAAGCTTTATTTTGCAAACTATGATGGTGCTCTCAAAATTGGTGATGAGGATGACGCAAGAGGTCAGTGGCTGTCCAATCTGAATTCTTTAACCTATCTTGACTTGCGTTCAGTACTGAATCTTAACAGTTCTCATAACTGGCTACAAATGATCGGTAATCTATCTAAATTAAAAGAACTAAGGCTATCCGATTGTGGCCTTTCGGATCATTTCATCCTTTCAGATCATTTATTCCTTTCAAACTTTAAATTTTCTACTTCCCTTTCTGTCTTTGATCTTTCTTGGAACACCTTCACTTCATCCATAATATTCCAGTGGGTGTCAAATGTCACCTTCAACCTTGTTGAGCTCGACCTTTGTGCTAACCTCGTGGGTGAAAACAACTTAAATGAAAACCTGCCATCAATTCTTCATAATCTGTCTATTGGATGTGCTAGACACTCATTACGAGAATTGGATTTGAGTGACAATCAAATCACTGGCACATTACCCGACCTTTCAATATTCACATCTTTAAAGACATTGGATCTTTCAGAAAATCGATTAAGTGGAAAGATACCAGAAGGCAGTAGATTGCCGTCTCAACTAGAATCTTTGTCAATTCAATCAAACTTTTTAGAAGGTGGAATTCCAAAATCATTTGGTAACACATGTACTTTGAGTTCTTTGCTCCTATCTAATAATAGTTTGAATGAAGACCTTCTAGTGATAATTGAACGCTTGTCTGGATGTGCTAAATACTCGTTGCAAGAATTGTATTTAGACATGAATCAAATCAATGGCACATTGCCTGATCTCTCAATGTTTTCTACTTTGAGAAAACTGGATCTTTCTGAAAATCGATTAAATGGCAAGATACCAGAAGAAAGTAGATTGTCATCTCAATTAGAATATTTGTCAATCAGGTCGAACTCTTTAGATGGTGGAATTCTAAAAGTAATTGGGAACATATGTACTCTGCATTCAGTGGACATGTCCAATAATAGTTTGAGTGAAGAGTTTCGAGTGATAATCCATCACTTGTCTGGATGTGCTAGATACTCACTGAAAATTTTGGATCTACGAATGAATCAGATCAAAGGCACATTGCCTAACCTATCACAATTCTCATCTTTAGAAAGTTTATATCTTTTTGACAACAAGCTAAATGGAAATATTCCCAAAGGTATTCAGTTTCCATCTCAGCTCAGGACTTTGGACATGAGTTCAAACTATTTGAACGGCGTGATCACTGACTTCCATTTTGCTAATATGTCTAAGTTAAAGAGTTTGGATTTATCTGACAACTCATTGGCTTTAGTATTTAGCCAAAACTGGGTCCCGCCCTTTCAATTGGAGTACATTGGATTGAGATCTTGCCAGTTAGGTCTAACTTTTCCTAAATGGTTGCAGAAACAAAATAACTTAGCTGATCTTGACATTTCTAATGCTGGAATATCTGATATTGTTCCTAAGTGGTTTTGGGCTAAGTTAGGATTAAGAATGTTTACCAGCATGAATATTTCGTATAATAACTTGACAGGTACAATTCCAAATTTACCACTGAGGAAAAGCAGTTATCATTTTCTATCCTTCGCATCGAATCAGTTTGAAGGCTCTATTCCACCATTTTTACGAGGGGCTATATCTCTTGATTTGTCCAAAAATAAATTTTCTGATTCTCTTTCCTTTGCATGTGCTAATGGTACGGTTGCAGCATCAGGCCAAATAGACCTTTCAAACAGCCACTTATCTGGACAAATTCCTGATTGCTGGAACAATTTCAAGTCACTAGTTTATCTAGATTTGAGTCACAACAACTTTTCAGGAAAGATTCCAACCTCAATGGGATCACTTCTTGAACTTCAAGCATTGCTATTGAGAAACAATAGCATGTCTGAGGAGATCCCTTCTTCCATGAAGAGTTGCACAAAGCTATTAATGCTAGATGTGGGACAAAATAAACTATCAGGACGTGTCCCTTCTTGGATTGGAAGCAGATTACAAGAATTGCAAATGTTAATTTTACAAGGGAATCACTTCTTGGGAAGTATACCATTGCAACTTTGTTATCTTAAAAGTATTCGGCTCTTGGATCTCTCCTTGAACAATCTATCTGGACGGATTCCTAAATGCATCAACAATTTTACTTCAATGACTCAAAAGACTTCCTCAAATGAATCTTTTCTTCATATTTATCGTGTCCACACTAGTACATCAGAAACTTTCCAGGCATATTATTTGAATGCATTCTTGATGTGGAAAGGTGCAGAACAAATGTTCGAGAATGATGAGCTATTTCTTTTAAAAAGCATTGATCTCTCAAGCAATCAATTATCAGGAGGAATTCCAGCAGAAATTGAGAATTTATTTGAATTGGTTTCATTGAATTTATCAAGAAACAACTTGACAGGGGAAATTCCTTCCAAGATTGGAAGGCTAACGTCACTTGAATTTCTTGATTTGTCAATAAACCAATTGTCAGGTTCAATTCCTTCTAGTCTTACACAAATTGATCGGCTCACTATGTTAAATGTCTCACATAACCATCTATCTGGAAGAATTCCAACTAGCACACAATTACAGAGCTTCGATGCTTCAAGTTATGAGGATAATCTCGATCTTTGTGGGAAGCCACTTGAGAAATTGTGTATTGAAGGGGAGCCACCACAACAAGCAACAGTTAAATTTCATGAGGATGAACATCTGGCATTCGCTCATGCATTTTACATGAGTATGGGATTTGGATTTGCCGTAGGCTTTTGGGGAATCTTTGGCTCAATCCTACTCAAGCGTTCTTGGAGACATGCTTATTTTAGGTTCTTGAACAATTTGACGGACAATATTTATGTCATGATAACAGTGAAAATTGCCAAGTACGTAAATAATTTTATCGCAATTCCTTATTGTTGATTAATTTGTTTATAAAATCCTGATTTGTGATGAAATATTTAGTAAACGATAGATTGTAATACTGTGAGATTAGGATACATTTGTTTCAGCTTTTATTTTTTAATAAGAAAGTGACTTGTTTTAATTAAAAAATCACTTTTCATATAAGCTAATCATTTTAGCTTTTATTCATCTTAACGATGACGGTAAGACTTCAGATTTTATCTTTTTCTGGTTAAACCAAATATTGAAGCTATTTTTTCTAATTATTAATTTTGCTAATCATATTAATCAGTTAATTATTTCCTAATAAAGTTAATTTTTAAGAAGCATAGAATAAACCAAAAATCACTAAAGTAAGGATTTTATTTTTTTGAGATTGCATAATAATAGCCATATCGCAACAAACATTTATTTTCTTCTTTTTTAATCTTTTTAGTCTCTTCTTTATATCATCTTTCATTTTCACTCAGTTGCCTAATTAATTGTTTTGCAACATTTTTATAAGTAACTTTTCATCGTTAGGCCTTCTATATGTTATGAGCAATATATTTTAACAAGTTTTATTTCTATGTTAATAACTGGGTCAGTTTTCTGGACGAAATATCCCCAATATAGATCTTGCTATTTTTTACCCTCATAACTATCTTGCTATTTTTTACCCTCATAACTATGTTCTAATTTACCGTAATAAAATAAAAAGAAAGCACTGAAACTGAAATTTTTTGTAATGAATGGTGAGATTTTATGATTTTCATATGAAAGCCTAGGGTTAAATTTAGTGGGTTTTTTTGGGTATATTAACAATTTCCAGTTGATTGTTGCTCTTCTTATGCAGCTATTGGTGCCTTGATTCGCCCTTATTTTCCTGAGGGAATGTTATAGCTTGTTGCAAGAATTATTGTTTAAAAAGTTATCATATTTCTTGAATGATACTATGTACCACATGTTGAAAGCATCTCTTTTTTTTCGGTCGGGGTCGAAAGCAATATCTGTGAACCAGATTTTCATTTTATTTACTTTAGGTTACTCACACTCTGTCCTTTTCTTAATTTTCAGCTCGCTGGCGAGCCCATCCTCTTGTGACCGATATCTGAACATATTTTCTTACGCAAGGCAAATTTTCTTTGGGGAATATGCTTGAAGCTAAGGGTTGTAATTTTCAGTCAGCAGGCCATTCTTAGGTCTTGCATGTTTTGATTGTTCAAAATTGTCATGTACTTCAGACCCAAAAAGAAAAAAAATTTCATGTATTTTGTCATTGTTACGTTTGTCTGGAGCTGTATTTATGAACTGGTTACTGTCATGAACTTATTCAAGGACACTACATTAGGGATGAATTTTTGGTGAAATACATATCACCACTTATTTTCTTTTAATTTTCTGCTTTTTCAGTTCCCATAATCTAAACTTTGGTTTATCAAGACTTATTTAGCATAAATCAGTACTTTTAACCCATTATTAACATAAAAATTTAATAAGCATTTTCACTTCCTATTGTTATTAATTAATCTTTTGATTGAAGATCATACCATATTTTTACTAGTATACTATTATGAAAAATTAATGATTTAGATTTCGATTTGATCATAAAGTCGATTTCTATTTGGTTATGTTGACTCTAGTGAAAAAATGATTATTACGAATATAAACTATTGACTAGATCTTAGTCTTGTGAAAGGTATATTTGTGTATGCAGGAAAATGAATGAATGGAAAATATAGAACAAGCATAAGATCAAAAAAGTTAAGGCTAAGACAACAAACAATCTGGTAAGGAAGCAATTGACAAAGCTACTAGCAAATCATGGAGAAATGAAGCTTGAAGAATGAAGAGTTGGCCTTAGTTGTGCAAAAGGATCAATGGTTACAATAGAAGACTTTTGACTAATCACTTTAGGATAACAAAAAGATATTTAAATGGTGACATTGCCAAAGTATATAAAGACAAAGATGCCTTGTACCATGATAGAGAAAATTCATATGGCACAACAACAAATGTACTTCAGTAAAAAGGGATATGACAATTGCACGTTAGAAGCCACTGCAATGGTCAAAACTGATTACATGCAAGAAAAGAAAGAGATCTTCAAGGACATTATATATACAAGTATTGAAGAACCTTTAGATGAGGATCTTAGTGATCATTTAATGAGCTGCGTGCTTTAGGTGTATTCTTCATCTTCTATTCTCTAAAATATTGTATTGTATTCTAGTGAGTGAAGTTAGAAGAAAAGAAAAATCTTGTCAGAAACAAGTTTGAGAAACCAATAAGAAATGTATTCTTAGTTGATGAGAAAAAAGTGGGAGCGGATCCTCTCCATTTGGTTCAAAACATGACAGGGTCATGTGTCCAATCTAGACCGTTCATGAAAAATAAAATAGATCAACGGTTTAGAAATAAAAAGGAAATTTTATCCCTTCCAAAAGCATTTCCCGTTTCCCACAGCATCCTTTATCCCTTCGAAAAACATTTTATGGCATCCCACACCATTCTTTTTCTGCCTTCTGCTTCCCTCTCCCTTCCATTGATGAAACTTGTCCTCGATCACCTAGTGCGGAGCGCCAGTATCGTGTCGCTCTAGGAGGCACACTAGGACAGCAATGTTGTGCACCTCGTCATGGAGCTTCGCGAGGAGATGAGCTCTTCAAACGGACTGTTGCCATTCGCCAGGAGGAGGTACATGGCAATTGTCAAGGTCGTGTGACTTTGCCATAAGCACGAGTTTATTCATAGGGCTATTGATTTGCCACTCAAGGCTATTGATTTTGGGCTCTCTATATTCTTCAAGCCAAGTATGGGGTTGGTGTTTTTTGGGGGTTTTGTGATTTGTAAGAAGCATGAGTTTTTTGGTGTGGGAAGGTGGGGAAGATGAAATATTCTTTGCTCTAATGCTTCTGCTATGAGAAAGTGGAGGTGGCTTTGCCGATCTTTATAAAATACTCTTTATGTAGTGGCTAATATTTGCTGTTTGAATTTGTGCCTGGAAGGTGCTCATGTAATTGACTTGATGTTGTATTTCGATGAGAGTCTTAGGCCTGGCTTTGTTTTTCATTGTGTATTTCCTCTTCTATTACATACTAGTAGATGGTCGACTTTCATATTAGATAGCTATATGAGGTGTTTGTTTGCTTCCCTCAATGGTTTGAGCTTAGTTTCATCTATTGAAAAATAGGGAAGATGAAGTGTGAATGGTTTGATATATAAATGACTTTGATTTTGTTATTTGTTAAGAACAGGTATTATGCCACAGGACTCATACAGTACAATAGTAGCTTTCTTGCATTTGTTACAACCCACTTGGAGGCAATAGAAAACACTTTAATTATTCTATTGTGTTTACATTTTGTGTATTTGTTAATTAAATTAGTCTGCTATACATTTAAAGTCAATAATTATATAATGTCTTGGTTTAAAACATTTGAGTTTAAAATACATAGTATGACCTTTTTTTGTGGTTAATTATAGAGAATACAGTGGTTGAAAATGCTTTGTAGGTTCATAGCTCTATTCTAAACGTTCTGAATGTTCATGTGCACTATTAAAATGTCTTTGTGTTCATTCCTTTCTAGTTCCTCTACTACATTTTCTGTTGTGTTTCCTTTCTTCTATATGTTCCATTCTTCTTAAATACAAAATTATCCCCTATTTTTGGATAAGAGCCCTTTTCTCTTCCTAGGAGATTTAGTTGTTGTTGATCTCTTTTAAATGTGTATAGAGTGGCACTGGTGAAGATATTTATGTAAAAATGAATTGTGACTTTCTGGAATTTAAGATATTAGCTAGAGTTTTAGGGATGGTAAGCTCCTTCTTATCTTAGACTCTAAGTGATGGTTTTGGTGGCTATTTATTGATGAGAAAAGAACACTTCCATATATGTATATCAACCTGAGTTGCCAATTTGCTAACTAGTCCTATATGCAGTTTTAGAATCAACTTAGCTAATTATAATAGAGGAATGATCATGACACGGGAATTTCAATTGTGAAAACAATGCTCAAAAATTATAAACTCATATATGTTTATTTGTATTGCAGGCAATCTCTTTATTCTTTTTGGGTTCATATTACATTTTCTTGGATAATGTAGTAGAACCTCTCCTCAATGTTTTCAAATTAAACTTGATGTTGTGACAAGCCATGTGCCCATAGAGAGCTTTTAATGATGGGAAGCCTTCTATAAACCTCTCCTCCTTTGCTAAAGTGGCGTCATCAATATGCACATATAAACAAGCAAAAACTACTGCAGCATGATCTTGAAAGTCATTGTGGAGGAATATGCGTGGAAACTTGCAATTGGAAAATAAAGAATTGGTTGTAGTGTTGCAAGATTGAATGATTGGTTTATTGTACAATATATTTTTTGGCAAAATACGTATGTCATTTTTATTTTTTAGTATAGGATGTTTATCAATGTAAAATGTACATGAGACAAATTTTTAACAAAATACAATGTCCCAAATCTCTTTTCTTGTTTTGGGAAAAGAACGTTGTACTGTATAAAAATCCTCTTTGGTAATGGATATAAATTAGTTGTCTGATACTCATAGTATATGGCTCCTTTTATCTCTTCCTAATCTGTATGACTTTTATTTTAGATTACTTCAAAAATTGCTTAACTTTTGCCACAAAAATGGCAGATTTGACAAATCTTAGTCTTTTTACAATTTTAGTTCACTTTTTGTGCTAAGGAGATAACACAGTGCAAGCTAGTTGAGATAATGACTTATTTAACATCAAATCTGCCAGTTCATATGTATTTCAACTCAATAAGTTTGAGACATCATGTAACAATAAAAATAAAGATAAAATAATATCAAAAAGGACTTTCAACTACAATTTTTTTGCTATTTTCTTTTCTTAGTATCTTCAAAATCAATAGTCATCCTAGTATGAAATCCAGCATGAAACAATCTTGGTAGCTAGCTTGGCATATTTTATAAGTGAAGTATGAGACTTTAGCTTCCATTGTCCAAACAAAATTTTGTACAAAACCTGAAAAAAAAAAAAGAATAAAATTAGACTATGATAAAGAATATAGAAGTAAAAAAATATTGTTGTGACTTCTAGAACAAAAAAGAAATATCGCAAGTATATTAATGGTAAATTTAAAACCTTGTGTTGGCTTTATCATTTCAGGTAAAGATATGAAAAGTTTGGAAACAAGAAGCACTAGCCACTCACAAAATTGCAAAAGTTGAAAATTGACAATAAACTATGAATCAAAATATATAGGAGATAGTTAACTTGCTCTAAGTTATAGATGACAAAACCAATAACAAGTGAATAAAAATAGCATAGATTGAAAAATTACCTAAAAATTTAGAAATCAGTTTGGTTGATCATTAAGTTTGACATATCAGTCAAAGGAATAGAAGCTTGACTCAACTCAGTGCATAATGGTTGGAAAAATGTATCATTGAGTGGCTCCTATTTTATACAAATAGTCATGCAAGTAGTTAAATAAATAATCTAGCTCACCATACTAAATAAAAAATAGGATTAGAACTATATATAATTATTAACCTTTAAGTGCATCAAAAGGCTTACCATTAGAAGTCTGTTAAAACCATGGTCATTTTCTTGAACTGTCAAACTATGCTGCCTGATGTCCTATAACATGAATAATAACAAGCAACTTATTGAAACATTGTTTTTAAATGCAAAAGCATCAAAACCAACTCTAGAGAAGAAAATACTAAATTTGGCAAGTTAAAAAATTTAAACATACATTATTCAATAAATTTATGTTGCAAATGAAATTACCTTGAATCCCTTATGTTGTGAAGTATTGACGATTTGATCCCTCTTTTTCTTCTTGGATTGGTTCTCAACCCAACTCTTTGGACGCTTTTTACAATTCTTCATACCATTTCTTCTTTTCAAGCCTTTGATTTGAAAGAATTGAAGGTTTGAATTCGGGACAAAGGAAGAAGAATTGAGATTATTATTTTCTAATCCCAAATTTTTCTTACAAATATTATCAATTTGCTTACTTAATTCCTCTACAGCCTTTTCCATAAAAATATGTGCCTACTTACAATCAGAGGCTTGTGCAGCTGTTCTTACTAATTTAGGACAAATTCCTCTATACCATTGTGTGTTATCAAGGCTAGTATCTTCCTGAACATTTCTCCCATGTATATCTTTGACCAATCCACTCTTTGCTTCTCTTGTCCACCTTTTCAAAATATACTGATTGGGTATTGCTTTAATATCCTTCACGTCAAGAACCTTGATTGCATGACAACACAAATGCCAAAAGTCTCAAATTTCCTGCAACTACATGAAATTGTGCTAATGGAAGGATTAAATGAGACCTTAAACTCTCCATCCTCGTTGCATAAAACAACCAAGTACTCATGATTTGATTCACCTTCATTTCCTTGTTTTATATATGCTACAAAGTATTTATCATACTCTTTTTGAAAAAGATCAAAAAGAGGTAAAGTATATAATTTTGAAACTTGTTGCAATAAAGGTGAATTTTCCATCTTCAACCTTGGTAATTTTTGCCTAGATTCATATTCACATTGCAACTCATTGTACCTCTTATCACTAACCACCCTATCAAAGTGATTGAAAAATTGGAATATGTCCAAGTTTGGTTTCAAACAAGTTTTCAAATCTGCATTCAAGCTTTCACTGAGTTGTGTACTTCGCATGCCAATGGTAAAAGCATTTTTCATATAACATTTTGCCCACTTCTCCTTTATTTTGTACAAAACCATTAACCAATTGTTTTCTTTAACATTATAATCATCCAATAATTTATCCCATGCTCCTTGAAAATCAACTTCCTCTAAGTATTTGTACATGCATGCATTAAAGTCTCTCAAAAAATTAGAACCATTCTTCATCAAATTACCAAGATGCTTTATGCCATTTTGCATCAAATGCCAAGAACATAAACCATGATATGTTTCAGGCATCACCTCAACTAAAGCTTTAGCCATTGCATGATCTTGATCTGTGAAAATGGTTTGAGGCTTCTTGCTTTTATGTGCCTTCAAAAATTCTCTAAACAGCCACCCAAATGAATCTGCAGTCTCGTCATAAAGAAGCGAAACTCCAAAAATTACCACCCTCCTAAAGTGATTAAATCCTGCAAATACAGCTAGAGGTCTACATGCATTATTGATACTATATGTAGTGTCAAGAGTGACAACATCACCAAAGTATTCATAATCCATTATCATTCTTGCATCAGCCCAAAAAAATTTGTTATCTGTTCTTCAACATCTAATTGGATTGCATGATAGAATGAAGGGCTTTCTATTGATTCTTGTTGAAAGTACAATAATAAGTTGCCTGCCTCCCCGTATGCCATATTTCTTAATCTTTTACTACGAAGATAATTCTTTTGATCCAAACGTGTATAACCAAGGTTTACTCTTCCACCAACTTGCCTACTCATTAGTTCAAATGAGGCTCGTTGCCCAATGCCTAAATCATCTGCTAATTCAATTTCACAAGCTTGAACTTGAGATACTTTTCGCTGAGATGTAAGCATGTGAGTTGTCTGTGGAAGATGCAAAATATGATTATGCTTATCAACAAAATCATGAATTTGATACTTCCAACTCTCTTTAATGTATTTGAGTCCAAGTCTGACAGGACAATTAGTTCTCGTCTCAAGTCAAGGATTAACAGTTAAATAATCTCTTTTGTTAGCTCTACGGACACCCTCTTTGCTACAAACATATCTAATGCTCAAAATCTTTCCATCCTTATTTTTGTTAAAATACTGCTTTCGAACATTAAATCCAATTTTTCCACCATAATCACTCCAAAATTTCCATGCCTCTTCTACAGTATTGAATGTCTTGCCTATTCTAGGTTGCCAATCAAGTTCTATATCCATACATGGAACATTTGGTGTAGCAACAGAGTCATCTACCATCCTAAAATAAAAAAAAATTGAGATAAAAAGTTAATTAAAAAATCAACTTTAGATTAATTAATTTTAAAATGTATTATAGTTAAAAATTATAAAACTATGAGCGACTTTGTGTTTTCTTTTCATGATTAAAGTAAACATAGAAACCAAGTTTTTCTTGGGCATATTCTCAAAAACCTTGTGGGAACTATCCACAAGTTTTCATTTCCTATATAACAATCAATGCATCTTCCAAAAAATGTAAAGGAAAGAAGTAAATCTTGAGGGGACTATCCACAAGTTTTCACTTCCTATATATAACAATCAATGCATCTACCAAAACTGCGCTAAAGGAAAGACGTAATTTGAATGATCTGCAAAACTACCAAGTCTTAAATTTTTAACCAAGCTATTGATTTTAGTGTTATTGATAACTCATACAAAATGCATAAACACAATGAGTAAAATAGAAAGGAGAGAAGCAAAACCTCAATGGCAACGTTACAGGTGCATTGGTGTCAAGTGGTGGTAGTGGTGGTGGTGGCATCTCGTGGGTGTCACATGGTGGCATGGGTAACATCAAGGGCAGTGGTATATTGATGGGTTGATCATCCACGATGAAAAGAAGAAAAGATCAGGAATAGAATGGTAAAGAAGAAAGAAGAGGAGAGCATTGCAGGACGTGGAAGCAAGATGCAGAAGAAGGATTAAATGTTCCTCTGAAGTAGTGGTAATGATAGCGTCATGGTGGTGCGACGATGGGTTTCATCAATGGAAAGGGAGAGGTGAGCGGGAAGGAGAAGAAGGATGTTGTGGGAAACGGGAAATGCTTTTGGAAGGGATAAAATTTCCTTTTTATTTCTAAACCATTGATCTATTTATTTTTCATGAACGGTCCAGATTGGACACATGACCCTGTCATGTTTTGAACCAAATGGAGAGGATCCGCTCCCGAAAAAAGTGCTTAAGGTTGTGAGCATCAAGTGTGAACTTGAAGAAACTTATTGTTAACGGTGTAAGTGGAGTGGTCCAACCCAATGAATCCGATTAATACGAATTAAACCAATTAAATTGGTTCTGGTTATTGGATCAATCGAGTACGATCCAATTAAAATCGACCAGTGTTTGGTTTGGTTATCGAATATGGGGTTTTGCAATCCGATACCCGACCCAAACCCCTTATATTTTATTTTTTTCGTAACAAAACTAATATTAGAATAACAATTGTTTGATGTTTGTGTTTCTTTTAATTATTTTAATGACAATATTAGAATGATTTAGTCTTTAAATATTAGAATAGAATTTTAAATTTGCTTATATGAAAATTTTGATGCTATATGTTTTTTTTATTATTTTTTGGCAGAAATTGGAAAAAAAAATTTTTAAACGAGTAATCTAATCACCCGAATCGAAGCAACCCGAATTTGATTGATTTGGTTTGGTTTGGATTTGGTCAAAAAATTTGATGAATCCAAATCAAATCAAATCAATTAAAATTGACCGGTTCGGATTTGTTTTTCTTTTAAATTTGATTCGAACCAACCCGTTTACACCCCTACTTGTTGGAAACAAAACTTTGGATAGTGAAAAATCCTACCTTAGGTAGAGACTGGACGTATATTCCAAGATTTGTGGAGATTAAATCAAGATAATTTTTGGTGCAAGTTTTTCTATCATTCTCTTTTTATTTGAAATATATTTGTAAATGTGCATGATACTCATCTAATTGTAATATCTTAAAGAAACATCTTAACCAATCGAATAGATTATACAAGTTATCTATTATAAATTAATCTATCTTCTATAGCACTATTTGATAGAAGTCTAGTATCTTATAATTTAACAACAGATTCTAAGTAATTAGAACATTCTAATTCGTCCTAGGACTTCATTCAACTCTATTCTCAAGTACTATGGTACCATTAGTTTCAAATTTGATTATATATAAAAACTTGTACATTGTTAAAATTTTGATATGATTTTAAATGATTAACCAATGAACTATAAGTACTCTTTTAACTGTTTTACGTAATAAACACATTTTATATTGATCAATGATATTATTATTTTTCTAATTAGTTTCTATTTTTTGAAACGTTTATATTTATTTGGCATAAACCATAGAGTTGTTTTTAATTGATTTCTGTTTTCAAATTTGTTGTGTAAGTAATGAGCATTCCAAATTAGCCGTTTAAACATATTTATATTCTTCCTACACGTCGTTTGTTACAATGACTGAAGGATTCTACCTAGCATGTAAGTTGACAAAAATAACGCAGATGATGGCTTTTTTGAAAGCACTCTTCTTAAGTGCAGAAATCTTAAATTTTTCCTTCAAAGCTTAATGTAGTGCTATGACAATAAGAGATTTTGTAGTAATGATGTGTAGCCAATATCCTTCTGCCTCTTGGTCAGCAATTACTATTATGAAGTTTGGGTGCTGCAAGCAATTTAGCCTTTTTTCCATGATCAACTTCAAATTATAAACATCCTTCAGCATTTCCCTTTTCTCACGTTAGCATTCACCAAAATATTTCATTGTAAAGACGAATTGGCTGTTTTGTCGAAGACAATTCACAAAGATAATTCAACCAAACTCTAAGCAGTGCAGTATAAAATTCTACTGTCTGAAAATTCTGTCCACATATGATACAGCATACCTAAAGGGTTTGGTGTAAATTAATCCTACTTCCAGAAAAAGCCATTGCATCTTCCAAATCACTCATGACAGTAGAATCCCCTAATGCAGCTGGCCTTGGGTTTGTAAGCAATCCAAACAATAACTGAGAACCCCTTCCCTAAACTTGATGCATGATGATCATCTACACATCCTTTGGAGGATATATCTGCCCGCACTTAAGCTCTTCTTGGACTGAAAAGATCTTAGCTTTTGATCTGTGGGACACTTGGGGCATGCTTTGAATTCAACACCTCTGCTGAATGACTCCTTCCCTTGTTGAAATATATCCCTTAGGATGAACGATGACAATCCAAAATAAACCAGCTTTCCACAATATCTAAAGGAAGTAAGTGAGTTGCTGTTTCTTCCTTGAACCTCCTTCTCCATATAAATCATTCCACTGCTTCAGCTCATTCATTACTGACCCTTCTGCGGCAAAACTTGCAGCCACCTGCTTTAAACAGATATTTATAAACTTATGTCCATGGAATAAGTTATTCTACTGGAAATACCAGATTTTCATTCTTCCATGAAGTTGTTACAAGATCGTGGCTGAAATCCTTGTATACATTTTACATGTATAACTTAAGCATTTAAATGAAAGAACAAAAATGGATCACTTAACCAATCATCTCTTGTAACAGTTATTAGATTAACGTATATCAATATCTAATCAGGATGAGTCGGCATCTTGAATCAAGAAGAAAGCAAGTTCATTCCAACAAAGGCACAAAGGTAAGCAAACTATGGTGCATAATCCAGTGATGAATAGAATAAAACCAAGGTTGAATCTTTAATTGCTCGCATATGATGTGACTGTTAAATTATGCTTCAAAAGATCTAAATATCGTTTACCCAAATTACAGATATCTATCATTATGTTCCCTTGAACCACCTTTCTAAATGCCTTGATTTTCAAAAGTTCATTTTTAAATACTCTAAATAGTATGTTACAAATGCCTAAATAAAGTAATACACGGCCAATTGAATGATTTTCAGTTCACCCCATACCTGACACTTAGCCTGTCTCATGTCTTCCATCTTTAAAGACCTCAGGGTAATTTCTTGATCTTCTATATTAGCAGAAGCATCTTCAGAGTTTTGGCCTTCTGCCCCTTTTTTCTTCTTTTCCTGATACAAGATGCAATTGCTATTAGTAAGCTCCTCAGCTCATAACAAATTTCTGCATTAGATAGAGATGCTAATCTTAAACATGGTAGTTGATTAATAACTACCATATCCTTCTTTCTCTCTCCTGTAATAATAGCTCCCTAACAGTCGATAAGCATGATGATGCACAAATTCATTCAAAGAAATTAATGTCAACAAAGATATCACCACAAAATAGAATGTAAGTTATAATCGCTATAAAAAAAATTAACCTTAAGATCACTTCCACTATATCCTTCGGTCATGGCTGCAAGCTCTCTGAAGTCTAAGTCTTCATGTTTTTCCTTAGCTAGGAGAGTTTTCAGGATCATTTCCCTGTTCTCAGCAGATGGAAGACCAACCATAATCCTGCACAACATTAAAAAGTGGAGAGATGTCATTCACAAGTCAGAACAGCAATAACATTTATTTCAAGAGCAAATGATATTGATAATACATGATTTTAGCCATTGGCAGCAAAGTGTCTAAAGGCAAAAATGTTGTGGCTGAACAGAAGCAACAGATGCTTGTGCCAACAATAAGTTAAAGATGTGGTCCTACCTGCGCTCAAACCATCTTATAATTGCTTCATCAAGGTCAAATGGCACATTAGTTGCAAAGAAGAACCAGGATTTGCTGCCCAGGTCTTGTTAATAGCACATCCCAGTGTGTCATGAACTCATTCTTAATCTTCCTCATGGCCTCATGCTCTCCAACTCTCGTCCGCTGTCCAAGCATGCTGTCAACCTCATCAACAAAGATGATAGTTGGGGCAACCTTTGCTGCCAGTGTGAACAAAGCTCTGACATTCTTTTCATCTTCTCCAAACCACTTTGAAGTGATGGTGGACATTGAGACATTGATGAAACTTGCTCCAGCTTCATTTGCAATTGCCTTTGCTAGCATTTTTTCCAAAGATGCAGGAGGCCCAAAAAGCAATATACCTCTACATGGCTTCAGAAGCCTGCCCTTGAGGAGGTCTGGTTTTCTAAGGGGAAGCATGACCAGCTCCTGAAGTGATTCTTTAATCTCATCCAGTGCACCAATATCTGCAAATGTGACCCCTATGTCATTTGGAGGGATAACTTCCGACCTAATGCGCTTTTCAAACTCGTTGTCTAGAACTTCCTGCAAGCATGCAATTACTTTATGTAACTCAAAAAATATGAAAGAAACAAATTATCTACTTGCTAACTTGGACAGCCATGACGATCAGCAAGAACATTTTGTAAGATTGGTGGAACTACAAAAAGTAAAATGTTAAAGCCACAAACATATATATATATATATATATATATATATATATATATATATATATATATATATATATATATATATATATATATATATATGTTTCTGTGTGTGTTTTTTGAGGTTAGCTGTGAGAAAAATTGATCTTACTACTTTTGCCGGAGCAGGATTTTCAGGCTCTTTCTCTGTTACAGGGATGGAATTTTCCGTCTCATTTTTGTTTTCAGGTGGTTGGTTGTCACACTGCACATCATTCTTTGCACCAGCAATGTCTTCTAAATTTTCCTAGCATAAAAGAGAACAAATCAAAAACTGAATACACAATAAGTACCCTTCATCATTATTTTGCTTACTTTTCTGACATTCTTATGCTGAACCCTTATGCTCCTAACAGATAAAAATAGATTTAGACATACCTTGTTAGAATCATGAGTCCTCAAATTCCCACTGCTCTTGCTTTCCTGGAACAGACTCAATCCATGCGACAAATTGAACCATGCAAGATCTGTAACTATAAAACCTTGTCTCTTAATCAACTGCTTAAACAATCATTGAGCAAGACACACCTGTCGGTTAATATAACTAGCTTTTTCCATTTCGGTATTCTGGATCCTTGGTTTTCATCAAATGGCAAGATATTGCAGATACCACAATTTCTTCAATATAATTACTGAGTACAATAGTGTGTGCATGGCAGATTGATGACAAGTCATCACAATCAATGTCATTCATTGCAAGTACTTCAGCAATGTGGTTTTTGTTATCTTGAGATTGAAAATCTTTCATGTCCTTTTCTAGTTCGGCTTTTGCATCTTCAGGAAGATTGATGTCAATGTTGTATGGGAATAGCATCGTGAGTCTTTCGTCTACTTCTTTGCAATCATCTTCTGTGTCTATTATCTGGGAACCGAGTACTAACACTGAACCTGAAGGTTTCTTTATCATTTTTTGCAATAAGTTGTATAAACTTGTTGATTGGAGAATGAGCTTCTCAACATCCCTGATGTATAAAATGATGGAACCAGTTTCTGAGATAAAAACCAAGACCTACAAAAATAACAATAATGTCGTTAGAACTGTATTTTGCAACAGGTATATATCCCAAAACAGTATAAGTAATCAATTCTTTTTTTTTCGAGCCAGAATTTCTAATTGAAGAGCAACTATGCTTGCACAGATTGGAGACACTGCTAGGCTTAAAAGTAATTGACCAGAAGCAGAGATAGAGAGAATGGACCATAGGCCTGGAATGAAGATAGCCATGTAATGCAATAAACATACGATAGACTTCCCATTGAAATCTTTATAACAGAGGTTGTTCTTATGTATTAGTCAAATATGACCTAATAGAATAAGTTTGAAGTAATTAATAACCTCGTAAATTGACTGAACGAAGAGCTTTTCATCAAAACACAAGCTAATTGTGCGCTTTAAAGGAGCTGAAAACAAAATTTGTAGAGATTACACTGTCACAGCCAATTATAATTTGACATATCATCAGCTTAAAATTAATCTTAATTTCTATGACTCTGCATTAACCGCAGTGAGTGCACCATTTTCTCGAACTCTTTGTTTACGGTTATTGTTTCTCTCGCTCATCCCCGCTGAAACTAGCATTTTCTCCTCTTTCACTTTTCCCCCCTTCGCTGTGAGCTCCGTGTTATCCTCTGCCCTCTCAGTTGCGTGTCTTCACGCTTTCCGCTTCTTCCCTTCTCTTCTTGGAAAACCAGCACCACCAGAGGGGGCCAGGGGCGGCTGTGGAAGGCCACACCATCCTTCACCTCGTGACGCAGCGACGACGGCTAGTGGCAGGAGACGTTGTCCTTCCTCCTCTCTCGCACGACGACGCCCACTGCGCCGCCTCCCACATGCACCGCGACGAGGAAGCTCCTTGACCGTTGCGCTTCGATCTGTTGTCGCAATCTGACAATGGCGAAATTTGGTAGTTGGCGGTGCACTTATGGCTCTCCTCCCCGCGGCTCCATCCTTGCTCCACAGCCTGCACCCTATACAGCGGTACCTTAAGCGGCCAATGGCGACCCAAGACCGGCGGCGATCCTAGGCTTTCTCACAGAAGACTTGCTGCGGCAGTGGGCGGAGGCTATGGGGTGTGAAAATCAATGACTATGATAGCACAGTGGAGCCTTCCGATTCTCAACACAGCAAAGGAGATAGTTCGGTTAATGATACAGCATGATAATGCCACCTGAAATGTTTAGGAATGTACTTGGTGAGTTTGAGTAAAACTGGGGTTTGAAGCTGAGAAATTTTCTTATCTTCTCACAGCAAGGTCTAGAACGCGCTCAGTTTGACACATTTCTCTTACGTTGTAAAATGAATTAAGTAGTGACGCATGCGAATGTAGTCCTGGTTTAAGTGGTTATTATTATTATTATTATTATTATTCTGATTTGCCTTTGATTTTCTGATTGTGTTTTTCATTTTGTTTTGCTTGTTGTTTACATTTTCGATTATTAGGAATTGTTAGCAGCCAAGGTGTTTGTATAAATGTCCCATTTGGGGTAAGACAGTCGATTTTCACTCTATATCAGTTTCCTATTATTCTCAAATCTCAATCACTTTGTTAAATATTTCATCCTAGTTTAGCTTAGAGATAATAATGGGACCAATCAAGCAATCATCCATCCAGTTTATCCGTATATAAATCCAATCCAGCCCATCCAAGTATAATGCATTGTTGATTCACTCTTTGATGTTATTATCTCACATTTGAGTTCCCTTTTTTTTTTTTGGGTTATTTTTCTTGTTCTTCATATCAAGTGGCAATGGCTTCCTTTCACCAATTTTGCTTATGAAGATTATGATCTTCCCTTTTATCATTGGGTAGGTTCTTCTGTTGGTGAAATTTTATTTTATATATGAGCATGAAGTTATTGTTTCTGTCTCTTTTTGCAGGTTTGAGTTATAATGGTGTTCCACCTACTGGGGACTATTCTTTTGCTAAGTATAACAAGGTAAATATATGTTCAATTTTTACCTTCATGCATGCTCTGGATTCCCCCCTTTCTCTCAATAATCTCTCTCTCTCTCTCTCTCATTTGGCTCTAATCAACATCTGTTTACATGATTTAATGTTAATTTACATACTGCTTTAGTGCAGTCTGTTGACATTACACACATGAGGAGTATTAAGTATTTGACCTATCCGGTAGGTATCATGTCATGACTACATTTGTTCGAGGCCATAGAACTTCATCTATGAGTTTGCTTAAATGA
The DNA here is from genome assembly GCA_031439585.1 of Pterocarpus macrocarpus. Lineage (NCBI taxonomy): Eukaryota > Viridiplantae > Streptophyta > Magnoliopsida > Fabales > Fabaceae > Pterocarpus > Pterocarpus macrocarpus. Next base: position 3,714,555 of record CM062520.1, on the reverse strand, counting down.
CGTTACAATTTTTAATGCAACAAAGAAAAAAACAGAACTTCATGCACTGAATCATGCTGAGATTGTGGTCTCTTAAAATGACATACATTCCAAGAATATGCATTGGAAGGTCATTTTTGTTTATATGACTATTAAATTGCTAGTTTGTAAATTATATTGTTTGGACCTTGTATTTCACAGATGATCACTTCACTGTAAATACAGGGGACAATTTATGATCAATTTGGCTGGATCTTATATCCTAACCTATCTTTGTGTTGCATTTGCCTTTTGTGTACACTCGATTGTAACTTTCGTTTGTGATGTATATTTATAAGACTCGAAGAAGTTATAATTTGCCTATGTTGCATTTCTTTTTCCTAACTTCTATTGCATCATTCAATGTTAGATTCATTGGTGGACCCTTTCCAGACATTATAAGCCTAAGCAAGATGATGTGAACCAAAAAGTAGATCATAATGACGACATGATTTGAAGTGCACACGAAGCTATTGCATCCTTGAACCATACTTGTTTGTACTTTGGGCTTTGGTCTTTGTATTGTGGCAAAAAGTTGCAGGGGAAATAAACTGAGTCTTCAAGGGAAACAAGAGCTGTTGGACTTCATTTTCATTCTATTATGTTTATTAAGTTTAGGAAACAGCCGCAAATAGGCTATGAAATTTGCAGTTATCCAGCAGCCTAGTTTTGTGGCTATGAAAATGTATAATTTTGTATTATATTGTTGTACTCTACCTAAAACTTCTATTTGTTACGCTTAATATATTCAAATTACTTCATTCGTAATAGAAGTTACTTCTTTCTCGATCATTGAACTAAACTACTAATATAAATTTATATTTCTTAGTTATTAGTATACTGCATGGCCTAACAGCAACATGCAGAAAAATTAGTAATTTAAATGTTATTACGTAGTGCATGGCATACCACATTAATCTACTGCATGCCCTTTTTTGGGACTTGACATTGAATCTATTGGAACAGTTTTATTTTTATTTTTCAATTTTTTTTAAAACTCAAAACAATCATTTTGAGCTATACAAAAAATAAAATTGCAGCCAAAAGATTCCAACTGGGTTAATTTCTGTAAATTAATGTGACCATCTATAAATAACTACACATTGCTGATCATCAGCAAAAACCTATTCTAAAAGATGAAAGAATTCTTATGCAAATGCTGTACTTTCAGCTTTTTGAAGAGGTAACTAAATTGACTAACAATGGAACACTTGGAAACTAACAATATCAATGTGGCTGAATTTTTTGCACGAGATCATGTAGCAAACTTCTTTATCAGTGTCAGTAATTGACTTCAATTCTTTGCACATTAAATACCCCAAGAAGCCAATGAGACAACCACTAGATAAAGCAGTGGCAAAGAATCCTGCTCCTTTACATAAGCCTCTAATAGCAATATAATATGCCAGATCAGTCGAGTTCTTCCAAACTCTCATGAATTTTCAATTCTCCTCTATTTTTGTGACCACCAAATACAGCCTTGCTTCAAAAGGGTCTGGTTGCTCTGCATTATATCGTCTGGTAGCTCTGCATTATACCAACAAGAATAAAAGAGGCCAAATAAATGAGAGCATCAAAACAAATTAAGAAAGAAATAAGAAAGTCAATACCAGGCATTACAAAATTATAAACACCAATAGAAAATAGAAGATGTAATACCCTCAGAAATCTTCAATCCTTGCTAAAAGTGGTGACTGTGCTTCCCTAACATCCAAATTAGAAGTTCTAACATTGGAGTTTGGAGATTGATTATTTATAACATCACACCTAAAAGGCATAGTATGTTAGACAAAAATATATTTTCATAACAAAATAATCTTAACATACTAAGAATGAAAAAATAAAATAAAATAATGGAACACATAATTGAGAAAAGGAAATAAGTAAAACAAATGAGTAAGATGTGCATTCAAATTACTGTGCTTGGTTTTTACTTGGACACTTTCGTATATTATGACCTTTCTTCTTACAAAATGAACAAGCATTAGAACCCTTTTTGCTTAATTCCAAACTGCTTTTCACTCGCAAAGTTTGAGGACGCCCTTTGGTTACCACATGAGGAGGATCACCCAAAGTTATAGCACTGTCAATGACTTCTGGGGTACCTTGATTTGTCAAATTACAAAACTCCTCCATTGATTCTTCAACTTCCAATAAATCAAGTTCTCCAATTAACTTCTGTAAACCTTGAATTGTAATATCATGATGTTTTTCTGATCGTGAAGCTCTTTCTGAGAGTTCTAGAGATTGAACCATGACACTATTAAATAATAAAGTGCTAGAAGCTTTGTTGCAGTCTTCTTGGAACTCTTCATTTACCAACCCTTTAACCTTCTCCGTCTTCGCATTCCTTGTCCATTGACATAGAATATAATGAGATGGGAGTGTATATACCTTTTTCTTTATGAATACAGTCAAGACGTGCCTACATAAAATTCCCATAAACTCAAACATGTGACAACTACAACTTGCTTCATTTGAACTGACATGAAAAGTCACATGGTAGTTAGGCTTCTCCTGGTAAATTTCATGAACCTTGTATGTGTATACGTCAGTAGAAAATTTAACTTTCTCTTAAGTAAACTTTTGAGATCCAACTAATTCATTTTGAAATATCCTGAACAACTTTCTTGTGTAACTTTTTGAAGCAATTTCTTCCATAGGATATAAAGTCCGCAAAATGGGAGTTGAATTCATTGTCTTAAAAACTCTTCTCTCTTTCCTTGTTATAACGTGCATCAAGAGCCCTCTCATATTGTGTCACAAACTTGCTCAATGGAGTACTTGAATTCACAAAATCCTTAAAAAACTTATTCATGCTTTCACTCCTTTGAGTGGTAGACAATCTAGCACAAAAATTAGAACGTACATAAGCAGGAATCCATTTTTCTCGAATGGAGTATATCTTTTTCAACCACTGATTATCTTGCAACCCATACTTATCAATCATTGCTTCCCAATCAGATTCAAATTCTTCAATAGTGATAGATTGGTGAATGCACTTATAAATTGATTCTTGAATTCATTGTGTTCATGATAAATATGGTTCAAGTACTCTGGAACTTTATTCTCAATGTGCCACATACAAAAATGATGGTTAACCCCTGGTAACACCCTTGTAACAGCATTAGTAATAGCAGTATCTTGATCAGTGATAATTGTTTTTGGAGGAATCCCAGACATTGCTTGTAACCAAGTGATTAATGACCAAACAAAACTTTCTTCTGTTTCATCCCATAATACAGCACATCCAAAAAGAATGGATTGTTGATGGTGATTAACTCCAGTGAATGGAATAAATGGCATTTTGTATTTATTTGTCAAGTATGTTGGATCAAAAGTCACAACATCACCAAAATATTTGTAAGCCATTCTAGACCTTGAATCAACCCAGAAACAATTTGCTAATTGTCCCTCTGCATCCATTTGAAATGCATTAAAAATTATCCAGTATTTTTCAATTGACAATCTTTAAAATATGATAACATCAATTGAGCATCTCCTTTTTCTAATTTCTTTTGTCTCTTTTCACTCAAGTAATTTATCACATCTTGTGGACTAAAGCCAATATTTTCAACACCACCACTTTCAGTACATAAAACAGATGCTATTTTGCTAGGACACAAACCAGAATCATCAAGCACGTTAATAAGTCTTTTTTGCATTTTAGTCTTCTTTCTATGTACTCAAAGAGATTGTGAACTTCTTGGGGAAGCAAGATTGTGATTATGGTCTTTTATGAATCTAGAATTATCCATCTATCTTCTCCTCTCTTTATATATAGCATCGCCTTACATCCTACCCTTGTCTCATCATTGCTCATATCTTCACTTTTGGCATATTTTTTCACTCGAAACCCCTCCTTTGAACAAACAATTTCTTGGCCAATTACCACGCCATTTGTTCTTGATTTAGTCACACGACCCATGCGAAAACTAAAACCTTTTCTCTTAGCATACCTGGTGTAATAATTCTTTGCATCTTCAAACGATGAGAATTCCATTCCTTCATAAGGCTCTAATGAAGGCTGTGAAAGTTCCGTATTTGATGGCTGTCCAGTGTCAAGATGATCATCTTGAGGAGCACTTCCAAGTCTATTTTCCTCTTCACAATTACTCATAGTAATGATCCCTGCATAAAGGGCTATGTTAAAAAAATTCAAGGGACACTTAAATTTGGAAGCATGTAACATCTTGACTCTCACACTTAAAAATTTGGAGCAAAATTTTCGATTTCTCTTCATTCAAAAATTACAGAAACAAAAAGCTTAAAAGATAAGGAGATACCTTTTTGCACGATACTTATTGGTCTGTGTAGCTAGAAAAAGTTTTGCTTTAGAGGAACTTTCAGAAAGCACAGAGCCAAAAGTATTTCAGATTTTTGAGTCTCTAGTTCCTAGAAAATCAGATTTTGTTATTTTTAACCATGTGGAAAAGGAAAAGAGCCATAAGCAAATACAACAAACACAGAAATTTCTCGAAGATGCATCATGTGTAATTTAAGGTTTGTCAAATAGTCATCTCATTAAACTAATAAGTTAATAACTGGTAAACCAAAAAGAATTATAATGAATACATTAATTTTTTGGAAAGAAACTGAATTCTGGTCGTCCTTGTCAAAAGAAAAAAAAATGAATTTTAGTCATAAATCATTGAAATTCAACTAACTTCACCTGCCTGGCCCCAACAAAAGGACACTTCAATAGTTTTCAAATAACAATCTATTATAGTAGAATATTCTTATCAATACAACTCTTGATTAATCTATGATAAAAGAATGCTTGTGACTTTGCGTAGGATATCATTTGGCCTCTTCCCAATTTGCTAATATATTAACTTGCTACGCACCTCAGAGGACCAAGGATAACATGCAAAACGGTGATGATATGCAAAATATTCCTCTGATTTCTTCGTGTCGGCTATGACTTAAGCTATTCGATAAGAACTGACTTAAGCTATTCAATAATCATTGCAAGCAGTGAGCAACGCATAATGATTCATTAATCGGAGACTGTATAACATTGGATTGAAGAGCCACGAGACTGAAGACACGCAACTGAGAGGGCAGAGGATAACATGGAGCTCACAGCGAAAGGGTGAAAAGTGAAAGAGGAGAAAAGGCTAGTTTCAGCGGGGACGAGAGAGAGAAACAGTAACCGTAAACAAAGAGTTCGAGAAAATGGTGTACTCACTGCAGTTAATGCAGAGTCAAAGAAATTAAGATTAATTTTAAGCTGATGATGTGTCAAATTATAATTGGCTGTGATAGTATAAACTGAGTTTACACTAACAGTATACTCCAATTAATTTCAAATTTGTAATAGTAAGAATAATATTGCAGAACATTGATAGTCAACGCATTAAAAAGAGTAAGATACAGCATCAAGTATTTAGCTGTATGAAATTTAGTGTAAGAATGAGAAATTTATGAAGACCATTTCCCTTCACTAGAGTGTGTAGTATGATCGGTAAGAATTTTGATCTGTCAGATTAGTTTTGTTGCTACTAGTCCAAAGCATCCTTGTGAACAGACCTAGCTACACTCTTCAGCTTAACTGAGGAATTAAGGAACAAATTGATTTACTATTAAAGCATTATGTTAAGAATATAACTTGGAATTAAAAGTACATGTTAAAATCAATCTTTGAGAAGGAGAAGTAGAGGCCCAAACTTCCTTAACAGATAAACTTCTAAACATGGATATAATACATATAAAGTTATCTTACGAAGACAACAAATGTATGAATAATAAGTGTTGAGATTAGTAGCGAAAGATAGAGAAAAAATTTCTCTAAAGTATAACCTGGACTTGTTGGACCACACTGGGAAGTAGCACTACTTATATCAGATGCAGCGGAGGCATTCCTCCGAAGCTTTGAAGGATTGTTGGAACTTGCACCATGAACACTTTGTTGGCAATGTAAAGTGCCTGAAAATTAGTTGTTAACAAAGATCAAATGACAGTTATATAAATTAAATCAGCAACATCCAGGTCAAGGTCAATAACAAGAGGATATCAATCAATACAATTCTAAATTAGTATGAATAGTTTATTTTTGTTTGGGTTTAGTAGAGGAAAGATTTTAAATTTTACTGTATCTAAGAAAAAACTAATTTTGTTTAATATAATAAAATTTTAAATTAATATAAATTAATATTAACTTAAACCGTTAATAAAATGTGATTATTTTTGTTAAAATAGTATACAAAATTGGTAAAAATTATGTAATATTTTGGCAAAAAGCTTACAATATTTTGGTAAAAATATTGTCGATGGTGGGGGACAAAATATAGAGTAAAGGCATAATAAATTTATATTAAAGGTCAAAATAGGAAAATGATAAATATTGTGCTGTTGGTGTGTTGTTGTGTAGATATTAATTTGCTTGGGGATTTATCAATTATATTTAATGTCGTAGGATCGGGAAGAACCAACAAGAAAAAAAAAAATTAATTGTATTCATTTAAATGATGAAAATTGAACAATTGAATTAAGGTGAATGAGAATTGTGATATAACACCATGCAGTAGTTGACCAGTGGTAATGTTAGTAATGTATTAATTTTAGTTAATAGGGCAAGTGTAATGTATCTGAAAGTTACTTCGCACTTGGATTATGCAAGGCATGATTTTAAACAAAATCCTTTTTTTAATGTAGGAAAAGATTATCTTATGCAATTACATGAAGTGAATTTTGAAAAGACACAAAATTGGTAAACAAATACTGATTTTTGTTTTTTTTTTGGTTGGAATGTTAATGTGGTATCAAAATATTTTTTTTTATTCAATTTATCTATTAATTTAAATAATTTGATATATTCTTAAATTAATATATCTAAATATAAATTATAAATCTTGATACTGATCCATGCTAGGATTGTAAAATTCCATTCAACATTAAAATTTTTTTGTTTTTTTAGATTAAAAAAAAAATTCTGATTCCCGATAAAAATTGAATAATCAATGTCCAGTTATTTGACTGTGAATATTAATTGAACTTAGCGCAAAAGTACACAGAAGCACCGTTTTACTATGCCCCGCTTCGGATTTTTCTTACTTACGGGCTACGACACATCACTGAAATTATTGGACTCGTCATTTCTCGTGAAATTGAGCTGCCCAGCAGTCCATTTAAGTTTCCGAAAATTTCGCTCATGTTATTCAAAAGTAGCAAGAAATTCATTTTTGTTTTCGAGTGAGTAGATATACCTGTATATTATTTTCTTAGACTAGCTTATTTATAGCATGTTTGAGAGCACGTTTAGTATTCCTATAATTGATTCTATCAATTTTTGATAAAATTTAATTATTGACTTTTAGAATTAATTTTAGAAGAAATAAAAAAAATTTATTTTATGCTATAATTATTTTCTATCAAATATAAATTATTTTATCTCAAAATTAATTCTAACTAAATTAATTCTAATAAAATCAATTATATCTAAAATCAACTCTATAAAAATAAAACCAAATACACTTTTAAATAGATGGACGATCTTTTCCAAGTCTTTAGTTGTTAGTCCACCAAAGTCATTGAGGTGAGCCTCACAACCGACATATTTGGGTACGATAATTCATGGGAATTTTTCAATTATTTATTCTTGAAAAAAAAAAATCAAGAACAACCGTTTGAAAGGAGGGATAATGATATTTTTACACCATTTCAATCACGGATTTAATTTTAATATATTATTATTATAAATTTTTTTATATAATCATTTAATTATATATATTTAAAACATTAACAATGTTTAACTCTTATATAACAAAAGTTATATAAAAAAAATAAAATATTAGTAATTATCAGTTTAAAATATTTTATAATAGATGTTCGAACTTCCATCCATATTGAAAAAGTTAAAACTTAAATTAATAAATTCAATTAAAACTTTAAGAGAAACACATTAAAAGTTTGATAAAAATATGCGCAAAGGGACATCAATTGGTTCGAGTGATCCGTGCCGTAGAAAAGGTACCTTCGTTATCAATCTGCATGTATATAGGGGCTACTTGGACTAATACTAAACCATACAAATATCAATCTAATATTTGTTAATTTCATCGCTTGTGATGACCACAATCACAATGATGAATCCACTCCGCTCCAAATTTCTCATTCAAGCCATGTTTATGGTGTGCTTGACGTTGCAGATGGACCTTGTTTCTACAAAAGAAATTAGGTGCAAAGAGAGGGAGAGGCATGCACTCCTCAACTTCAAGTCGGGCTGGTTGATGACTATGGCATGCTGTCGTCGTGGGGGAGTGAAGAAGATTGTTACCAATGGAGAGGAGTTTTCTGCAGCAACCTAACTGGCCATATACTATTCCTCGATCTTAATGGTTCCAATCCCGATGTTCCCAAGCGTGAGTCCTTGAAGGGTAAGATCTACATGTCACTGTTGGAGTTGCAGCATTTGATGTATTTGAATCTCGGGACGAGTTACACTACTCCCATTTAATTTTGGGAGTAACTTAGTCCCTTCAAAAAAAATTAGAAAATATCTTAAGACAGTATTGTTAAATAGATGTCTTTATACTTTTTCTTGGCAAATAGAATCACATCCCAACTTGAATCGCTGTGTCTAAAGGGACTATGGGAATCCAAATGTCGCTAATGCTGCTTATGCTGGTGGTCCACCAGGTGGCCCAAGGAGTTCATGGCCTGCTCAAGCTTCCCCTACTTATGGGTCTATGGGCTATGGGAACATTGCTTCTTAGCGTGCTCCAAGTGGTGGTGCTGGATCTTGTGATGGTGGCCCTGTTACAGCAACTGCAGGTCAAGGATGTTTGGATACGGTGGGTATGGAGGGTATGGCGGAAGTGGTAGTTCTTATGGGAATCCAGGTGTATACAGTGCTATTGGAGGGCGTACTGGGAGTGCCCCAAATAGTGATGCTAGCGGTCCTGGTGGGAGTGAACTACAAGGTAGTGGTGGCGCGCGGCAGCTATATAGACGGTGGCTATGGAAATGCAAATGCAGATGGAAATTCATGTTATAGAAATGCTAGTTGGAGATTTGAGTAAGCTCAAGCATCTGGTAATTATGGGACTCCTGAGGGAAATGGCCCTCATGGTGGGCAAGTTGGTTATGGTGGTGGGTATGGTGGTGTTCAGTTGTGACAAGCCCAGCAACAGTAATTTTGATTATGACTCTATTTGCAAAGAAAAATAATAAGACATTTAGTAATATTGTTTTGGGGTTTTTAAAGGGACTAAGTTGCTACCAAAGTTAAATAGGAGTAATGTAACACGCCCCTTGAATCTTAGTTGGGATTCTTTTCGAGGCAGCCCTATTCCAGAATTCTTTGGTTCTCTGTGTAACTTGGAATACATTAATCTCTCATATTCTTATTTTAGTGGACAAGTTCCAAGTCAACTAGAGTCTCTCTCACATTTGGAGGTAGTTTGGTATGCATGTATCTTTTATATTTCCGTAAATGTGAAAATATTCCCATATTTGGTAGAAGGTTTGAAGCAACATTCCCAAAAATATTACATTTTTGAGAATAAATTTCACCCCCAAAACATTACCACTTCCCCCCATGGGAATCCAACATTCCCATGGAAAGAAAATGTTTGCCATTGTAAAAAGATCAAAATACCCCTATCACCACCCAAAGTCATCTGCCACCGGCCTCCGCCGTTCGCCATCGTCCACCGCCTGCCGCCGTTGCCAACCACCTCTGTCGTCTGCCTTCCGCTGCCGGCCACCTTCCGGCGCTGGCCATTGCTGCTGTTCGCTGTCCGCTACTTGCCGCCACCCGCTGCCTGCCACCGCTGCTGTCTGCCTCCTTCTTGCATAATTTGTTGGCCACCATCCACTGGCCGCCCTGCCGGTGCTGCTGCCAGCCAACCACTTGCCACCACCTCCATCAAGGGTATTTTTGAAAATTTATTAAATATTTCCGGGAATTCAATTTGTATACCAAACACTCTAAAATATTATACCTGGGAAAATTATTCCCGGAAATAGCATTCTTGGGAATCCTATTCTCAGCAATAAAAATTCATTCCATCTACCAAACGTCCCCTTGGTGTACTTAAATCTTGATGACAATCTACTGGAGGGTTCAATCCCTTATCAACTTGGAAAACTCTCCAATTTGAAGTGGCTTTCTCTTGGACAACATGCTTATTTTGGTGCTCTCAAAATTGACAATGGGAATCATGCTGGTGGTCAGTGGTTATCCAATCTCACTTCTTTAACCCATATTGAATTGAGAGGGGTCCTAAATCTTAGTCATTCTCATGATTGGCTGCAAAAGGTTAGTAAGCTACCTTATCGTAGGAGTTTGAATCGAGATGGTTGTTTCCTTTCTGATCATTTAATCCATTCCGTGGGAATTTCCAAATTCAATTCTTCTTCTCTTGCATTCCTTGAACTCTCTGATAACAACTTCGCATCACCCACGAAATTCCAGTGGATATCCAAAGTCGGCCCCAGCCTTGTTGGGCTGGACCTTGATTATAACCACTTGGAGGGTCCCATACCAAATGATTTTGGCACAACAATGATTTATCTTCAAAATCTTTACCTCAGTGAAAACATACTAAAGGGAGAAGATCTGAAATCCTTGGCAAATATATGCACTTTGCGTGAGTTATTCTTGCTTGGAAACAATTTGGCTAAAGAACTTTCAACAATTCTTCAAAATTTGTCTGCTGGCTGTGCTAGACACTTACTCCAAGTATTGTCCCTAATTTTGAATCAAATAACTAGCAGATTATCTGACCTTTCCATATTTCCATCTTTGAAAGAATTGAGTCTTGCTGGATATCGGTCAAGTGGAAAGATCCCTGAAGCTAGCAGATTGCCATCTCAGTTGGAGTATTTGTCAATCTGATCAAACTTTTTAGAAGGTGGAATTCCAAAATCATTTGGAGATGCATGTAGTTTGTGCATTTTGAGGCTACCTAATAACTCATTGAGTGAAGAGCTTTCTGTGATAATTCGTCACTTGTCCGGGTGTGCCAGAAACTCACTACAAGAGTTACATCTAGATGTCAATCAAATCGATGGCACACTGCCTAATCTATCGACATTTTCGTATTTGAAAGTGTTACATCTTTCTGAAAACAAGCTGAAAGGGAAGATATATGCAGATCGTCGATTTCCATCTCAGCTAGAGATCTTATCATTGAATTTAAACTCTTTAGAAGACGTAATCACTGACTCCCATTGTGCTAATATGTCCAAGTTAAACTACTTGGGCTTATGTCTCAACTCATTGGCTTTGACATTTAGCCAGAATTGGGTCCCACCCATTCAGTTGAAAGAAGGCATGTCATTGAGATCTTGCAAACTAGGTCCTGCTTTTCCAAAATGGTTGGAGACACAAAATAGCTTCAAATATCTTGATATTTCCAATGCTGGAATTTAGGACATTGTTCCTGAGTGGTTTCGGAAAAATTAGCTTTTCCAACACAAGTGACAGTGGATATCTCATGCAATAATCTCAAAGGTACAATTCCAGATTTACCAATAAGGATTATTTCTATGAGCACTTTAACTCTTTCCTCAAATCAATTTGAAGGCTCAATTCCACCATTTCTACGAGGTGCTAAGTTTCTTGATTTGTCCAATAATAAATTTTCAGATTCTCTACTATTTTTTTGTGCTAATGGTACAGTTGAAATATTAGACCAATTGATCCTTTCAAATAATCAATTATCTGGATCAATTCCTGATTGTTTGAGTCATTTCAAGTCATTAGCCTATCTAGATTTGAGCCAAAATAAGTTTGTAGGAAAGATTCCTGCCTCAATGGGATCCCTTCATGAACTTCTAGCATTCATTTTGAGAAACAATAGCTTAACTGAAGGGATCCCAATCTCTTTGAGGAGTTGCACAAAGTTGTTAATGCTAGATGTGAGTGAAAATAGATTATCAGGACCTATCCCTGCCTGGATTGGGGAGTTAAAACAATTGATAATGGTAAGCTTACAAAGCAACCGCTTCTTTGGAAGTTTACCATTAAATCTTTGTCGTCTAGCAGGCCTTGATCTATTAGATCTCTCATTAAACAATCTATCTGGACAAATTCCCAATTGCTTTAAGAATTATTCTGCAATGGCTCAAAAGACTACCCCAGGAGATTATAAACTACGTATAATAACATTCTTGATAGAAGCATCACCTTCAACAATCATGGTTTGGAGGCATCTTTGATGTGGAAAGGTGTAGAACGAATGTTCGGGAATAACCGGTTACTCTTGAAAGGTATTGATCTCTCAAGTAATCAATTATCAAGGCAAATTCCAACAGAAATAGTGAATTTATTTGAATTGGTTTTATTGAATTTATCAAGAAACAGTTTGACAGGAGAAATTCCTTCAATGATTGGAAAGCTAACATCATTGGAATTTCCTGATTTGTCAAGAAACCAACTTTTTGATTTATGAAGATAACCTTGACCTTTGCGGGCCGCCACTTCAAAAATTGTGTGAAGAAGAGAAGTCACCGCCAACAGTTCATGAAGATGAAGGCTCATTTTTCTCCCGTGGATTTTACATAAGTATGGCACTTGGTTTTGTTACTGGATTTTGGGGGATCTTTGGCTCAACACTAGTCAAGTGTTCTTGGCGACATGCTTATTTCTGGTTCTTGAATAATTTAATGGACAACATTCATGTCATGATAGCAGTGAAAATTGCCAAATGCAAAAGGAGGCTCAGAGGTCTGCTGGTAGTAACTTAGCTCTCCCATGTATGCTTTTGGATTTTACATAGACAGTTGTTTTAACTTATTTTCATATTTAACGAAAAAAAGAACTTATGCTACCATCAATTATTTTTTGAAAGATTATAACTTATATCTTCAAAATAAGACTAAATTTTATTTCAGTATTCTTGTAACAAATTTTGTGTTTGATTGATTTTAATGTGAAAGCCTAGGTTAAAGCTCGAAGGTACTTTTGGAAAACAGATTATTTTCATTTCATTAGTGATACTGTTTTCTTATGGCTAAAGGTGCCATGTTAGCTGTGCTTTTACCTTTGCATGATCCCTGGCTTTTTTTCTCTTGAATCGTCACTGCATGAGTGGTTGTCATACCTTATTTGCTGCTATAAAAATTATTATTTGAATGGAGACATTTAATTAATATTGAATGATAGCATGTGATATATGTTTAAAGGAATGTCTCAGAAAAAATATTAGTCTCGAGTTTCATTTTGCAAATGGCCCATGAAATTTTAGATTTACGTGTAAGGTTAGTTAAACCAACTATTTGAATGACTTGAGAGGATACAAATATATTTCTTAATAATTAAAACCTATTATGAGAGACAGTATTTTCGTAATTGAATGGTAACTTTATTGAGTTTATTTCTTCCGAAAAATCATATTTTATCAAAAAATTGAACTTCTTTGGCATAACATTACGGATCTTATAAATTAATTGTTTCAAAATTTACGGCATGCACCACTTGTATTTCTTTCATTCTTGGAATCTTCATATTTGTTGTATTGTTATCGTTTCCTCTATAATTATTTATAAAGAATTTCTATTTTAAATTTGAGTGACTCCGCAACATCTTGATTTTATATAGACAGTAAATTTGGGATGCTTATACTCTCTGTCTTTCCTTTTTCAGTCTCAATTGGGAATATTTGAACTTGTTAATCCCTAGGCAAGGCAAGTTTTCTCTAAGGAATAAGCTTGAAGCGGAGGGCTGCATTTTCTGCCCGACAAAAGGGATGTTCCCAGATCTTGCAAGTATTGATTGTTTAAAATTGTCATGTACTTTCATTTTGCTTGTAGGAGATTAAATCCTTATGTTTGTATTAAATAAAGTCTTGGACTACTCATGAAGACTTTGCTTTTAAATAAAAGTCACTCGAATATATTGCAAGATGCTAATAGAACAGTAGCAGAACTCGCTAACAATAGCATTAAAATGGAAACTTACATATAACAAGGATTCCTGAAGTTGCAAATTGTGTGTCACTTTAGTCCCCACACATGATTTGGGGATTAAAGTGACACAATTTGTAAATTTCAACTTCAAGGATTAAATAATTAATTTCTTAATTTCAGGGGTTAAAGTGAAGTGCACCTACAACTTTAAGGATTAAAGCAAACCTTACTTGAATAATAGGTAATTAATTAAGATAGAGATGTCAATTCCTAAGGCATGTAAGTTTTGCAACCTATATCAAATACCTAAGACAGTATGAGAGGAATTGTATGAGGTTGAGGGTTCAGGAAGAAAGGTTTAGAGTGTAAAGAACATTTAGAAAGGGAAAGATATTAGATAAGGAACAACATACTACAATAGCCTTGCCTTCCTCAGTGCCTATTCTTTTTAGTACAAGTTGCCTGCTTACTTCCACTGAAACAATATTGCCTATCTGCCTGCTTCACCCTCGATGGTAGAGGGGCCCCCTACTCAACCTATTGTTGCCTATAATGACTGTTCTGACCTTGATCATTGGAACATTCTTCATTGGAGTAGTACCTTGGGTCTTCTTATAAGGGCTCCAACTTCGACTCCTTTTGCGATGTCAGTTTTGAGCCCTCCTGCGAGCGTCTTCTTCCCAACACCTTTTGTCATTGTTGCCATGCCTTATCTCTATCTCATCTTCCAACGTGCGAATACAAGTCGCTTAGTCCTGCATTACCCCAAGTATCGCCTCTAAGGTAGAATTGTTTTGGGCGACTTCCACCCTAGAGGCTACTTGCTTAGTAGGGGTCGGTGTTTCAATTCCTTCATCTCTTGGAGGTAGGTTCCATGCCTCGGGAATGCGATTCCTACTCTGTGATTCTAATTCGGAAGCCGTGACTCCATCCACTCTTTGCTCAAGGCCTATAGTGGGGCCCTATTTTTGCTATTCATCAACGACACATTGCTCTAATCAACCAACCACATGCTCCCACTATGGTCGCTAATGTTTGTTGTAGGATTTGTGGTGTTGGTTTGCCTGTGCTAAACTCGAGGTGATGATCGTGAGGTTGAAAATTGGTTCGCGTGTCTAAGGTAAAGTGTTGGTGGTGTACATGCTGAGACTACAATGATCAAGTCAATAAGAGTTTTAGAGATATGAAGTAGAAAAGGAATGAGTAGATACCTAGTTTCTGCTCCTTCCCCGTCTTTTATTTAATTGGAGCTGAAACCCTAGAAATTATTTTTGTGTCTCATGTAGCGGTTATCTTGGAACACGTAACAGACTTCATGAATTCATAAGGGAGTGACCTTCTGGCCTTTAGCAAAAATGATTGGCCATGCGAGTTAGGTCTTTGGACACAATCCAAGTTCTATTATTAGGCCTTTGCCAATTGGGTTTTGTACTCTGAATTTGGATTATGACAATAGTTCTTTTCTTAATTTTAAGGACTAAAGTGAAGCACACCTATAATTTCAGGGATTAAAGTGAACCTTAACTTGAATAATAGGTAATTAACTTAAATAGAATTATCAATTCCCTAGGCTTGTAAGTTTTGCAGCCTAGATCAAATACCTGAGACAGTCTAAGAGGAATTGTATGGGGTTAAGAGTTAAGGAAGAGAGGTTTAAAGTGCAAAGAACATTCAGAAAGGGAAATATATTGGATAGGGGAATAGCATATTACAATAGTCTTGCCTTCCTCGGGTTCCTCTTGGCTCGTGGCGCTAAATAACTTCGGTAGTGAAATCCTTGGGCCATAAACTGGTTGCATAGTGATTGTCATGTGTGTTGGGCCAATTTGGCCATTTGAGTCCATTACACACAACTGGCAATTCTTTTTTTTTGGATTTAATTTCATACTTTTCACTATGGCCAAAAAACATAAATTTCATAGTTTTTACAATTGAAGTTTTTGTCAATCAACACCCGGAGGGATTTAATTCCTCTATTTAGTTTTCTCTGTCTTTTTCCTTATTTCCCAATAAAATTTTGCCAAGTGTAGAAATTATGGGTGATTTTAAGCAAGTTGGTTTGACAAAGAAACATTAGTGATGTCACGATTTTAGATGTGCCAAATTTTTATTGGGGAAGAGGAAATAAGCTAGTAAAATGAACAGAGTTGGAATGCTACTTAGAGTAATAGGTATACTTAGCCTCAATTGGATCAATTTTTCATGTTTAAATGAGTTATGACAGTGACGAACTAAAGAGAGTTACTTAATTTTAATTATTCAGGGGGAATTAGAGAAATAAGCAAATTGCAAGGCACTATTTTAATTGCTTTAGAAAAGCACTGAAATGTATGCGTTCAAATGACTTATAAGAGATCCGAGAACAAAGCTATTTGTCATTCATTGCCCAGAGAATGTACACATATTCCAAAATAACAGAGGTGGTGGCACCAACAGCGTAGAGATGAGAGTAATTTGGAGATTGAGAACGAGGCACAGCATATTCACAAAGCCAGGAGAAAAAAGGTGAATTGGTTTCCAATTAGTGAGCGTGTTCTTTATCTTCTTAAGCAAATTGATTGCCAAATTTTTATCTTCTTAATTAATAATTCTTAGATAAAACAATTAAAAAAATATAATTATTATTTTTTCTTAAAAAAGGCTTTTGTTAGACATTCGTATGTCTATGTAAACACGAAAAGCAAATAAAATTTACAATATTTTAGGTGTTTAGTTTTTTGTATTCAAAGATTTAAAAAAAAATGGTGAAAATAATTTTGTTCATATTAACATCTCTTCTCGAAAACTTTAAGAGAAGAAAACAAAATTAAACAACATAATATTTTTAGAATTACTAATAAAAATATATCAACAAACTATCATTATCTAGAGAGGGGGGGGGGGGAGGAAAAATCCAAAGAAACCCAGTATTCCGATAATTCTACTTATCTTAAACATATACCTTGCCTCAGTTGGATTCACACGTTTTCATAAGTTGTGACATTGATGAACTAAAAAATGTTATTTAATTTTAATTATTCAGAGAGAATAATAGAAATAAGCAAATTGCAGGCAAACTTTTAATTATTTTAAAAAAGTACTGAGATATATGTGCCTTCTTCGAGTGACTTATAAGAGATCTGACGACATAGCTATTTGGTCGTTAGCTAGAGAATGTTCACATCTTCTAAATAACAGAAGTGGTGTATAGTGTATACATTTAAGCAATGACAATAATGTAGAGATGTAATTAATTTGGAGATGCAGAATGCATAGGATACATTCGAGTGAGTCAACCAAACGTCATTGACGGAGTTGAAGCCGTATAAAGTACTTCAATTAATTAATTTCGTATGGACAACGATATCTGTTCGGTTTATCATAGCAACTAGGAATAAGATACCTTCATCTCGAGTATTGTTTTAATTTATGGAGGAAAAGTTCCGGGACAACTTGGGAGAAATTGGCCAAGGGCAAACATACATAGAATGAAAGTGAAAATACAGCTATCCTAGCACTGCTGTAACTCCTCAACCATCGTTACATGGTTACAAGATCTAAATGAGGCACAACATATTCACAAAACGAGCTGAAAAAGCAGGGATGGCAAA
Organism: Pterocarpus macrocarpus; assembly: GCA_031439585.1. NCBI lineage: Eukaryota > Viridiplantae > Streptophyta > Magnoliopsida > Fabales > Fabaceae > Pterocarpus > Pterocarpus macrocarpus. Next base: position 3,697,090 of record CM062520.1, on the reverse strand, counting down.
AAAAATTGGCCAAAATAGGTATCTGCAGGGATTACTCGCAACAAGGACGGGGGATAATATTCCCGCTTTATGGGGATCCGCTAAATCTTCGTTAACAGAAATTAACTAAATGCTCTCATATATGTAAATATATAATAAAAAAACTTAGTCATGATATTTGTGTCTTGTGATTTGGATATTTGTAATTATTTTTTAATAAATTTGCATCATGTATTTCATTTTTAATTTGAATTGTATTGTGTTGGATAATGTTATAATGAATTATAGATATCTATGAATATTTTATTTAGATTTTTCTCTTTTTTAGATATTTAAAAAAAATTTATATAAACTCATGGATATCTGCAAAAATTTGAATCCTTACGAGGAATGAGGAATGGGGACCCGTGATGAGGATATGGATCGAGATGCACACACAAGGGGGAAATTTTAAATTGGGATGGGGGTGTGTCCCCGCCCCTATAAATACTGGTTGCCATCCCTAAGAAAAATTCAATTGGCTTCCTACGATGTTGTTTTCACCTCTAGTAATTTTTTTAATGTTTGGGCTTTGGGTTTGGATTAAGTTATCTTATATACAAAACAATTTAGTGCATGTTGTGCAACTGAGCTTACAAGCCAAAAAATAAATAAATAAAACTATTTTTGAAATATATTGTTATGTTTGGATAAAAAGGAGTAAATGGATTATAATAAAAAATTATAATTTTAAGCTAAAAAATATTTTATAATTGCAAGCAATTTTTTGAAACTTTTGGGCATAAACTAAACTCACTACCTTAAAATTACTTTTAAGCTAACATATTCAAACATAAAATACTTTTAAGTTAATAATCTAAATATAAATTGATTTTTACATATAATTGATTATTTAAAAAGAGATTATATTTATAATTGATTATTTGAATAATTTTAATTTCACGACTTTTTCAAACACATACTTATAATCATATTACAAGCAACCACCACTTGCAACTCCATTGCCTGAAGCTAGAGATGCACCATTTTGCGTTCGAAATAGGAACACACAACCATGCCATAAGGCTGTTTATGACCCCGCACATCTTGTCCCAAAATTTATTGGGTCGGATTCATGTTTTAAAATTTTGATATAGTGCATTTTTAGGCTGAGTTTAGATCATATTTCTAGTTGATCAGACTAGCTTAAAGTCATATAATTATTTAAAAATTATAATTTTTTAATAAAATTAATGATAAATTATGAGATTTTTATACTTTAATTAATATGTTTTATATAATATGATTTTATTTTTGTATTAAAATAATTTATTTTGAAATATCTATTATAAAATATATATTGAATTTTTTTCTAACTTCTAAAATTTCATAGCTTTGCCATACTTAATGTTCAAACTTATAAAATTTATAAATGTCGGGTTAACCTGGTTATTTTTTGATTCAAGTCTAGGGTTTAATAAATGTCCTAATAAAAAAATTGGGTTGGGTTTATGACCAACTCAATCTAGTCTAACTCGTCCCTTATACATGATAAATCTAGCATAACAATCTTTGTTAGATAGGATTAGATATTTAATTTGTTAAGATATAGATTCAGTTTATTTTATCTTATTCTTAGTTGTAGATTTATCTCTATCTTTTTTGTTATCTTAGGTTTATCTTCTATTTTATTGTTATCCAATAAATTATTTTTGTAACCGCATTATCTGTATAATAAACTTCTTAATATAACTGATACTTAAATTCAACTAAACTTTTATTCAAAATGTCTTCAATACACCCCTACCATGCCATAACCACCACTCCTACACCCCTTAGTGTGCCATTGTGGGCGTTGAGGGCTTTTTTTAAGTGTGATAATTAAATATGTAGACCAAATAAATAGGTGATTTATTAGTGAGCTAGTTATTTTAGGGTGTTAAGAGCTTTTTTTTAATTTGGTTTTGGACTTGTGGTCATCCTTTTTTTTTTGGTATATTAACAATAATAAGATACTCAAATCTTTTATCAGTATACAATTCCTAGTGGCTTGGGCTTGTGGTATTCTTATTGGGTTAATTTGTACAAATTGGTGAGCATGTTCTTTATCTTTTAAAGCAAATTGTTGTCCAATTTTTCATATTTCTAATTAGTAATTCTCACCAAAAACAATATATATATATATATATATATATATATATATATATATATATATATATATATATATATATATATATATATATATAAAATTTTGATTAGACATTCATATGTTAATGTAAACACGAAAAGCAAATAAAAAATTATAATATTATTTTATTTTAGTTTTTTGCTTTACTTAATATGTTTTCATAAATAATAACAAAAATCTTACTTCATTTTTATTGTTTTCTGTATTCAAAGTTTTTCCAAAAAAACAAAAAATGCTCAAAATATTTTTGTTCTTATTAAAATCTTTTCTAGAAAACTTTAAGGGCAGAAAACAAAATAAAACAATATAATATTTTCAGAATTAATAATAAAAATATATCAACAAACTATAATTATCTAGTAAAAAGAATCCAAATAAATCGAGTAATTTTTCCAAGTCATCTTTAGACTTTTATTCCATGAAGTCTTTAAAGTATCTCTTACTGCATATTAATGACTACAGTTGAAGTAGACATTTATGATAACATTGAACCTGTAATATCACAATTTTCCAGAATTTTATTCTAGGCTTTTGAAGCGTGCACTCGTGCTAGTAAAACAAAACTTCAATTTGTTTTTTAAATCTCTCCGCATACATTTTTTTTTATTTTCAAATTTAGATATTTAAATAAGACTTTAAACTATTAGAAGCGAGCTAGTAGCGGAGGATTTAAGTAATATATACGAGATTATAAATTTAAATTTTATTGTTAATAATATACCAAAAAAAATATTTAGACAGAACTTTCTTTGCATGGTGCATCAACTATCAACGTTAATAATCCATTATTTAATGTAACGTGTTCCCTAGGGACTTATAAGTCTTTGTCTTGATCTTTCAAAATGTCACTGCAGCTGCCTTCAAGATATCACATCCATAATAATTAAGCTCTATGCCAAATCTGCTTGCCACCTTCTTTTCTTGCGAAGATTAATACCTCTTAGAATTGAATAGATCTAGTTAAATTATAAAAATTAGTTCATGAGATAAAAATTATCCAAGCTATTATAAAAGATATCATGCCTATATTCTTAAATAATGGAGGACTTAACACACTCCTTCACGTCTAGGATTAGACATTTAAAATATAAAATTTGTAAGACTAGATATTTGTGAATGATTTAATAACAACTATATCTTGGAATTAAATAGGTCTAACTCAATTTCAAAAATTAGTTCATGAGATGACAGTTATCCGAGTTATTACAAAGGCTATCATGACTGTATCTCTAAGCAATATGGTACTTAACAATACCATTTGATATAAATTAATGTATTGCTTCAAACGATATTAGGTCAACGCACAATCTTTTTACTTATATACTCTGTACTTAGAGCCTATTTGGATAATATTATTTATGATTTTTTTTTAACCTTTTAGAAGTCAAAATTTATATTGGTAAGTTTTTATTTGTTTTGTTGTATAACTTATTACTTTTCAAAAAATTATTTTTAATGCTTTTGAAAAAAAATTAAAATATCTAACTTCTCAAGCATTACTTTTCAAAACCCTATAAATGAGTACTTTTATTAATATTTATCTAAATACAAAATAACTTATTTATAAGCTACTTTTCAAAAATTACTTTTATATAAGTGCTTCAATAAGTTATTTATCCAAGTAGTCCTTATATCTTTTTTCTTCCTCATTTGAATTCCCAAAATGAGTGATATAATTATAATTATTAAATTTTAAATATGAGACTCTTTACGTAATCTAGTCAAGCAGGAAGCAGCCTATTAGAGATAATTGGAGGGCCAAGTTCAGGATACTTTTTATATTAGAAAATGTTTCACATAAAGAAAAATATTATTTATACCGACAAGATAAATTTATTGTGGAACGATAAGAAGAGACAACGATATAAAAATTGACTTGATCACTTTTTTTTTAAATATTCCATAATCTTTTTTTTTCTTTCTTTATATGTTTATAATAAATCTATTTTATGAATATAAATGACATTTTGGGAGGAAAAAAAAAATGAGGGCCACGTCCCTTCGGGCATAGAGCCCATTTAAATTGGTTTTTTTCAAGAAAAAAGTACTTATTTTTTTTAAAAAAATACTTTTATAAGTTTTTATTAATGTTTGGATACAACTTTTAAAAAAAGTGTTTCAATTAAAAAAAATCAATTTACCACTTTTTTAAAAAATTAGGAATATCTAACTTCCAAAAAAAACAGAAATAAAAGTAATTTTTAATAAAATTATCTTCTAAAAATATCTTTTATTTTTAATTAAAATTACAATACATATCATTCCTTTTCTATCCCTTATTAAACCTTACTTCTCTTTTCTCTTTTTAAATATTTTTTATAATTTAACTATAAAAAAGTACTTTTATTCTTTTATATCCAAATAAATTTATAAATATTTTTAATAATTAAAAATATCTCTCATATATCTATTCACATATAAAATAATATTTTTTAAAAATTAAAACTCTACTAAATTTTTTTTAAAAAAAATTATTAAAAATTTATCCAAACGGGCTCATATTCCCGCCCCTGCTTTGCAAGAGCATTTCAAGATAATTGCACACGTTAGGCTGTCATTTTAGAAAACAAGCAGATGTGCTGAAAAATAGTAAAAAGAAACGCAATTTTCTTTTGTTTTTGCTAAACGACTTCAAGTTTTCCTTCCACAGAGTCTTCGAAGTTTATCTTACTTCACATTGTTGAAACTGATGGACCTATAATTTATCATAAAATTGAGCAACACATCAATGAATCCATCTTTCCGAAACGTTTGCTTATGATAATTGAAAATAGCAAGAAATCCATTTTCATTTCTCAGTGTATATATACTTGTATTTTTTTTTTTTTTTTGAGATTATATTAAATAAAAAAATCTTAGAAATTCATTTTTTCTCTTGTATGTCTATTTAATTTGCTCTGCAAAGGATATTTCGTTTTATTTTTATATTTAAATTATCAATATCTAAAATTTATTAAATTTTAAATTAATTTAATTTGAACTGGATTAATTACCAAAAACAAACTATCATTATCTAGCCAAAAAAATCCAAGGAAAGCCGGTAATTTTTTCCAGGTCATCTTTAGACTTTTATTACATGAAGTCTTTAAAGTATCTCTTACGGCATATTAATGAGTTGGATTGAAGTAAACGTTTATCATAACATTGAAACTGTAATTGATTTTTCACATTAATTCTAGGCTTATGAGGCTTGCACTTGTTTTTGAAAAACAAGACTTCATTTTATTTTTATCTCTCCACTTACATTTTTATATTTTCATTAGAACTTTTTTTGCATGATGGATCAACTATCAACGTTGATTATTCATTATTTAATGTAACGTGTCCACTGGAGATATGTAAGTCTTTGTTTTGATCTTCCAAAATGTCACTGCAGTTGCCTTCAAGATATTACATACACAATAAGTGTAAGGGCTCTATGCCAAGTCTTTACTCTGTACGCCACTTTCTTTTTTTGCCAAGATCAATACTCTTTGATATAAATTAATGTTTTGCATCAAACGATATTAAGTCTACAAATTTTTTTCTTATATATTCTGTACTTATTTTTATTCCTATATCTAATGTAAATTTTCTTCCCCATTTGAATTCCCAAAATGATTTTGATGGATGCATTTTTCTTCCACAAAAAAAGTCTTCAAAGTCAATATCATGCACATTAAGAAAAATAAATTTGTCATTTATTATAAAATTGACTTGACATGTCCTAGAGCCTTAATTCAAGTGGTAATAAATTTTTGTAGAAATTGTTTTCTCCTAGTATTGAACCCTGGTCCAATTATTATGTTTGTGCTTTAGTCTATCGTCCTCTTTCATGTCCAGTGATAGCCACTTTGTAACAAAAACAAAAATGAAAAACCAAAAAAAGAAAAGCAGCCCATTCATTTAGATTCTTCAATTTCTCATATGACAATATAGACTTATGAAGTTTGCTCGTGTTGGAAGCAGCGAGTTGGTTATTCGTTTATATAACTATGTTTCACTTAATTACTACTCTGTAAAATTTGTTGAGATATTCGATTAAAAATCAAGGCTTTGAAAAATTAGACCGAAGTTCAGTAATCTTTTAAATCAGTAGCTTGTCCAATTTGATGTTTATATATATATATATATATATATATATATATATATATATATATATATATATATATATATATATAAGTTTTATGTTATAAATAATATTATTAAATAATATAAATGAGGAGTAAAATAAAATCTTAACATAATAAGTTGATGATATTAATATTGAGCCAATTATTTTAGAAATTTGCTTACATAATTTATGACTTATATCAACTCAATATTAATATATTAATTGTATATAAATATAATTATTTTTTAAAAAGTTTTTTTATGTTTTCATGATGCAAAACCATTTATCTAAAGGAGTTAAAATATAGAGTACTCAAGTGTCACACTACTTAGATATTAAAAATTTTTTACTCTTAAAATTACTATAAAACACTCAAGTCTCACATTATTTAGACTAATTTTTTTTTTACTCCTAACACAACTATAAATATCTATATGTCACATTGCTTTATACTCACCATCATTTTTCGTACCACTAAGCTTTTCTCTTTTTTAAAAGAGTAAAAGATCTAAAAGTCTTTAATTTGACCAATCAAAAGCAGGTTAAAAAAAAAAAAGGATCATGTGAACCAATCAACGAGGTGAATTGATTTGATTCAGCTGTTTCACTAATTTCGGGTTGGTTCATACCAGTTTTTTTGACTGGATTGACCTGAGATCAATTCCCGATTGGATCGATTGGACAATTTTTTTAGCCATGTAGAAAACTATGACTATTTCAGCACCACTAAAATTGAGCTAGTTGAAATTTATACTACTAATAAATAAGACTTAGAATATGAAAACTTATATTATGTGTCAATTTCACATCAATTTTATCCTTATCGCTTTCTTAAACTTATTATTAAAGGAAATATTTCAAATTTCTATTTAGTAAAATAATTAAAAGGAAAATTTTAGTTTTAGAATTTAACTTATAATTCCTAAAAATTTGAATTAATATTTTTTATATTTTTTCAGCAAACTTTTTTGACATAAAAATTAGTTCAAAATTTGAATTAATATTTTTTTTCCAATGAACAAATCTGCTAGAAATGACTGTGTTAAAATTTTAAAACCCCCCTCCTCTTATTTATTTTTACTATCTCCTTGTTAACTTATACTCTTATTTTTTCTACCATCTCCTTCTTCAATTGATACTATACCATCTCTTTCTCGCTACCATAACCACACTCTTTCCACCATCACCTTCTACCATAATCACCACCACCATCACCATTACATGCTTTTACCACCTTTCCACCACTTTTTTCCATGGTAACCACCACCATCGTCTCCTTCCATCATAACCAACACCATCACCAATGCCAACACCCATCCCCCATCACCGTCCAACCACTACCCAACGACCATCACCATCACCATCACCACCCAACCACCACCAGCCCGTCGGTCAAATTTTTAATATGCTTACTTAGAGTGTCTTTGCTTTTTTTTTTTTCCATATATGAGTAGTTTTAAACATAAATGTGATTTTTTATTGCTAGATTTTGTACAAAACAGTATATTAAAATTGTTGGATTTGCCACTATATGCACAGGAATATAGATAAAAGGATGATATCTTTTTATTTGGATAACCAATTTTTCGCGGAAAACTCTGCCCTTGGCAGATTAAAATCTGTTGAAAATTTTCAAAGAATTTGAATACACAAGAAATTTTCAATTAAAAAGATTCACTGAAAATTTCCAAAAAATTTCAAATCCAGTGGAAATTTGTTACCATCAACGATTTTACCAATGACCCCAAATCCATTAGAAATCAACAATTTTCAGCAAATTCCACTCTATTTCTTGTAGATTCATCCGCAAAAAATGAGTGCTTTTCTTTTAGGAGTTTAATTGATATGCACTGACAGTATAAAACTGTTTTATACTGTCAAATTATGGTGGATCCCTCATTATAATGGGTAGTTATTTGTATGAGTTGGCACTTTCCACTATTTCTATTGGCTGATAGTATAAAATTATTTTACACTGTCAATATATTTAAATTAAATTTTTTTTAGGGCCTTTTTTTGGTTCTCCGCTTCTTTTTCTTTTATGTGATTATTATAGACAAATATTAAAACGGAATGATTATTAGATAAATACCCATAAAGTGAATTAGTTTACCTATTTAGATTAAAGAGAAAAGAATAATAATTAATATATAAAACTTGATATATGATATGTAAGCTTTCAGAGTTAGTCATCAATTATTTAATATTACATGTTGACTAAGAATTTTTCTTAGTCTTTGTTTGATCTTTCCAAGGGTCACTGTAGTAGGGAAGCCTCACGATATTACGTCTAGAAGGCCAATGTTTTCATCTAGAAATGACATTAAAATAACAGTAACAAGTAGTAATGGGATGATGTTAAATAAAGTATTCATATTAGGATTAAATAAATTTTATTCATAGTTAAATTCAATTAAAAATAAATGTCATAAATAAAAAAGAAAAATACATTTTAACCATTTTTTGGAGTTTTAGTTAGTTACTCTTGGATATATATATATATATATATATATATATATATATATATATATATATATATATATATATATATATATATATATATATATATGTGAGTCCACATTTATTTTGCAATGCCTGATAAGTAAACTGAAATATACAAATAATTGGCGTTAACATTTGTTTATAAATTAACACCTGATTCAATTATGCCATAGTGCTTTTGGAAGTTAGTGTTTCTGTTGAGTAATTAATTATGTGCTGCAGAAATGAGCTTATATTATAAGTAAATAAATCCTGGAAAACTTTAAAAAAATTCCGTGAGAGTTTAAAAGAAACTATGGGAAATTGCTTTAGTTTAATTAATGCAAATTTCATGTTTGGGAACTCTCCAAAACAGCATTTTTTTAGCAAAAAAGCTATTTTGGAAAAATAATATAAAATTTTTTAAAATAGATTAAAATCTAAAATTGATAATTTTTTAAGCTGAAAAATAGCTTATAAGTATAGGCAAATTTTTGAAACTTATAATTATAAGTAAAAGCTGATTATTCTGGAATTATTATATTTTTATTAAATTGACCCTAAATAATAAATATTATATAATACAAATAATTATTTTATACTATTTTTAGTAATTTTACCATATAAAAGTAACTTTTTTCATACAACCTAAACAAAATAGATTATCATAAAACTACTTTTCAACTAAAATATCCAAATATAAATTGATTATCATATAAACGATTATATAGAAAAATGATTATACAAATAAGCGATAATTGAAATAATTTTAATTTTCCAGCTTTCTCAAATACACACGTTACATCAATTCTTGAAAGCATGTTTGGGAAGTAGATAAAAAAAAAGAAGCTGTTTTTTCTCAAAAAAAAAAAAAAAAAAAGAAAGAAAAGAAGAAGCTGTTTTGAAAATATAAAAAGCTTGTTTAGATAATTTATTTGGGATAATTTAAGTTATTTTTTTCATCAAATAAACAAAAGCTAGATTTGGAATATTATTTGATTAAAAGCTTTTTATACAGTATCCATAATATTATATTTTTACTAAATAGACCATAAATATTAAATAATATATAATATAAATAATTATTCTATCTCATTTTTCATAATTTTATCATACAAAAATAATTTTTTTATATAATTTAAATAAAATAAATTATCTTAAAATCACTTTTCAACTGAAGTATCCAAATATAAATTGATTATCATATAATCGATTATAAAAATATGATTATATAAATAAATTATTATTGAAATAATTTTATGGTGTATTTGTTTGTAATTTTTTTAGCAAAAAAATTACTTTTTTAATGAAAAGTCAGTTTTAATATATTTGGATAGTTTTTAAAAAATAATCATATTCTAAAACAAATCTATTTTTAATTTTTTCAATTATATATAAAATTTAAATTTTTTAATTATTTTTCTTAAAAGTTGAAACAAACTCATTCAGTGTTTAAAAAAAAGTGATTCTGAAACTAAAATTTTATAGATGACTAAAAAAAGTGAAAATTGATTTTTTTCTATAAGCTACTCCTTTTAATTTTTACAAAAATATTACAAACATATTTTTTAAAAATTGTGATTATTTTTAAAAAATTATTTAAATATAAGAAATTTATTTTTTTAATAAAAAAGTATTTTTTATATTAAAAAAAACACAACCAAACGCATCCAATTTTTCAGTTTTTTTTAAACACACATAATGCAAAAGAAAAAATGAAACTAAAAAAAAAAAAAAACACTGCGATATGTGCGAGAAAAGTTAGCCCTACGAAGCAACGTGGCAATCATAATTACATTTCATCACACAAAATTGTATTAGAAAAATAAAAAAGAAGACTTATATATATATATATATATTTGGGAATGCTAATCCGCACACTAGTATTAAACTAGTATTGTTGATTTCATCACTTACGCTAGGAGTCGCAATGATGAATCCAACTTGTTTCAAATTTCTCATTCAAGCCATATTTGTGGTTTGTTTGCTGTTGCAGTTGCAGTTGCAGGTGGACCTTGTTTGTGTAGAAGGAGCGGCGAAGTGCATAGAGAAGGAGAGGCAAGCACTCCTCCACCTCAAGGCAGCCCTGGTGGATGACTATGGCATGCTGTCATCCTGGGAGGACAAGCGCGATTGTTGCCAATGGAAGGGTGTTCGCTGTAGCAACCTAACTGGCCATATACTAAGTCTCGACCTTCATGGTGACCGCTTCTATGGAGATCGATACACCTTTGAAGAAGAAATCTTGTTGAGCGGCAAGATCCCCACATCATTAGTGAAGCTGCAGCAATTGAGGTACTTGAACTTCAGTTCAAATGATTTTACGGGCATCCATATTCCGGAATTCTTTGGTTCTTTGACCAATTTGAGATATCTTGACCTGTCATCTTGCTATTTTGTTGGAAAAATTCCAAGTCAATATGGGTCTCTTTTGCATTTGAAATACTTAAATCTTGCCCGGAATAGGCTGGAGGGTTCAATTCCTAATCAGCTCGGAAATTTGTCCAAGTTACAGTATCTTGATCTCAGTTACAATATTTTAGAAGGAGCAATACCATCTCAACTTGGAAACCTTTCAAGCTTGCAGAAGCTTTATCTTGCAAACTATGGTGGTGCTCTCAAAATTGGTGATGAGGATGATGCAAGAGGTCAGTGGCTGTCCAATCTGAATTCTTTAACCCATCTTGACTTCAGTTCAGTATTGAATCTTAACAGTTCTCATAACTGGCTACAAATGATCGGTAATCTATCAAAATTAAAAGAACTATGGCTATCCGATTGTGGCCTTTCGGATCATTTCATCCTTTCAGATCATTTCATCCTTTCAAAGTTTAAATTTTCTACTTCCCTATCTGTCTTTGATCTTTCTTTCAACACCTTCACTTCATCCATAATATTCCAGTGGGTGCCAAATGTCACCTCCAAACTTGTTGAGCTCGACCTTGGTGGTAACCTCTTGGAGGGTAACACATTCTCCGGCAATAATCTTAAGGGCAGGGATCTCAAATTCCTCATGAATATATGCACCTTACGTTCTTTAGATGCGGTTGGAAACAATTTGAATGGAGACCTGCCATCAATTCTTCATAATTTGTCTGTTGGATGTGCTAGACACTCATTACGAGAATTGGATTTGAGAGACAATCAGATCACTGGCACATTACCCGACCTTTCAATATTCTCATCTTTAAAGACATTGGATCTTTCAGAAAATCGATTAAGTGGAAAGATACCGGAAGGCAGTAGATTGCTGTCTCAACTAGAATCTTTGTCGATTGAATCAAACTTTTTAGAAGGTGGAATTCCAAAATCATTTGGTAACACATGTACTTTGAGTTCTTTGTTCCTATCTAATAATAGTTTGAATGAAGACCTTCTAGTGATAATTGAAAACTTGTCTGGATGTGCTAAATACTCGTTGCAAGAATTGTATTTAGACATGAATCAAATCAATGGCACATTGCCTGATCTCTCAATGTTTTCTACTTTGAGAGCACTGGATCTTTTTGAAAATCGATTAAGTGGCAAGATACCAGAAGAAAGTAGATTGTCGTCTCGATTAAAATATTTGTCAATCGGGTCGAACTCTTTAGATAGTGGAATTCTAAAATTAATTGGGGACATATGTACTCTGCATTCATTGGATATGTCCAATATTAGTTTGAGTGAAGAGTTTCGAGTGATAATCCATCACTTGTCTGGATGTGCTGGATTCTCGCTGAAAAGGTTGGACCTAAGCATGAATGAGATCAAAGGCACATTGCCTAACCTATCACAATTCTCATCTTTAGAAAGTTTAGATCTTTCTGACAACAAGCTAAATGGAAATATTTCCAAAGATATTCAGTTTCCATCTCAGCTCAGGACTTTGTACATGAGTTCAAACTACTTGAAAGGCGTGATCACTGACTTCCATTTTGCTAATATGTCTAAGTTAAAGCATTTGGATTTATCTGACAACTCATTGGCTTTAGTATTTAGCCAAAATTGGGTCCCGCCCTTTCAATTGGAGTACATTGGATTGCGATCTTGCCAGTTAGGTCCAACTCTTCCTAAATGGTTGCAGAAACAAAATAACTTAGCCATTCTTGACATTTCTAATGCTGAAATATCGGATATTGTTCCTAAGTGGTTTTGGGCTAAGTTAGGATTAGGAATGTTTACTAGCGTGAATATTTCGTATAATAACTTGAAAGGTACAATTCCAAATTTACCACTAAGGAAAAGCAGTTATTATTTTCTATCCTTAGCATCGAATCAGTTTGAAGGTTCCATTCCACCATTTTTACGAGGGGTTGTATCTCTTGATTTGTCCCAAAATAAATTTTCTGATTCTCTTTCCTTTGTATGTGCTAATGGAACTGTTGAAGCATTAGGCAAACTAGACCTGTCATACAACCACTTACCTGGACAAATTCCTGATTGCTGGAACAATCTCAAGTTATTGGCTTTTCTAGATTTGAGTCACAACAATTTTTCTGGAAAGATTCCAACCTCAATGGGATCACTTCTTGAACTTCAAGCATTGCTACTGAGAAACAATAGCATGTCTGAGAAGATCCCTTCTTCCATGAAGAGTTGCACAAAGCTATTAATGCTAGATGTGCGACAAAATAAGCTATCAGGACGTGTCCCTTCTTGGATTGGAAGCAGATTACAAGAATTGCAAGTGTTAATTTTACAAGGGAATCACTTCTTTGGAAGTATACCATTACAACTTTGTTATCTTAGAAGTATTCAGCTCTTGGATCTCTCCTTGAACAATCTATCTGGACAGGTTCCTAAATGCATCAACAATTTTACTTCAATGGCTCAAAAGACTTCCTCAAATGAATCTTTTCGTCATATTTATAGGGTCCATCGTAGTCCATTTACTACTTACTACGTGTATTATTATTTGAATGCATTCTTGATGTGGAAAGGTGCAGAACAAATGTTCGAGAATGATGGGTTATTTCATTTAAAAAGCATTGATCTCTCAAGCAATCAATTATCAGGAGGAATTCCAGCAGAGATTGAGAATTTAGTTGAATTGGTTTCGTTGAATTTATCAAGAAACAACTTGACAGGGGAAATTCCTTCCAAGATTGGAAGGTTAACGTCACTTGAATTTCTTGATTTGTCAAGAAACCAATTGTCTGGTTCAATTCCTTCTAGTCTTACACAAATTGATCGGCTCACTATGTTAAATGTGTCACATAACTATCTATCTGGGAGAATTCCAACTAGCACACAATTACAGAGCTTCGATGCTTCAAGTTATGAGGATAATCTCGATCTTTGTGGGAAGCCACTTGAGAAATTGTGTATTGAAGGGGAGCCACCACAACAACCAACAGTTAAATTTCATGATGATGAACATCTGGCATTCGCTCATGCATTTTACATGAGTATGGGACTTGGATTTGCTGTAGGCTTTTGGGGAATCTTTCGCTCAATCCCAGTCAAGCATTCTTGGAGACATGCTTATTTCAGGTTCTTGAACAATGTGACGGATAATATTTATGTCATAATAGCAGTGAAAATTGCCAAGTACAAGAGCTAGCTCAAAGGCTAGCTATAGCTGGTAACAATATTTTAGCTCTCTCATACATGCTTTTGCTTTGCACGTAGATAACAATTATAATCAGTTGTTTTTATGCATAGATATAACTTGGATTTGCATACAAAACAAACTTTCAACAGAAGCTGAACTTAAATAATTTTATCGCAATTCCTTATTGTTGATTAATTTGTTTATAAAATCCTGATTTATGATGAAATATTTAGTAAACGATAGATCGTAATATTGTGAGATTAGGATACGTTTGTTTCAGTTTTTATTTTTGAATAAGAAAGTGACTTGTTTTAATTAAAAAATCACTTTTCATATAAGCTAATCATTTTAGCTTTTATTAATCTTAACTATGAGTGTAAGACTTCAGATTTTTTCTTTTTCTGGTTAAACTAAATATTGAAGCTATTTTTTCTAATTATTAATTTTGCTAATCATATTAATCAGTTGATTATTTCCTAATAAAGTTAATTTTTAAGAAGCATAGAATAAACCAAAAATCACTAAAGTAAGGATTTTTTTTAACTTTTTTTTTAGAACTTATTTTGAGATTGCATAATAATAGCCATATCGCAACAAACATTTATTTTCTTCTTTTTTTTATCTTTTTACTGTCTTCTTTATATCATCTCTCATTTGCACTCAATCTCCTAATTAATTGTTTTGCAACATATTTATAAGTAACTTTTCATCGCTAGGCCTTCTTTATGCTATGAGCAGTATGTTTTAACAAGTTTTATTACTATGTTAATAACTGGGTCAGTTTTTTGGACGAAGTATAACCAGCATAGATCTTGCTATTTTTTACCCTCGCAACTATGTTCTAATTTACCGTAATAAAAAAAAAGCACTAAAACTGAAATTTTTTGTAATGAACGGTTAGATTTTGTGATTTTCATATGAAAGCCTAGGTTTAAATTTCGTGGTTTTTTTTTTTTTGGGTATATTAACAATTTCCGGTTGATTGTTGTTCTTTTTATGCAGTTATTCGTGCCTTGAGTCGCCCTTGTTATCCTGAGGGGATGTTATAGCTTGTTGCAAGAATTATTGTTTAAAAAGTTATTATATTTCTTGAATGATTGTATGTGCCATATGTTGAAAGCAATATCTGTGAACCAGATTTTCATTTTATTTACACTGGGTTACTCACACTCTGTCTTTTTCTTAATTTTCAGCCCATTTGCGAGCCCATCGCCTTGTGACCAATATCTTCTGAACATATTTTCTTGGGCAAGGCAAGTTTTCTTTGGGGAATTTGCTTGAAGCTAAAGGTTGTAATTTTCAGTCAGTAGGGACAAGGGGCACTGTTAGCTCTTTTATGTTTTGATTGTTCAAAATTGTCATGTAGTTCAGACCCCAAAAACAAAAAAAAAAAATTCATGTAGTTTGTCATTGTTACGCTTGTCTGGAGCTATATTTATGAACATGAACTTATTCAAGGACGCTACATTAGAGATGAGTTTTTGGTGAAATACATATCACCACTTCCACTTATTTTCTTTTAATTTTCTGCTTTTTCAGTTCCTATAATAAAAACTTTGGTTTATCAAGACTTATTTAGCATAAATCAGTACTTTTAACACATTATCAACATAAAAATTTAATAAACATTTTCACTTCCTATTGTTATTAATTAATCTTATGATTGAAGATTATACCATATTTTTACTAGTATACTATTATAAAAAAATTAATGATTTAGATTTCGATTTGATTATAAAAAAAAATTTCTGTTTGGTTATGTTGACTAGCTCCAGTGAAAAAATGATTATTACGGGCATAAACTATTGACTAGATCTTAGTCTTGTGAAAGGTATATTTGTATATGTAGGAAAATGAATGAATGGAAAGTATAGAACAAGCATAAGATCAAACGAGTTAAGGCTAAGACAACAAACAATCTAGTAAGGAAGCAGTTGACAAAACTACAAGCAAATCATGGAGAAATGAAGCTTGAAGAATGAAGAGTTGACCTTAGTTGTGCAAAAAGAGCAATGGTTACAATAAAAGACTATTGACTAATGACTAGTCGATAACAAAAAGATATTTAAATGGTGATATTGCCAAAGTATGTAAAGACAAAGATGTCTTGTATCACAATAGAGAAAATTCATATGGCACAAGAACAAATGTGCTTCAGCAAAAAGGGACATGACAATTGCACACTGAAAGTTACCGCAACGGTCAAAATTGATTACATGCAAGAAAAAAGGGAGATGTTCAAGGACATTATATATACAAGTATTGAAGAACCTTTAGATGAGGATCTTAGTAATCATTTTATGAGTTGTGTACCTTAAGTGTATTCTTCATCTTCTATTCTCTAAAATTTTGTATTGTATTCTAGTGAGTGAAGTTAGAAGAAAAGAAAAATCTTGTGAGAAACAAGTTTGAGAAACCAATAAAAAATTTATTCTTAGTTGGTGAGAAGAAAGTGCTTAAGGTTATGAGCATCAAGTGTGAATTTGAAGAAACTTGTTTTAAACAATACTTTGGATAGTGAAGAATCCTACCTTAGGTAGAAACTGAACGTAGACTCTGAAATTTGTAGAGATCAAACTATGATAATTCTTGGTGCAAGCTTTTTTATCATTCTCTTTTTATTTGAAATATATTTATAAATGTGCATGAAACTGATGTAATATCTTAAAGGAGAATCTTAACCATTCGAATAGATTTTACAAGTTATCTATTGTAAATTAATCTATCTTTCTATAGTACTTTTTGATAGAAGTCTAGTATCTTGTAGTTTAATAACAGATTCTAAGTAATCAGAATATTTTGATCCGTCTTAGTACTTCATTCAACTCTATTCTCAAGTATTATGGTAACATTAGATTCAAATTTGCTTATATATAAAAACTTGTATATTATTAAAATTTTGATATGAGTTTAAATGATTAACCAATGAACTATAAGTACTCTTAAGTGTTCTACGTAATACACACATTTTACGTAATACACACATGATGTGTAGCCAATTTCCTTCTGCCTCTTGGACAGCAATTACTATTATGAAGTTTCGGTGCTGCATGCAATTTAGCATTTTTTACCATGATCAACTTCAAATTATAAACATCCTTCACCATTTCCTTTTTCCCACGTTAGCATTCACCTAAATATTTCATTATAAAGACGAATTAGCTGTTTTATCCAAGACAATTCACAAAGATAATTCAACCAAACTCTAAGCAGTGCAGTATAAAATTCTACTGTCTGAAAATTCTGTTCACATTTGATACAGCATAGCTAAAGGGTTTGGTGTAAATTAATCCTACTTCCAAAAAAAGCCATTGCATCTTCCAAATCACTCATGACAGTAGAATCCCCTAGTACAGGGGGCCTTGGGTTTGTAAACAATCCAAACAATAACTGAGAACCCCTCCCCTAAACTTGATGCATGATGATCATCTACACATCCTTTGGAGGTTATATCTGCCCGCACTTCTTGGACTGAAAAGATCTTAGCTTTTGATCTGTGGGACACTTGGGGCATGCTTTGAATTCAACACCTCTGCTGAATGACTCCTTCCCTTGTTAAAATATATCCCTTCGGATGAATGATGACAAGTCCAAAATAAACCAGCTTTCCACAATATCTAAAGGAAGTAAGTGAGTCGCTGTTTCTTCCTTGAACCCCCTTCTCCATATAAATCATTCCACTGCTTCAGCTCATTCATTACTGACCCTTCTGCAGCAAAACTTGCAGCCACCTGCATTAAACAGATATTTATAAACTTATGTCCATGGAATAAGTTATTCTACTGGAAATACCAGATTTTCATTCTTCCATATGAATAAAGTTGTTAAAAGATCGTGCCTGAAATCCCTGTATACATTTTACATGTATAACTTAAGCATTTAAATGAAAGAACAAAAATGGATCACTTGACCAATCATCTCTTGTAACAGTTATTATATTAACTTGACTATATCAATAACTAATCAGGATGTGTTGGCATCTTGAATCAAGAAGAAAGCGAGTTCATTCCAACAAAGGCATATAGGTAAGCAAACTATGGTGCATAATCCAGTGATCAATAGAATAAAACCAAGCTTGAATCTTTAATTGCTCACATATGATGTGACTGTTAAATTATGCTTCAAACGATCTAAATATCGTTTACCCAAATGACAGATATCTATCATTATGTTCCCTTGAACCACCCTTCTAAATGCCTTGATTTTCAAAAGTTCAATTTTAAATACTCTAAATAGTACGTTGCAGATGCCTAAATAAAGTAATACATGGCCATTAAACTGAATGATTTTCTGTTCACCCAATACCTGACTCTTAGCCTGTCTCATGTCTTCCATGATTAAAGACCTCAGGGTAATTTCTTGATCCTCTTTATTATCAGAAGCATCTTCAGAGTTTTGGCCTTCTGCCCCTTTTTTCTTCTTTTCCTGATACAAGATGCAATTGATATTAGTAAGCTCCTCAGCTCATAACAAATTTCTGCATTAGATAGAGATGCTAATCTTAAACATGGTAGTTGATTAATAACTACCATATCCTTCTTTCTCTCCTACTGTAATAGCTCCCTAACAGGTCGATAAGCATGATGATGCACAAATTCTGTTCAAAGAAATTAATGTCAACAGCATATCACCACAAAATAGAATGTAAGTTATAATCGCTATAAAAAGAATTAACCTTAAGATCACTTCCACTATATCCTTCGGTCATGGCTTCAAGCTCTCTGAAGTCTAAGTCTTCATGTTTTTCCTTAGCTAGGAGAGTTTTCAGGATCATTTCCCTGTTCCCAGGTCGATAAGTTAAAGATGTGGTCCTACCTGCGCTCAAACCGTCTTATAATTGCTTCATCAAGGTCAAATGGCCTGTTAGTCTTATAGTTGCAGCAAGAACCAGGATTTGCTGGCCAGGTCTTGTTAATAGCCCATCCCAGTGTGTCATGAACTCATTCTTAATCTTCCTCATGGCCTCATGCTCTCCAACTCTTGTCCGCTATCCAAGCATGCTGTCAACCTCATCAACAAAGATGATAGTTGGGGCAACCTTTGCTGCCAGTGTGAACAAAGCTCTGACATTCTTTTCATCTTCTCCAAACCACTTTGAAGTGATGGTGGACATTGAGACATTGATGAAACTTGCTCCAGCTTCATTTGCAATTGCCTTTGCTAGCATTGTTTTTCCAGTACCAGGAGGCCCAAAAAGCAATATACCTCTACATGGCTTCAGAAGCCCGCCCTTGAAGAGGTCTGGTCTTCTAAGGGGAAGCATGACCAGCTCCTGAAGTGATTCTTTAATCTCATCCAATGCACCAATATCTGCAAATGTGACCCCTATCTCATTTGCAGGGATAACTTCGGACCTAATGCGCTTTTCAAACTCATTGTCTGGAACTTCCTGCAAGCATACAATTACTTTATGTAACTCAAAAAAAAAAAAAATGAAATAAGCAAAGTATCTACTTGATAGCTTCGACAGCCATGACGATCAACAAGAACATTTTGTAAGATTGGTGGAACTACAAAAAAGTAAAATGTTAGAGTATATCAATTATCCATATCAAAACCAGTAAAATTGGTAGCTGATGAAAGCATGTGTGAGGATCAAATTAGTTTATTGTTTTTTTATTTACTTCAAGGGAGGATCTGACAACCAAGTTTAAAAACGAAAGAAGCATTGTACTGAAGTATATATAGATATATATATATTTCTGTGTGTTTTTTGAGGTTAGCTGTGAGAAAAATTGATCTTACTGCTTTTGGCGGAGCAGGATTTTCGGGCTCTTTCTTTGTTAGAGGGAGGGATATCTCTGTCTCACTTTTGGTTTCAGGTGCTTGGTTGTCACACCGTACGTCATTCTTTGTAGCAGCAGTGTCTTCTGAAGCATTTTCCTAACATTAAAGAAGACAAACCAAAAACTGAATACACAATAAGCACCTTTCATCATTATTTTTCTCACTTTTCTGATATTCTTATGCTGATCCGTTATGCTCTAACTGATAAAATAGACTTAGACACGCCTTGTTAGAATCATTAGTCTTCAAATTCCCACTGCTCTTGCCTCCCTAGGACAGACTCAATCCATGGGACAAACTGCAATATGCAAGATCAGTAACTATAGAACCTTGTCTCTTAATCATTTTATTAAACAAGCATTGAGCAAGACATACCTGTCGGCTGATATAACTAGCTTTCCATTTTGGTATTCTGGATCCTTGGTATTCATCAAATGCTAAGATATTGCAGATACCAAAATTTCTTCAATATAATTACTGAGTACAATAGTGTCTGCATGGCAGATTGTGACAACTCATCACAATCAATGTCATTCGCTGCAAGTACTTCAGCAATGTGGTTTTTGTTCTCTTGAGATTGAAAATCTTTCATGTCCTTTTCTAGTTCGGTTTTCGCATCTTCAGGAAGATTGATGTCAATGTTGTATGGGAATAGCATCGTGAGTCTTTCGTCTACTTCTTTGCGATCATCTTCTGTATCTATTTTCTGGGAACCGAGTACTAACACCGAGCCTGAAAGTTTCTTTATCATTTTTTGCAATAAGTTGTATAAACTTGGTGATTGGAGAATGAGCTTCTCAACATCCCTGATGTATAGAATGATGGAACCAGTTTCTGAGAGAGAAACCAAGACTTGCAAAAATAACAATAATGTTGTTAGAACTGTATTTTGCAACAGGTATATATCCCAAAACTGTATAAGTAATCCATTCCTTTTTTTTTTATCAAGCCAGAATTTCTAATTGAAAAGCAACTATGCTTGCACAGACTGGAGACATTGCTAGGCGTAAAAGTAATTGACCAGAAGCAGAGATAGAGAGAATGGACCATAGGCCTGGAATGAAGATAGCCATGTAATGCAATAAACACACTGTACACTTCCCATTGAAACCTTTATAACAGAGGTTGTTCTTAAGTTTAAAGCAATTAATCACCTTGTAAAGTGACTGAACGAAGAGCTTTTCATCGAAACACAAGCTACTTGTGCGCTTTAAAGGAGCTGGAAACAAAATTTGAAGTAGTAAGCATAATATTGCAGACCATTGAAATTCAACGCATTAGAAATAGTAAGATACAGCATCAAGTATTTAGCTGTATGAAATTTAGTGTAAGAATGAGAAATTTATGAAGGCCATTTCCCCTTCACTGGAGTGTGTAGTATGATCAGTAAGAATTTTGATCTGTCAGATTAGTTTTGTTACTACTAGTCCAAAGCATCCTTGTGAACAGACCTAGCTACACTCTTCAGCTTAACTAAAGAATTAAGGAACAAATTGATTTACTATTAAAGCATTATATTACAAATATAACTTGCATTAAAAATGCATGTTAAAATCAATTTTTGAGAAGGATAATTAGAGGCCCAAAGTTCCTTAATAGGGAAACTTCTAAACATGGATATAATAATACCTATAAAGTTATCTTACAAAGACAACAAATGTATGAATAATAAGTGTTGAGATTAGTAGCAAAAGATAGAGAAACAATTTCTTTAAAGTACAACTTGGACTTGTTGGACCACACTGGGAAGTAGCACTACTTATATCAGATGCAGCAGAGGCATTCCTCCGAAGCTTTGAAGGATTGTTGGAACTTTCACCATCAACACTTTGTTGGCAACGTAAAGTGCCTGAAAATTAGTTATTAACAAAGATCAAATGATAGTTATATAAATTAAATCAACATCTAGGTCAAGGTCAATAACAAGAGGATATCAATCAATACAGTTCTAAATTAGTATAACTAGTTTATTTTTGTTTGGGTTTAGCAGAGCAAAGATTTTAAATTTTACTGCATCTAAGAAAAAACTAATTTTGTTTAATATAATAAATTTTTAATTAATATAAATTAATGTTAACTTAAACCGTTAATAAAATGTGATTATTTTTGTTAAAATCGTATACAAAGTTGGTAAAATTTGTGTACTATTTTGGCAAAAAGATTACAGTATTTTATCGATGGTGGGAGACAAAATATAGAGTAAAGGCGTAATAAATTCATATTAAAGGTGTAAACAGGAAAATGATAAATATTGTGTTGTTAGTGTGTTGTTAAGTAGTTATTAATTTGCTTGAGGATTTATCAATTATATTTAATGTCATGGGATGGGAAAGAACCAACCAAAAACAGAAAAAAGTATAACCGTATAAATGATGAAAATTGAACAATTGAATTAATGTGGATGAGAATTGTGGTATAACACCATGTAGTAGTTGATCGTTGTTAATGTTAGTCATGTATTAATTTTAGTTAATTGGGCAAATGTAATGTATCTGAAAGCTACTTCGCACTTGGACTATGCAAGGCATGGTTTTAAACAAAAACCTTTTTATAATGTAGGAAAAGATTAAGATTATGTAATTACATGAAGTAAATTTTGAAAAAAAACAGAAAATTGGTAAACAAATAATGTATTGATTTTCCCTTTTTTGTTGTTGAAATGTTAATGCATTATCGAAATAAAAAAATTGGTGATTAATTAGACTTGGTTTGGTATTGTTGTGATTTTTTAAGAGTTGTTGAACTCTTTAGATTTTTTAAAAGCTACTTGAAAAAAGCTATAATAATACTATTTAGTAAAATAATATAAAAGTTGCTTTTAATAAGAAAAAGTCATGAAAGTAGTATTTGATAAAATTGTTCTTAAAATATAAAATAACTATAATGGACATAAATACTAAAGAGAGTAATTTCTACCTTTAATGTCATTAAAGAGAATAAAGTTATATTAATTTTTTAAATTATAGAAAGCATAAGTCAACTTTAAAAAATATTTTATGAGAACTCCTAAGAGTACCCCTTAACTTTTAAAAGTTAGTAACGAAAAGTATTCCAATTTTTTAGTTTATAAAATAAAAAAATTAATTTATATTTTTGATAAATTAAAACACTATTTCAAACAGCACAATACCTTAAAGTGGCGGTAAACTTCAATACTGATCCATGCAAGGCTTGTAATATTCCACCCAACATTGGATTTTTTCATCTTTTTTAGATAGAAAAAAAGAATTCTGGTTCCCCAACAAAAATTGGGCCACCAATGTCCAATTATTTGATTGGAGCATTTATAAACGGACCTTGTAAGGAGGGATAAACAAGAAAATGGCATAAGCTTGCGAATACTAATACAGTGCAAAAAGATTTTGAAATCTGAATTGTGAGAATGAAAACTTGCATTCACAGTGAGTTCATACTTTGATTTACATAATAAAACATGCTGCTGCTAACACGTTGTTAGCCCATAACTCATTAAGGATCATATTAAAACTTACTTTGGTTCATATACATATGTGTTATTCGACTACACGATCAACTATGACTAACTAACTCTAAATTAGTTGCAACTTTAACTAACTAACAAACTAGATCTCTATTCACGGCAGAACATAATTAATCACATGTTGATAAATTAGTCAGATTAGAGTCTCAGTCCTACTTCTATGCTGTTGTTGATTGGGCTTTGGCTGTTTTGTATTGGGCTGGGCTGCAGCTGATTGGGAATCCTGCTGTACTACAATGCTATGAAGTATTAATTGCCTATAATTCGTCGTGTACTTTTATTTAGATTAAATCCTTGTGTTTGTATCAAATAAAGTCTTGAACTATTCATGAAGGCGTTGCTTTTAGATAAAAGTCACTTGAATGTTTTGTGAGGTATCATTATTTGTATTTTTTATTGCCCTTTAATTTTATATTTTTCACAATTAAAATTTTGGTTTGTCAATAATACTTATCTTAAAGATATACCTTGCCTCAGTTAGATTGACGCGTTTTCATGAGTTGTGACATTGATGAACTATAGAAAATTACTCAATTTTAATTATTCATAGAGAATAATGGAAATAAGCAAATTGCAGGCATAATTATAATTATTTTAGAAAAGTACTGATATATGTCTTCTAGTGACTTATAAGAGATCCGACGACAAAGCTATTTGGCCATTAGCCAGAGAATGTTCACATCTTCAAAATAACAGAAGTGGTGTACAGTGTATACATTTAAGCAATGACAACAATGCAGAGAAGTAAGTAATTTGGAGATGCAGAATGCATAGGATACATTCGAGTGAGTCAACCAAACATCATTGACGGAGTTGAGGCCGTATAAATTACTTCAACTAATTAATTTCATATGGACAATGATATTTGTTCGGTTTGTCATAGCAACTGGGAATAAGATACCTTCATCTCGAGTATTGTTTTAATTTGTAGAAGAAAAGTTCCGGGACAACTTGGGAGAAATTACCCAAGGGCAAACATATATAGAATGAAAGTGAAAAGAATAAATTTAAGGCAAGTTGAAAACATTAGAAGGGAAACTGTGTGGAGGGACTACAACTATCCTATCACTACTGTAACTCCTCAACCGTCGTTACATGGTTATAAGACCTGAATGAGGCACAACATATTCACAAAACGAGCAGAAAAAAGTGAATTGGTTTCCTTCGGCGTTGTTTTCACCTCTAGTAATTTTGTTTATGTTTGGGCTTTGGGTTTGGATTAAGTTAGCTTATATTCAAAACAGTTTTGTGCATGTTTGGAACTCAGCTTATATGCCGTTGAAAAAAAAAAACCATTTTTGAAGTATTTTGTTATGTTTGGATAAAAGAAGTAAATGGATTATAATAAAAAATTATAATTTTAAGCTAAAAAATACTTTATAATTATAAGTAACTTTTTGAAATTTTTAGGTATAAACTAAATCCGCTACCTTAAAATTACTTTAAGCTAACACAATCTAAACATAAAATACTTAAGTTAATACATCTAAACAAATTGATTTTTACATATAATTGATTATTGAAAAAAAGATTATATTCATAATCAATTGTTTAAATAATTTTTATTTCATGATTTTTCCAAACGCACACTTATAATCATATTACAAGCAGTCACGACTTGCACCTTCATCGCCTGAAGCCGGAGATGCACCATTCTACGTTCAAAATAGCAACACCAAACCATGCCATAGGAGTGTTTATGACCTGACCTGACTTGTTTGAAAACTTATTGGGTCGGATTTGTGTCGCAAATTTTGACACGGTGCATTTTCAGGCCCAATTTTGATCATATTTTTAGTTGATCCGACTTGATTGAAGTCACATAATTATTTAAAAATTATAATTTTTTAATAAAATTAGTGATAAATTATAAGATTATAATATTTTAATTAATATATTTTACATAATATGCTATTATTTTTATATTAAAATAATTTATTTTAAAATATATATTGAATTTTTTTTTCTAACATCTAAAATTTCATGGCTTTACTATTACATAATATTCAAACTTTTAAATTTCTAAATGTCAAGTTAACCCGATCATTTTTCGGGTCAGGTCTAAGGTTTAAAAAATGATCAAGTCAAAAAATCAAATTGGATTTATGACTAACTCAACCCAGTCTAGCTTGTCCCTTATACATGATAAGTCTAGAATAATAGTCTTTGTTGGTTAGGATTAGATATTTAGTTTATTAGGATTTAGATTCAATTTGTTTTATCTTATTTTTAGTTATAGATTTATCTTCATTGTTATCATTTTGGTTATCTTAGGTTTATCTTCTATTTTATTATTATTTAATAAATTATATTTGTAACTGATTTATTTATATAATAAAATTTTTGGTATAATTTATACTTAAATTCAACCAAACTTTAATTTAAAACATTTTCAATATACCGCTACCATGCTGTAACCACCACTCCTATGCCCTTTAGTGTGCCAATGTGGGGTGTTCAGGGCTTTTTTAAGTGTGATAATTATATATGTAGACCAAATAAATGGGGGATTTATTGGTGAGCCAGTTACTTTAGGGTGTTAAGAGGCTTTTTTTAAAAATTTATGTTTGGGCTTGTGATCTTCTTTTTTTGATACATTAATAACAATGAAGTTTAAATTTAGGTTCTTATGCAAATTACTCAAATCTTTCACTATTATTTCATTCTTAGTGGCTTGGGTTTGTGGTTTTCTTATTGGGTTAATTTGTACAAATCAGTGAGCATGTTCTTTATCTTTTAAAGCAAATTGTTTGCCAATTTTTTATATTTCTAATTCCTAATCATAACTAAAACAAAAAATATAATTATTTTTGAAAGGCTTTTATCAGATATTCGTATGTTTATGTAAACACGAAAAGAAATAAAAAATTTATGATATTATTTTACGTTTTTTTCTTTTTTTATTTTACTTAATATGTTTTTATAAATAATAACAAAAATCTTACTTCATTTTTATTGTTTTCTGTATCCAAAGTTTTTCAAAAAAAAAAAAAAGTCAAAATAATTTTATTCTTATTAAATTCTTTTCTGGAAAACTTTAAGGGCAGAAAACAAAATAAAACAATACAATATTTTTAGAATTAATAATTAAAATATATCAACAAACTATAATTATCTAGTCAAAAACAAACAAACCCAGTAGTTTTTCCAAGTCATCTTTAGACTTTTATTCCATTGAGTCTTTAAAGTATCTCTTACGGCATGTTAATGAGTTGACTTGAAATAGACATTTATGATCAGATAGAACCTGTAATATCGCAAATTTCCGGAATTCTAGTCTAGGCTTGTGAAGGGCCCTCATGCTAGAAAAGCACGACTTCATTTTTTTATTTTTCTTTTTTTATCTCTCCACATACACTTTTCTTTTTTTCATATTTAGATATAAAAAATGCTATGTAGTACAAAAACTTTCTGCAGGAAGTCATGTATGAAGCATTTTAGCCGTAGATTTCATTTTTATCTTTTACTTTTTTATTTTTATTAATTGAAATATTAAATAACCACCACACGCTGTTTCTTCGTGCGTTTCAACGAAAAAATTTCGTAACATGTAGCAGCTCTCGTTAGATATTTAAACAAAAATTTAAGTTACTAGAAGTAGGTTAATAATAAAGGATTTGAATTATATGTACAAAATTATAGACTTAAAATCATTGTTATACCAAAAAAAAAATATTTAGATAAAACTTTCTTTACATGATGTATCAACTATCAACATTAATAATCCATTATTTAATATAACGTGTTCCCTGCGGACTTATAAGTCTTTGTCTTGATCTTCCAAAATGTCACCTGAATTGCTCTCGCGATATCACATTCATAATAATTAAGATCTATGCCAAATCTGCCTGCCACTTTACTTTCTTGCGAAGATCAATGCTTCTTAGAATTAAATGAATGTAATCCAATACCAAAAATTAATTTATGAAATAAAGATTGTTTAAACCAGTATAAAGATATCATAGCTATATTCTTAAGTAATGTAGAATTTAACACACTTCTCACACTTATGATTGAATATTTAGAATATGAAATTTGTAGGATTGGATATCTGTGGGTGGTTCAATAACAATCATATTTTAGAATTGAGTGGGTTAACTCAATCTCAAAAACTAATTCATAAGGTGAGAGTTGTCCGAGTCATTACAAAGGCTATCATGGCCGTATCTGTATGCATTGTGTACTTAACAATACTCTTTGATATAAATTAATGTATTACTTCAAAAGATATTAGGTCTACAATCTTTTTACTTATACACTTTATGCTTAGAGCCTGTTTGGATAATATCATATATGACTTTTTTCAATTTTTTGGAAATCAAAAATCATATTGGTAATTTTTTGCTTGTTTGACTGGATAATTTATTATTTTTTAAAAAGTTATTTTTAGTATTTTTTAAGAAATTTAAATATCTAACTTTTCAAAAAGTATTTTTGAAAATACTATAAATAAGTACTTTTATTACAATTTATTCAAATACAAATTAACTTATTTATAAGCTACTTTTCAAAAATTATTTTCACATAAGTGTTTCAATAAGTTATTTATCCAAACAGGCCGTGTATCTTTTTTCTTCCTCATTTGAATTTCCAAAATGATATTGATGGATGCTTTACTAAGAACAAATTGAGATAATATTTTCAATAAATGTTTTTAATCATATAAAACGACTCTCAAATGATTAATTGTACAATGAAAAAGAGGGGGAAAATATTTTTTTTATTTCTATTAATTGATAGTATAAAATTATTTTATACTATCAATATATAGAAATTAATCTATTACTTTAATTAATATATGAATAATGTTGGATATATAATTTGATTTTCTTGTCACAATAATTAACAGAATAATTTGACATGTTGATTTTTAGATTAAATGAATATTTTATATTAATTTATTTTGAATCTTATATATATTAGAGTCCTTTCCTTTGATTAAAGTTATCACATGGTAATTTTATCAAATTTTGATTTATTTAAATTTACTTACGGCTATATTTTCTTTTCTTTTCTTTCCTATAGACTTTCCATTCCTCCCTTTCGTATCTTTTAAAGTTTTTCATGCTTTTCAACATTTCAAATTAAGTTTAAAAATTTTTTATACTGTTATCAAATCAAATACTTGTATTTATAAGATTTTTAAGGTAATAGGTGATTTAATTAAATACTTTTACTGATATGATAATATATGATTGAATATTTATGTAAAAAAAATTTATACTAATAATACATATAAATTAAATCTTTTCAAATTTTACATTTCTTTTTTTAAATTATCTTGAAGAAGAAGAAACAAATAATTCGATTAACGATTAACTATTAATATTATGTGCAAATAATTTTGTTTAGAAATATAAGAAAAAATAATCAAAATAGATTAAAGACTGAATCATGCAAAATTTTCAAGTTACGAAAAAATCAACTAACATATCGAAATAATTTTTAATGACGTTTTTTTTTTCCCTTTTAAATTGTGTATATAAAACTTAGAGTTCATATAAATATGGTTAGAAATAAATAAAACAAAATTAAGTGATATAATTATTATATTTATTATATGAGACTCTTTACGTAATCCATTTGAGCAGAAAGTAGCCGATTTGATAGAGATAATTGGGAGGCCAAGTTCAATATACAATTTTATACCAGAAAATATTTCAAATAAAGAAAAATATTATTTGTCCTGATAAGATAAATTGACTGTGGACCTATAAGCAGAGAGAGACATAAAAATTGAGTTAATCATTTTTTTCTTTTTTAACACTTCATAATCTTTCTTTTTCTTTTTTATTTGTTTATAATAAATTTATTTTATGAATATAAATAATATTTAAAAATTGAGGGCCACCGCCCCCCCCCCCCCCGGGGCCCTTTTCCGACATATTTTCGCCCCAGTTTTGTAAGAACATTTCAAGATAATTGTATATGTTAGGCTACCATTATTTAGGAAACAGACAGATGTGCTAAGAAATAGTAAAGAGAAGCACAATTTACTTTTGGTTTTTTTAACTCGACGACTTTAGGTTTTCCTTCCACAGAGTCTTCGAAGTTTATATCACGGCACATTGTTGAAATTGATGAACTTATAATTTATCATAAAATTGTGCAACACATCAATCCATCTATCTTTCCGAAACATGTACTTGTGACAATTGAAAATAGCAAGAAATCCATTTTCATTTCTCAGTGTATATACACTTGGATTTTTTTTTTTTTTAGATTCTATTAAATAAAAAATATTAGAAATTCATTTTCTCTTTTACGTCTATTTAATTTGCTCCGCTAAGGATATTTCATTTTATTTTTATATTTAAATTATCAATTATCAATATCTAAAATTTATTAAGTTTTAAATTAATTTAATTTGAACTGAATTATTTAACAAAAACAAACTATCATTATCTAGCCAAAAAAATCCAAAGAAAGCTGATATTTTTTCCAAGTCATCTTTAGACTTTAATTATATGAAGTCTTTAAAGTATTCTATCAAAATTTCTGAGAGCATCCCTTAATTTTTAAAAGCTAGGAGTAAAAAGTATTCCAATTTTTTAGTTTATAAAATAAAAAAAAATTAATTTATATTTTTGATAAATTAAAACACTATTTCAAAAAGCACAATACCTTAATGTGGCGGTAGACTTCCATACTGATACATGCAAGGCTTGTAATATTTCATCCAATATTAGATTTTTTTGTCTTTTTCAGACGAAAAAAAAAATCTGATTAGCCAACAAAAATTGGGTCACCAATGTCCAATTATTTGATTGGAGCATTGTAAACGCGACTTTGTGAGGAGGGATAAACAAGAAAATAGCATAAGGTTGCAAATACTGATACAGGGCAAAAAGATTCTGAAATCTGAATTGTGAGAATAAAAACTTGCATTCACAGTGACTTCATACTTTGGTTTATATATGTAATATCCTGTTTAAAAATAAATGCCTATTTAAAATAAAATGTTCGTAACCGAAAATTTTTAAATTTTTTTTATAGCGTATGCCTTAGGTATTTTCTTTAATTACTTTAGGAATATAGTGATAAAGAATTAAAAATTTTTAGATAAAACATTTTTGAGGTAATTGTTATAAAAAAAAAAAAAGCATGAGGGACCATGGTGCACCATAGAACCCTCTCTTTCCTCTTTTCTCCGTCCAGAATCTTCCCTGAAGCATTTCGTTCCTTCCTTTCCTCCGTTTTCTTATTTTCTCTTCTTCGCTTGATATGCTCTCTCTCTCTCTCTCTCTCTATTCTCGTTCTCTCTTGCTCTCCCTCTTGAAATTTTTCTCTCACTCTCGCGTCTCTGCTTCACTCTACTAGCCACTATTTGCACCGCCCTCTCCCCACCTCCAGCACCATAAAACCTTTTACCTCCGTGTTTCTCTCTGTTTTTCTCTCTCTCTCATCAGTTTCTCTCTCCCTCTTGATTCACTTTCCGCCGTGGGTGCAAGGGACTCCGGTCCTTGCTCCTGAACCCAACTTTTACTGCAGTGGTAAGCTATTTTCTCTCTTTATGTCTTGTTTCTCAATATTTTTGGAAGGTTAATGGATATGGATATGGATTGTTACTCTATGGGTGCTGGAAAAATTGAGATAACTAATGTGAAATTAATCCTTAATTGGTAGTGTTAATTTTGGGGTAGAGTAGTGAGTAAATAAATAGTTGGAAACTTAACCCTTTGAAATTATGGTTAGAATTATTTAAGTGACTTAGCCATTAAAAGAGTAATAAGAAAATAGCCTACTAGATTCTCACATATGTAAATTTAAATTCTTATGTTTTACAGTTGATATTTAATGAAGTTTATTATGGTAGAGATGATAGTAGTTTTTAATTAAATTTAATTTATAAAGGTTAGACAGAGGGTCAAGGGCTAGTTTCTAAACCAAATTTGTGTCTAAATTGGAAATAATCACTTATATATGATTTCAGATTCCCCGGAGATCAACCCACAAGTTCAGCAACCCCGGGACGTAGATTGGACATTCCTTGATGTTTTGTGAGTGGACAATATCTCTATGACATATGATTTTATGCAATTAATATTGGTTTGATTTTACCATAATTATTGTAAGCTTATTTTTATATGTCTAGTTAGCTATGAATACTTTGTTTAGTGATATAATTGTCTTATGGATTAATATATTATCTCATCTTGGACCTCTGATTCAGTTTTGAGGAAATTTTACCAATGTTCAAGTGTTGAATGTTCGAAAAGCTATTTGGAAAAGACGATGAACTTTATAAATGAAAGGACAAGTTATAATCTTTGTTTGGATTACTGAATTGATTTATTGAGAAAAATTACATTATGAACTTTCAAACTTTGATGAATACTCTGTGCTTTGAAAATTTGATTTAATATTTGTTACTTAGCTTTTATTAATATTTATTACTTTAATTCCTATATATTTTGTGGGAGGATTTTCAGTTAATCGGTAGCTAGCGGTCGCTGACGCTAGCCTTGGTGCACCTTGGTTCGGACCCAGCTAGCAGGGGTGTTGCTAGCTCGGTGTGTGTGTCTCAGGCCTACGCACATCGTCGACTTAGTCAAATCTGAAGGGACTAACCCTTGTTTGGAAATTTCTCAGAATTGGAAGCCTCCCTACCTTGCTATTTGTGTTTAAGAAATATGTTTTGTGATTCTAAAATAAGCTAAATTTTACATATATCTATATGTATAGTTTATAATTTTGATTCTTTATTTATATGTTAGTTAAATGATGATTCATTATTTACACTTAGTTCATAATACTAATTCTTTATTTAAGCATAATTTGTTTTACTTTTGGAGCTTGTCCTCATATGTTATAATTTCATTGCCCTTCACTGAGTCAGTTGGACTCACTCCCTCTTTTATATTTTTTTTTCTATTTCAGACTCCAGCCTCTCCCTGACTTGATTCCTCCAACTTCTTAGACTTGCTCCACGATCCACAGGCGGAATCTTGCGACCTGATAGTTTATTTTATAACGTGTATATAGGGCTTATGGGTTTTTGAGAATTTGCTTTATTTAGCGAATAGGATGTAATCAATGAGTAGAAATGGGTGATATATATATATATATATATATATATATATATATATATATATATATATATATATATATATATATATATATATGAATTACTAGAATGTGTTTTGAGCCTCAAATTGTGTATTTGTTGATTGGTTTACTGGTAAAAGTCTGGTTGATTTGGGATAGCTCAAAAAGTAGGGGAAACTCTGCCCGAGTTTTAGTAAAAATAATCAAGGTAGGCTTGCTAGAGGTCATTGCCTCTAAGCGCCGGTCACGGCTCCGGGGTGGGTCGTGACAATATACATAAGTGTTATTCGGCTACACGATCATCTATGACTAACTAACTCTAAATTAGTTGTAACGTTAACTAACAGACAAACTGGATCTCTATTTACAATAGAACATAATTAATCGCATGTTGATAAATTAGTCAGATTAAAGTCTCAGTCTTGCTTCTGTGCTATTGTTGATTGGGCTTCGGCTGTTTTGTATTGGGCTGGGCTGCAGCTGATTGGGAATCCTGCTGTGCTACAATGCTTTGAAGTATTAATTGCTTGCAATTCGTCGTGTACTTTTATTTAGATTAAATCCTTGTGTTTGTACCAAATAAAGTCTTGAAATATTCATGAAGGCGCTGCTTCTAGATAAAAGCCACTTGAATGTTTTGTGAGGTATACATTTAAGCAATGATAACAATGCAGAGAAGTAAGTAATTTGGAGATGCAGAATGCATAGGATACACTCGAGTGAGTCAACCAAACGTCATTGACGGAGTTGAGGCCGTATAAATTACTTCAACTAATTAATTTCATATCGAGATAATTGTTCGGTTTGTCGTAGCAAGTGGGAATAAGATACCTTCATCTCGAGTATTGTTTTAATTTGTAGAGGAAAAGTTCCGGGACAATTTGTACAAGATAGCTTAGAATTACTTTTAAGCTAACACATTCAAACATAATATACTTAAGTTAATACATCTAAACACGTATTGATTTTTACATATAATTGATTCCTAAAAAAAAAGATTATATTCATAATCGATTGTTTAAATAATTTTTATTTCATGATTTTTCCAAACGCACACTTATAATCATATTACAAGTAGTCATGACTTGCACCTTCATCGTCTAAAGCCGGAGATGCCCCATTCTACGTTCAAAACAACAACACCAAACTAGGGATGGCAATGGGTCTTTATGGGAGCAGGGGGCGAGATGGCAATGGGTCTCTATGGGGACGGGGACATGCCCCCCGCCCCCGTCCCAGTTTAGGATTTTGCCCCCCGTCCCCGTCCCCATCTCCATCTCCATCTCCATCGCGGGTCCCCACTCCCCGTTCCCTGTAGGGACTCAGATCCCCGCAGATATCTGCGAATTTCTATAAAAAAAATCTAAAAAAAGAGAAAAATCTAAAAAAAAAAAAACTCTTAAGTCTAAATAAAATATCCATAATTATGCTTATTTCATACCCTTATCCAACACAATTTAAATTACAAATAAAATACATAATTACAAATTCGTTATAAGACAATAGAAATATCAAAATCACAAAATAAAAATATTTATATTACAAAAACTCAAATATCCAAATTTCAAATAAAAACTTTTACAAGCCACTTCAAATTTGGGTTAAAAAGAAAGAAGCCATAGTTACACTCTTATAGAGAAGTAGAATGGTAGTGGAGAAAGTTAAGTGAGTCTAGGGTATTTTCATGTAGTTATATATATAAAGAGGAGTATTTGAGTAATTTTATATTTTTGTGGGGATTTCATGGATCTCCATGGAGTGGGGATCTTATCCCCCATCCCCACCCCCATTAGCCAAATAGTGACATCCCTCGTCCCCGCGGGGACCAAACCTGTCCCCGTCCCTGTCCCTATTGTAGGTAATTCTCACGGATACTTGCTTAAACCAATTTTTTTGCCATCCCTACACCAAACCATGTCATAGGAGTGTTTATGACGCAACTCGACTCATTCCAAAACTTATTGAGTTGGATTTGTGTTGCAAAATTTTGACACGGTGCATTTTCAGGCCCAATTTTGATTATATTTCTAGTTGACCCGGCCTGTCTGAAGTCACGTAATTATTTAAAAGTTATATTTTTTAAATAAAATTAGTGATAAATTATAAGACTATTATACTTTCATTAATATATTTTACATAACATGCTGTTATATTTATATTAAAATATATATTGGAGTTTTTTTTTCTAACTTCTAAAATTTTATTACTTTGCTATTACATAATGTTCAAACTTATAAAATTTCTAAATGTCAAGTTGACCTGGTCATTTTTTGGGTCAGGTCTAAGGTTTAAAAATGACTAGGTCAAAAAATCGAGTCAAATTTGTGACTAACTCAACCCAGTCCAGCTCTTCCCTTATACATGATAAGTCTAGGATAATATTCTTTATTAGTTAGGATTAGATATTTAGTTTATTAGGATTTAGATTCATTTTGTTTTATCTTATTTTAGTTATAGATTTATCTTTATCTTTACCTTTTTTGTTATCTTAGGTTTATCTTCTATTTTATTATTATTCAATAAATTATCTTTGTAATTGATTTATTTATATAATAAATTTTTTAATATAATTTATACTTAAATTCAACTAGACTTTCATTTAAAACGTTTTCAATACACCGCTACCACGCCGTAACCACCGCTCCTACGCTCGTTAGTGTGCCAATATGGGGTGTTGAGGGTTTTTTTAAGTGTAATAATTACATATGTAGACCAAATAAATGGGGGATCTATTAGTGAGCCAGTTATTTTGGGGTGTTAAGAGCTTTTTTTTTTTTTTAATTTATGTTTGGGCTTGTGATCTTCTTTTTTCGATACATAGATAGCAATGAAATTTAAATTTAGGTTCTCATGTAAATTACTTAAATCTTTCATAACTATATCATTTCTAGTGGCTTGGGCTTGTGGTTTTCTTATTAGGTTAATTTGTACAAATCAGTGAGCATGTTCTTTATCTTTTAAAGCAAATTGTTTGCCAATTTTTTATATTTCAAATTCCTGATTATAACTAAAACAAAAAATATAATTATTTTTAAAAGGCTTTTATTAGACGTTCGTATGTTTCTGTAAACACGAAAAGCATATAAAAAATTTATGATATTATTTTAGGTTTTTTCTTTTTTTATTTTACTTAATATGTTTTTATAAATAATAACAAAAATCTTACTTCATTTTTATTGTTTTCTGTATCCAAAGTTTTTCAAAAAAAAAAAAAAAGGTCAAAATAATTTTGTTCTTATTAAATTCTTTTCTGGAAAACTTTAAGGGCAGAAAACAAAATAAAACAATATAATATTTTTAGAATTAATAATTAAAATATATCAACAAACTATAATTATCTAGTCAAAAACAAACAAACCCAGTAGTTTTTCCAAGTCATCTTTAGACTTTTATTTCAATGAGTCTTTAAAGTATCCCTCACGGCATATTAATGAGTTGACTTGAAGTAGACATTTATGATAACATAGAGCCTGTAATATCACAAATTTCCGGCATTTTATTCTAGGCTTGTGAAGGGCACTCGTGCTAGAAAAGCAAGACTTCATTTTTTATCTTTTTCTTTTTCTTTTTTTATCTCTTCACATACGCTTTTTTTCTTACATATTTAGATATTTAAATAAGACTTTAAGCTACTAGAAGTAGGTTAGTAACGGAGGATTTGAATAATATGTACAAAATCATAGATTTAGATCTCATTATCACCGTTATACCAACAAAATATTTAGATAAACTAGTATAATAGGTATCATGATCATATTCCTAAATAATGTAGCACTTAACACATCTCTCACACCCAGGATTGAATATTTAGAGCATAAAGTTTGTAGGATTAGATATTTATGAGTGGCTCAATAACAATCAAATTTTAGAATTGAGTGGATTAACTCAATCTTAAAAGCTAGTTTATAAGGCGAGAGTTATCCAAGTCATTATAAAGGCTATCATGACTGTATCTCTATGCAATGTGTACTTAACAATACTCTTTGATATAAATTAATGTATTACTTCAAAAGATATTAGGTCTACAATCTTTTTACTTATACATTCTATGCTTAGAGCCCATTTGGATAATATTATTTATGACTTTTTTTAATATTTTGGAAGTCAAAAGTCATATTTTTAATTTTTTACTTGTTTGACTGTATAGCTTATTACTTCTCAAAAAGTTATTTTTAGTGCTTTTTAATAAATTTAAATATTTAAATTCTCAAAAAGTATTTTTTAAAATACTATAAATAAGTACTTTTATTACTATTTATCTAATTACAAAATAACTTATTTATAAACTACTTTTCAAAAATTATTTTCATATAAATACTTCAATAAGTTATTTATCCAAACGGACCCTTATATATTTTTTCTTCCTCATTTGAATTTCCGAAATGAGATTGATGGATGCTTTACTAAGAACAAATTGAGATAATATTTTCAATAATTGTTTTTAATCATATAAAACTATTCTCAAATGATTAATTGTACAATGAAAAAGAGGGGGAAAAATATTTTTTTGCATTTCTATTAATTGGTAGTATAAATTTTTTATACTGTCAGTATATAGAAATTAATCTATTACTTTAATTAATATATGAATAATGTTAGATATATAATTTGATTTTCTTGTCATAATAATTAACAGAATAATTTGACATGTTGATTTTTAGATTAAATGAATATTTTATATTAATCTATTTTGAATCTTATATATATTAAAGTCCTTTCCTTTGATTAAAGTTATCACATGGTAATTTTATCAAATTTTGATTTATTTAAATTTACTTACGGCTATATTTTCTTTTCTTTTCTTTCCTATGGACTTTCCATTCATTCCTTTCGTATTTTTAAAGTTTTTCATGCTTTTCAACATTTCAAATTAAGTTTAAAAAAATTTTACACTGTTATCTAATCAAATGCCTATATTTATAAAATTTTTAAGGTAATAGATTGTTTAATCAGACACTTTTACTAATATGACAATATATGATTGAATATTTGTGTAAAAAAATTTTACACTGATAATGCATATAAATTAAATCTTTTCAAATTTTACATTTCTTTTTTTAAATTATCTTGAAGAAGAAGTAATTAATAATTAGATTAACTATTAACTATTAACATTGTGTGCAAATAATTTGTCTAGAAATATAAGAAAAAATAATCAAAATATATTAATGACTAAATCATGCAAATTTTTCAAGTTACGAAAAAATCAACTAACATATCGAAATAATTTTTAATGACGTTTTTTTTCCCTTTAAAATTGTGTATATAAAACTTAGAGTTCATATAAATATGGTTAGAAATAAATAAAACAAAATTAAGTGATATAATTATTATATTTAAAATATGAGACCCTTTACGTAATCCATTTGAGCAGAAAATAGCCGATTTGATAGAGATAATTGGGGGCCAAGTTCAAGAGACATTTTATACTAGAAAATGTTTCAAATAAAGAAAAATATTATTTGTACTGATAAGATAAATTGACTGTGGACCTATAAGCTGAGAGAGACATAAAAATTGAGTTCATCATTTTTTTCTTTTTTTAACACGCCATAATCTTTCTTTTTCTTTTTTTATTTGTTTAAAATAAATCTATTTTATGAATACAAATAATTTTGAAAAAAATTGAGGGCCACGCCCCCTTCCGACATATTTTCGCCCCAGTTTTGTAAGAACATTTCAAGATAATTGTATATGTTAGGTTACCATTATTTAGGAAACAGACAGATGTGCTAAGAAATAGTAAAAAGAAGCACAATTTACTTTTGGTTTTTTTCCTCGACGACTTTAGGTTTTCCTTCCACAGAGTCTTCGAAGTTTGTCTCACGGCACATAGTTGAAATTGATGAACTTATAATTTATCATAAAATTGTGCCACACATCAATCAATCTATCTTTCCGAAACTTGTGCTTGTGATAATTGAAAATAGCAAGAAATCCATTTTCATTTCTCAGTGTATATACACTTGTATTTTTTTTTTTTTTAGATTCTATTAAATAAAAAATATTAGAAATTCATTTTCTCTTTTACGTCTATTTAATTTGCTCCGCTGAGGATATTTCGTTTTATTTTTATATTTAAATTATCAATTATCAATATCTAAAGTCTATTAAGTTTTAAATTAATTTAATTTGAACTGGATTATTTAACAAAAACAAACTATCATTATCTAGTAAAAAAAATCCAAAGAAAGCCGGTATTTTTTCCAAGTCATCTTTAGACTTTAATTATATGAAGTCTTTAAAGTATCTCTTACGGCATATTAATGAGTTGGATTGATCATAACATTGAAATTGTAATTGATTTTTCATATTAATTCTAGGCTTATGAGCCTTGCACTCGTGTTTGAAAAACAAGACTTTATTTTATTGTTATCTCTCCACATACCATTTTTATATTTTCATGTTTAGATAAAACTTTCTTTGCATGCTGTATCAACTATCAATATTAATTATTCATTATTTAATGTAACGTGTCCACTGGAAACTTGTAAGTCTTTGTTTTGACCTTCCAAAATGTCACTGCAGTTGCCTTCAAGATATTACATACATAATAAGTATAAGGGCTCTATGCCAAGTTTGTACTCTGTATGCCACTTTCTTTTCTTGCAAAGATCAATACTCTTTGATATAAATTAATGTTTTGCATCAAAAGATATTAAGTCTACAATTTTTTTCTTATATATTCTGTACTTATTTTTATTCCTATATCTAATGTAAATTTTTCTTCCTCATTTGAATTCCCAAAATGACTTTGATGGATGCATTTTTCTTCCACAAAAAAAGTTTTCAAAGTCAATATCATGCACATTAAGAAAAATAAATTTGTCATTTACTATAAAATTGACTTGTCATGTCCAAGAGACTTAATTCAAGTGGTAAATATTTTTTAAAATTGTTTTCTCCTTGTATTGAACCGTAGTCCAATTATTATGTTTGTGCTTTAGTCTATCGGCCTCTTTCATATCCAGCGATAGCCAGTTCGTAACATAAACGCAAAAATGAAAATGAAAATAAAAATAAAAAGCAGCCCATCCATTTAGATTCTTCAATTTCTCATACGACAATATAGATTTATGAAGTTTGCTCGTGTTGGAAGCAGCGAGTTGGTTATTTATTTATATAACTATGTTTTACTTAATTACTACTCCGTAAAATTTGTTGAGATATTTGACTGAAAATCGAGGTTTTGAAAAATCAAACCACATATCGAATTGGACAAGATACTAATTTAAAGTATTACTGAATCAACCAAATTTAATCAGGAGTTTTATGTTATGAAATAAATAATATTATTAAACAATATAAACAAAGAGTAAAATATAATTTTAACATAATAAGTTGATGATATTAATATTGAGCTAATTTTTTTAGAAATTTGTTTATATAATTTACAACTTATATTATATCAACTTAATATTAATATATCAATTGTATACAAATATGAATTTAATTTAAATACACTAACAGTATAAAATAGTTTTATATTGTCAGTCAATAGAAATAGTGAAAAATGTCAACTCATACAAACAATTACCTATTATAATGAGGGACCCACCATAATTTCTCACTTTCCCCTATTTTTATTGGTTGACAGTGTAAAAATTATTTTATACTGTCAGTGCATACCAATTAAATTTTACAAATATAATTATTTTTTAAAAAATTTATACTTATGCTCTCATGATACAAAACCATTTATCTAGAAAAGTTAAAATATAGAATACTCAAGTCACACGTCTTAAAACAAAGAGTACTCAAGTCGAACACCTTCCACCATAACCACCACCACTATCACCTCCTTTTACCACCTTTCCGCAACTTTTTTCAAGCATAATCACCACCGCTGCTACCGCCTTTTATCATAACCACCACCACCACCACCACCACTATCCAACCACCATCATCACGCGCCACTACTAGCCTATTGGTCAAATTTTTAATATGCTCACTTAGAGTATTTTTGTTTTCATATATGAGTAGTTTTAAAAATAAGTGTGATTTTTTGTTGCTAGATTTTATATATAATAGTATCTTAAAATTAGGGCTATCAAACAGGCTAGACTAACTTGTTTAAGCCTAGCCCGTGAAATAAACAGATTAAATAGGTTGGCCTATTTAGTCCGCAAACCAAAATTTTTTAGCCTAACCTGTTTAAGATCAGTTCGTGATCTTAAACAAGCTGACCCTTTTTTTATTGCTTTTTATGTTTTAAAAATTAATTTTTATTAAGAAATAATTAATTTTTATTAAAAAAATATTTTTAATTAAAAAAAGATAAAAATTCTTATTTTTATTAAAAAAAGTGAGAATATCCTAAATTTAATTACTAAATTAT
This sequence comes from Pterocarpus macrocarpus, assembly GCA_031439585.1. Lineage (NCBI taxonomy): Eukaryota > Viridiplantae > Streptophyta > Magnoliopsida > Fabales > Fabaceae > Pterocarpus > Pterocarpus macrocarpus. Next base: position 3,656,162 of record CM062520.1, on the reverse strand, counting down.
ATTTTTATATCTTAAATTTATATAATTTTACTAAAAAATAATTAAAAAAATAAATGTGGATAAACTGGCCGGCCCCGTTTACCCAAGCGGGTTGACCCGTTTAACTCGCGGGGGCCGGACTGAAAATGAGTTAGTTTAAATGGATTGTTATTTTTTAAGCCCAACCCATCTATTTTTGACGGATAAACGGATTGCCTTAATGAATTTGACCTATTTTGATGGCCTACTTAAAATTGTTGGATTTGCCACTATATGCATGGGAATATAGATACAAGGATGATATCACTTTATTTGAATTAGCAATTTTTGGTGGACAGCTCTGCCATTGGCGAGCTACTATCCATTGAAAATTTATGAAGAATTTGTATATGCAGGAAATTTTTAATTAAAAAGATTCGCCGGAAATTTCTGACATATTCCAAATCCATCGGAAATTTGTCTCCATCAAAAAATTTACTGATGACCTCCAATCCATAGGAAATCAGCAATTTTCGGCAAATTCCACTCTATTTCTTGTAGATTTATCTGCCAAAAATGAGTGTTTTTCTTGTAGTATCTTTTTATGGTTCTCCACTTCTCTCTCTTTTACTAATTATTATACTTAGACAAATATTAAAACGGAATGATAATTAGATAAATACCCATAAAGTGAATTACTTTACATATTTAGATTAAAGAGAAAAGAATAATAATTAATATATAAAACTTGATATATTATATGTAAGCTTTCATAGTTAGTCATCAATTATTTACTGTTACATGTTGACGAAGAATTTTTCTTAGTCTTTGTTTGATCTTTCCAAGTGTCATTGGAGTAGGGTAGCCTCAAGATATTACGTTTAGGAGGCCAATGTTTTTATCTAGAAATGATGTTAAAAATAGCAGTAACAAGTAGTAATGGGATGATGTTAAATAAAGTATTCATATTAGGGTTAAATTAATTTTATTCATAGTTAATGTCAATTAAAAATAAATGTCGTAAATAAAAAATTAAAAATATATTTTAACCCTTTTTGGAGTTTTAGTTAGTTACTCTTGGATGTTATATATGAGTCCACATTTATTTTGCAATGCTTGATAAATAAACTGAAATATACAAATAATTGGCGTTAACATTTGTTTATAAATTAAATATTGATTCAATTATGCCATAGTTCTTTTGGTAATTAGTGTTTCTGTTGAGTAATTAATTATGTGCTGCAGAAATGAGCTTATATTATAAGTAAATAAATCCTGGAAGACTTTAAAAAAATTCCGTGAGAGTTTAAAAGAAACTATGGGAAATTGCTTTAGTTTAATTAATACAAATTGCATGTTTGGGAACTCTCCAAAACAGCATTTTTTTAGGAAAAAAGCTATTTTGGAAAAATAATCATTTTGGTAAAATTTTTTAAAATAGATTATAATCTAAAATTGATAATTTTTTAAGCTGAAAAATAGCTTATAAGTATAAGCAAATTTTTGAAACTTATAATTATAAGTAAAAGCTGATTATTTTAGAATTGTTATGTTTTTACTAAATTAACCCTAAATAATAAATATTATATAACACAAATAATTATTTTATACCCTTTTTAATAATTATACCATATAAAAGTAACTTTTCTACAAGCCAAACAAAATAGATTATCTTAAAATCACTTTTCAATTAAAGTATTCAAATATAAATTGATTCTCATATAAACGATTATATAAAAAAATGATTATATAAATAAGCGATAATTGAAATAATTTTAATTTTTCAGCTTTCTCAAATACACATATTACATCAGTTCTTGAAAGCATGTTTGGGAAGTAGATAAAAAAAAGAAGCTGTTTTTTCTCAAAATAAAAAAAGAAGAAGAAGCTGTTTTGAAAATATAAAAAGCTTGTTTAGATGATTTATTTGGGATAATTTAAGTTATTTTTTTCATCAAATAAACAAAAGCTAGATTTGGAATATTATTTGATTAAAAGCTTTTTATACAGTATTTATAATATCATATTTTTGCTAAATAGACCATAAATATTAAATAATATATAATATGAATAATTATTCTATCTCATTTTTCATCATTTTAGCATACAAAAATAATTTTTTTATATAATTTAAATGAAATAAATAATCTTAAAATTACTTTTCAATTGAAATATCCAAACATAAATTGATTATCATATAATCAATTATATAAAAATATAATTATATAAATAAATTATTATAAAAATAATTTTATGGTGTATTTATTTGTAATTTTTTTAACAAAAAAATCACTTTTTTTAATGAAAAGTCAATTTTAATATATTTGGATAATTTTAAAAAATAATTATATTCTAAAAAAATCTATTTTCAACTTTTTTTTTGTAGAAGTTAAAAAGAATAACTTTAAAAAAAAAATTCAATTTTTAACTTTTTTAATTAGATATAAAATTTAAGTTTCTTAATCATTTTTTTTTAAAGTTGAAACAAACTCATTCGGTGTTTAAGAAATGTTATTCCGAAACTAAAATTTTATAGATAGCTAAAAAAAGTGAAAGTTGATTTTTTTTCTATAAACTATTCTTTTCAATTTTTATAAAAAAAATTACAAACATATTTTTTTAAAATTTTGATTATTTATAAAAAAATTATTTAAATATGCAAAAATTAATTTTTTTAATAAAAACTATTTTTTATATAAAAAAAAAACACAACCAAACGCATCCAATTTTTCAGTTTTTTTAAACACACGTAATGCAAAAGAAAAAAAGAAATAAATAAAAAAAAAAAAAACACTGCGATATGTGCGAGAAAAGTTAGCACTACGAAGCAACGTGGCAATCATAGTTACATTTCATCACACAAAATTGTATTAGAAAAATAAAAAAGAAGACTTATATATATAGGGCTATTGGGAATGCTAATCCGCACACTTGTATTAAACTAATATTGTTGATTCCATCACTTACGCTAGCAGTCGCAATGATGAATCCAACTTGTTTCAAATTTCTCATTCAAGCTATATTTGTGGTTTGTTTGCTGTTGCAGTTGCAGTTGCAGGTGGACCTTGTTTGTGTAGAAGGAGCGGCGAAGTGCATAGAGAAGGAGAGGCAAGCACTCCTCCACCTCAAGGCAGCCCTGGTGGATGACTCTGGCATGCTGTCATCCTGGGAGGACAAGCCCGATTGTTGCCAATGGAAGGGTGTTCGCTGTAGCAACCTAACTGGCCATTTACTCAGTCTCGACCTTCATGGATACACCGGTGAAGGAGAAATCTTGTTGAGAGCCAAGATCCCCGCATCATTAGTGAAGCTGCAGCAATTGAGGTACTTGAACTTCACTTCAAATGATTTTACGGGCATCGATATTCCGGAATTCTTTGGTTCTTTGGCCAATTTGAGATATCTTGATCTGTCATCTTGCTATTTTGTTGGAAAAATTCCAAATCAATTTGGGTCTCTTTTGCATTTGAAATACTTAAATCTTGCCGGGAATGGTCTGGAGGGTTCAATTCCTAATCAGCTCGGAAATTTGTCTAAGTTACAGTATCTTGATCTCAGTTACAATTCTTTAGAAGGAGCAATACCATCTCAACTTGGAAACCTTTCAAGCCTGCAGAGGCTTTATCTTGCAACCTATGGTGGTGCTCTCAAAATTGGTGATGAGGATGACGCCAGAGGTCAGTGGCTGTCCAATCTGAATTCTTTAACCCATCTTGACTTGAGTTCAGTATTGAATCTTAACAGTTCTCATAACTGGCTACTAATGATCGGTAATCTATCTAAATTAAAAGAACTAAGGCTATCCGATTGTAGCCTTTTCGATCATTTCATCCTTTTAGATCATTTCATCCTTTCCAAGTTTAAATTTTCTACTTCCCTATCTGTCTTTGATCTTTCTTTCAACTCCTTCACTTCATCCATAATATTCCAGTGGGTGTCAAATGTCACCTCCAGCCTTGTTGAGCTCGACCTTCGTGCTAACCTCTTGGAGGGTAACACATCAAGTCATTTTGGCACAACGATGAATTATCTTGAGCAACTTGACCTCTCCGGCAATAATCTCAAAGGTGGGGATCTCAAATTCTTCATGAATATATGCACCTTACGTTCTTTACACATGGGTGAAAACAATTTAAATGAAAACCTCCCATCAATTCTTCATTATTTGTCTGTCGGATGTGCTAGACACTCATTACGAGAATTGGATTTGAGTGACAATCAAATCACTGGCACATTGCCCGACCTTTCAATATTCTCATCTTTAAAGACATTGGAACTTTCGGAAAATCGATTAAGTGGAAAGATACCGGAAGGTAGTAGATTGCCGTCTCAATTGGAATCATTGTCGATTCGATCAAACTTTTTAGAAGGAGGAATTCCAAAATCATTTGGGAACTCATGTACTTTGAGTTCTTTGCTCCTATCTAATAATAGTTTGAATGAAGACCTTCTAGTGATAATTGAACACTTGTCTGGATGAGCTAAATACTCGTTGCAAGAATTGTATTTAAACATGAATCAAATCAATGGCACATTGCCTGATCTCTCAGTATTTTCTACTTTGAAAACATTGGATATTTCCATTAATCGATTAAATGGCAAGATATCAAAACAAAGTAGATTGCCGTCCCAATTGGATTATATGTCAATCTGATCAAACTCTTTAGAAGGAGGAATTCCGAAATCATTTGGGAACTCATGTACTTTGGGTGCATTGGACATGTCCAATAATAGTTTGAGTGAAGAGCTTCCCCTGATAATCCATCACTTGTCTGGATGTGCTAGATTCTCACTGAAAAGTTTGGCCCTAAGCATGAATCAGATCAAAGGCACATTGCCTAACCTATCACAATTCTCATCTTTAGAAAGTTTATATCTTAATGACAACAAGCTAAATGGAAATATTCCCAAAGATATTCAGTTTCCATCTCAGCTCAGGAATTTGGGCATGAGTTCAAACTATTTGAAAGGCGTGATCACCGACTTCCATTTTGCTAATATGTCTAAGTTAGAGAGTTTGGATTTATCTGACAACCCATTGGCTTTAGTATTTAGCCAACACTGGGTCCCGCCCTTTCAATTGGAGTACATTGGATTGAGATCTTGCCAGTTAGGTTCAACTTTTCCTAAATGGTTGCAAAAACAAAATAACATAGTCGATTTTGACATTTCTAATGCTGGAATATCGAACATTGTTCCTAAGTGGTTTTGGGCTAAGTTAGGATCAGGAATGTTTACCAGTGTGAATATTTCGTATAATAACTTGAAAGGTACAATACCAAATTTACCACTAAGGAAAAGCAGTTATTATTTTCTATCCTTAGCATCGAATCAGTTTGAAGGCTCTATTCCACCATTTTTACGAGGGGCTGTATCTCTTGATTTGTCCAAAAATAAATTTTCTGATTCTCTTTCCTTTGTATGTGCCAATGGTACGGTTGAAGCATTAGGCCAAATAGACCTTTCAAACAACCACTTATCTGGACAAATTCCTGATTGCTGGAACAATTTCAAGTCACTAGCTTATCTAGATTTGAGTCACAACAATTTTTCAGGAAAGATTCCAACCTTAATGGGATCACTTCTTGAACTTCAAGCATTGCTATTGAGAAAGAATAGCATGTCTGAGGAGATCCCTTCTTCCATGAAGAGTTGCACAAAGTTATTAATGCTAGATGTGGAACAAAATAAACTATCAGGACGTGTCCCTTCTTGGATTGGAAGCAGATTACAAGAATTGCAAATGTTAATTTTACAAGGGAATCACTTCTTTGGAAGTATACCATTGCAACTTTGTTATCTTAAAAGTATTCGGCTCTTGGATCTCTCCTTGAACAATCTATCTGGACAGATTCCTAAATGCATCAACAATTTTACTTTAATGACTCAAGAGACTTCTTCAAATGAATCTTTTCATCATATTTATTATGTCAACACTAGCACAATACATATGTACCGGAGGTCTTATGATTTGAATGCATTCTTGATGTGGAAAGGTGTAGAACAAATGTTTGAGAATGATGAGCTATTTCTTTTAAAAAGCATTGATCTCTCAAGCAATCAATTATCAGGAGGAATTCCAGTAGAAATTGAGAATTTATTTGAATTGGTTTCATTGAATTTATCAAGAAACAACTTGACAGGGGAAATTCCTTCCAAGATTGGAAGGCTAACGTCACTTGAATTTCTTGATTTGTCAAGAAACCAATTGTCTGGTTCAATTCCTTCTAGTCTTACACAAATTGATCGGCTCACTATGTTAAATGTGTCACATAACCATCTATCTGGAAGAATTCCAACTAGCACACAATTACAGAGCTTCGATGCTTCAAGTTACGAGGATAATCTTGATCTTTGTGGGAAGCCACTTGAGAAATTGTGTATTGAAGGGGAGCCACCACAACAGCCAGTAGTTAAATTTCATGAGGATGAACATCTGGCATTCGCTCATGCATTTTACATGAGTATGGGATTTGGATTTGCTGTAGGCTTTTGGGGAATCTTTGGCTCAATCCTAGTCAAGCGTTCTTGGAGACATGCTTATTTCAGGTTCTTGAACAATTTGATGGACAATATTTATGTCATGATAGCAGTGAAAATTGCCAAGTACAAGAGGTAGCTCAAAGGCTAGCTATAGCTGGTAATAATATTTTAGCTCTCTCATACATGCTTTTGCTTTGCACGTAGATAACAATTATAATCAGTTGTTTTTATACATAGATATAACTTGGATTTGCATACAAAACAAACTTTCAACAGAAGCTGAACTTAAATAATTTTATCGCAATTCCTTAATCTTGATTAATTTGTTTATAAAATCCTGATTTGTGATGAGATATTTAGTAATTGATAGGTCGTAATATCGTAAGATTAGGGTCTGTTTGTTTCAGCATTTATTTTTTAATAAGAAAGTGATTTTTTAAAATTAAAAAAATCACTTTTCCTATAAACTAATCATCTCAACTTCTATTCATCTTAACTATGAGGGGAAGACTTCAGATTTTTTCTTTTTCTGGTTAAACTAAATGTTGAAGTTATTTTTTCTAATTATTAATTTTGTTAATCATATTAATCAGTTAATTATTTCCTAATAAAGTTAACTTTTAAGAAGCATAGGATAAAACAAAAATCACTAAAGTAAGGATTTTTTTTTTTTTTGAGATTGCATAATAATAGCCATATCGCAACAAACATTTATTTTCTTCTTTTTTAATCTTTTTACTCTCTTCTTTATATCATCTCTCATTTTCACTCAGTCGCCTAATTAATTGTTTTGCAACATTTTTATAAGTAACTTTTCATTGTTAGGCCTTCTTTATGCTATGAGCAATATATTTTAACAAGTTTTATTACTATGTTAATAACTGGGTCAGTTTTTTGGACGAGGTATCCCCAACATAGACCTTGCTATTTTTTACCGTCATAACTATGTTCTAATTTACCGTAATAAAAAAAAAGCACTGAAATTGAAATTTTTTTATAATGAACGGTGAGATTTTGTGATTTTCATATGAAAGCTTAGGGTTAAATTTCGTGGGTTTTTTTTTTTTTTGTGTGGGTATATTAACAATTTCCCGTTGATTTTTTTTGTGATTTTCACATGCGGCTATTGGTGCCTTGATTCGCCATTGTTATCCTGAGGGATGTTATAGCTTGTTGCAAGAATTATTGATTAAAAAGTTATTATATTTCTTGAATGATACTATGAGCCATATGTTGAAAGCAATATCTGTGAACCAGACGATCATTTTATTTACTTTGGGTTTCTCACACTGTGTCTTTTTCTTTAATTTTCAGCCCGTTGGCGAGCTCATCCTCTTGTGATCAATATCTGAACATATTTTCTTAGGCAAGGCAAGTTTTCTTTGGGGAATATGCTTGAAGCTAAGGGTTGTAATTTTCAGATAGTGGGGGCATTCTTAGGTCTTGTATGTTTTGATTGTTCAAAATTGTCATGTACTTCAGACCCAAATTAAAAAAAAAAATTGTCATGTATTTTGTCATTGTTACGTTTGTCTGGAGCTGTATTTATGAACTGGTCACAGTCATGAACTTATTCAAGGACACTACATTAGGGATGAGTTTTTGGCAAAAAACATATCGCCACTTATTTTCTTTTAATTTTCTGCTTTTTTAGTTCCCATAATCAAAACTTTAGTTTATCAAGACTTTTTTAACATAAATCAGTACTTTTAACACATTATTAACATAAAAATTTAATAAGCATTTTCACTTCCTGTTGTTATTAATTAATCTTATGATTGAAGAGCATAGCATATTTTTACTAGTATACTATTATGAAAAATTAATGATTTAGATTTCGATTTGATCATAAAAAAAATTTCTATTTGGTTATGTTGACTCTAGTGAAAAAACGATTATTACGAATATAAACTATCGACTAGAACTAAGTCTTGTGAAAGGTATATTTGTGTATTCAGGAAAATGAATGAATGGAAATTATAGAACAATCATAAGATCAAACAAGTTAAGGCTAAGACAACAAAAAATCTGGTAAGGAAGCAGTTGACAAAGCTACTAGCAAATTATGGAGAAATGAAGCTTGAAGAATGAAGAGTTGACCTTAGTTGTGCAAAAAGATCAATGGTTACAATAGAAAACTTTTGACTAATCACTTTAGGATAACAAAAAGATATTTAAATGGTGACATTGTCAAAGTATATAAAGACAAAGATGCCTTGTACCATGATAGAGAAAATTCATATGGCACAATAAAAAATGTATTTCAGCAAAAAGGGACATGCCAATTGCACATTGGAAGTCACTGCAATGGTCAAAACTGATTACATGCAAGGAAAGAGAGAGATCTTCAAGGACATTATATATACAAGTATTGAAGAACCTTTAGATGAGGATCTTAGTGATCATTTTATGAGTTGTGTGCCTTAGGTGCAATCTTCATCTTCTATTCTTTGAAATATTGTACTGTATTCTAGTGAGTGAAGTTAGAAGAAAAGAAAAATCTTGTGAGAAACGAGTTTGAGAAACTAGTAAGAAATATATTCTTAGTTGGAAAGAAGAAAGTGCTAAAGGTTGTGAGCATCAAGTGCGAACTTGAAGAAACTTGTTAGTAGATCAGGCCAACCCGATGAATCCGACTAATCCAAATCGAACAAATTAAATTGATTCGGGTCATTGAGTCAATCGGGTATGATCCAATTAAAACCAACCAATATTTGGTTCTATCGGATCTAGGGTTTTACAATCCGATACCCGATCCAAACCCCCCTATATTCTATTTTTTTTTCTTGACAAAATTATATATTAGAATGGCAATTATTTGATATTTGTGTTTCTTTTAAGGGCTCGTCTACAATACACCTTATTTTTTATGGTGTATGATGCAATGTATCTACCATAGCATTTCCTCTTTAAAGGTCCATCGCTGTCTCTTCCTCCTACTCACCCGAAAAAACCTCCACCGTCTCCTTCTTCCTCTGGCCAGCGCCACCCCAAATCCACCATCTGCGGTGCCCCTCGTCCTCCCCGTGCTCCCTCGCTCCGCCTCCTCCTCCCGCCGCCTCCCTCTATCGTGCTGCTCCGTTGACAAGACTCGCACTGTCAATGACACCTACCACCACAAGTGGTACTACCTCAGCCGCGGCAACCTAAGTGTTGCGCTGCCCCAACGCCGTGCCGTCGAAGATCCCCGTCCAGGCCAGAGAACGACAACTTCGACAACCACGATGATGGCAATGATGGTGTTGACTACGACGACGACGATGAAGGTTGGGCAGAGTAAGAGGCACTCCCACCACCGCATCCTTATGCTCGATCGAGGAAAGGTACAGCAGCAGGGGTGGCAGTGCTGGGAGCTGTGGGGGTGGCAGCTGGGGGAAGGGGGAGGTGGAAGGATTCATTGGTGGGATGGCTAGGGGGTGCAGCTGATGGGTAGGAGAGATTGGGAAAATTTTTATAATATACTACAGCTATTAGTTGTATCAATGCACTATCCAATCTACATCGTTGGATTACAAGAATGCATCATGCATCATAATAAACCTGGTGCATTGTAGAATGACCCTTCTTTTAATTGTTTTAATGACAATATTAACATTAGAATAGAATTTGAAATTTGTTTATATGAAAATTTGGATGCTATATGATTATTTTTTATTATTTTTTTGACAAAAACTGGAAAAATAATTTAAACAAATAATCCAATTACCCGAACCGAACCAACCCGAATTTGATTAATTTGGTTTGGTTCAAATTTAGTCAAAAAATTTCATGAATCCAAATCAAATCAAACCAATTAAAATTGATCGGTTTAGATTTGTTTTTCTCTCAAATCCAATTCAAACTAACTCGTTTACATCCCTACTTATTATAAACAATATTTTGGATAGTGAAAAATCCTACCTTAGGTAGGGATTGGACGTAGATTCCGAGATTTGTGGAGATCAAATTAGGATAATTCTTGGTACAAATTTTTCTATCATTCTCTTTTTATTTGAAATATATTTATAAATGTGCATGATACTGATCTAATTGTAATATCTTAAAGGAGCATCTTAACCAATCGAATAGATTATACAAGTTATCTATTATAAATTAATCTATCTTCTATAGCACTATTTGATAGAAGTCTAGTATCTTATAATTTAACAACAGATTCTAAGTAATCAGAACATTCTAATCCGTCTTAGGATTTCATTCAACTTTATTCTCAAGTACTATGGTACCATTACATTCAAATTTGATTATATATAAAAACTTGTACATTGTTAAAATTTTGATATGATTTTAAATGATTAACCAATGAACTATAAGTACTCTTTTAACTGTTTACGTAATACACATATTTTATATTGACCAATGATATTATTATTTTTATAATTAGTTTCTATTTTTTGAAACGTTTATATTTATTTGGCATAAACCATAGAGTTGTTTTTAATTGATTTCTGTTTTCAAATTTGTTGTGTAAGTAATGAGCATTCCAAATTAGCCGTTTAAACATTTTTATATTCTTCCTACGCGTTGTTTGTTACACTGACCGAAGGATTCTACCTAGCATGTAAGTTGACAAAAATAACGCAGATGATGGCTTTTTTGAAAGCACTCTTCTTAAGTGCAGAAATCTTAAATTTTTCCTTCAAAGCTTAATGTAGTGCTATGACAATAAGAGAATTTGTAGTAATTTAAATTTTTCCTTCAAAGCTTAATGTAGTGCTATGACAATAAGAGAATTTGTAGTAATGAAGTGTAGCCAATTCCCTTCTGCCTCTTGGTAAGCAATTACTATTATGAAGTTTGGGTGCTGCATGCAATTTAGCATTTTTTTCATGATCAACTTCAAATTATAAACATCCTTCAGCATTTCCCTTTTCTCACGTTAGCATTCACCAAAATATTTCATTGTAAAGACGAATTGGCTGTTTTATCGAAGACAATTCACAAAGATAATTCAACCAAACTCTAAGCAGTGCAGTATAAAATTCTACTGTCTGAAAATTCTGTTCACATATGATACAGCATACCTAAAGGGCTTGATGTAAATTAATCCTACTTCCAGAAAAAGCCATCGCATCTTCCAAATCACTCATGACAGTAGAATCACCTAACACAGGTGACCTTGGGTTTGTAAACAATCCAAACAATAACTGAGAACCCCTGCCCTAAACTTGATGCATGATGATCATCTACACATCCTTTGGAGGATATATCTGCCCGCACTTAAGCTCTTCTTGGACTGAAAAGATCTTAGCTTTTGATCTGTCGGACACTTGGGGCATGCTTTGAATTCAACACCTCTGCTGAATGACTCCTTCCCTTGTTGAAATATATCCCTTAGAATGAATGATGACAAGTCCAAAATAAACCAGCTTTCCACAATATCTAAAGGAAGTAAGTGAGTTGCTGTTTCTTCCTTGAACCCCCTTCTCCGTATAAATCATTCCACTGCTTCAGCTCATTCATTACTGACCCTTCTGCGGCAAAACTTGCAGCCACCTGCTTTAAACAGATATTTATAAACTTATGTCCATGGAATAAGTTATTCTACTAGAAATACCAGATTTTCATTCTTCCATATGAATGAAGTTGTTACAAGATCGTGCCTGAAATCCTTGTATACATTTTAAATGTATAAACTTAAGCATTTAAATGAAAGAACAAAAATGGATTACTTGACCAATCATCTCTTGTAACAGTTATTAGATTAACGTATATCAATATCTAATCAGGATGAGTCGGCATCTTGAATCAAGAAGAAAGCAAGTTCATTCCAACAAAGGCACAAAGTTAAGCAAACTATGGTGCATAATCCAGTGATGAATAGAATAAAACCAAGGTTGAATCTTTAATTGCTTACATATGATGTGACTGTTAAATTATGCTTCAAAAGATCTAAATATCGTTTACCCAAATTACTGATATCTATCATTATGTTCCCTTGAACCACCTTTCTAAATACCTTGATTTTCAGAATTTCATTTTTAAATACTCTAAATAGTATATTACAAATGCCTAAATAAAGTAATACATGGCCATTTAACTGAATGATTTTCAGTTCACCCCATACCTGACTCTTAGCCTGTCTCATGTCTTCCATGTTTAAAGACCTCAGGGTAATTTCTTGATCTTCTATATTATCAGAAGCATCTTCAGTTTTGTATGCCTCTTTTTTCTTCTTTTCCTGATACAAGATGCAATTGATATTAGTTAGCTCCTCAGATCATAACAAATTTCTGCATTAGATAGAGATGCTAATCTTAAACATGGTAGTTGATTAATAACTACCATATCCTTCTTTCTCTCCTGCTGTAATAGCTCCCTAACAGGTCGATAAGCTGCAGTGATGCACAAATTCTGCTCAAAGAAATTAATGTCAACAGCATATCACCACAAAATAGAATGTAAGTTATAATCGCTATAAAAAAAATTAACCTTAAGATCACTTCCACTATATCCTTCGGTCATGGCTGCAAGCTCTTTGAAGTCTAAGTCTTCATGTTTTTCCTTAGCTAGAAGAGTTTTCAAGATCATTTCCCTGTTCTCAGCAGATGGAAGACCAACCATAATCCTGCACAACATTAAAAAGTAGAGAGATGTCATTCACAAGTTGGAACAGCAATAATATTTATTTCAAGAGCAAATGATACTGATAATACATGATTTAGCCATTGGCAGCAAAGTGTCTAAAGATGTGGTCCTACCTACGCTCAAACCGTCTTATAATTGCTTCATCAAGGTCAAATGGCCTGTTAGTTGCAGCAAGAACCAGGATTTGCTGCCCAGGTCTTGTTAATAGCCCATCCCAGTGTGTCATGAACTCATTCTTAATCTTCCTCATGGCCTCATGCTCTCCAACTCTCGTCCGCTGTCCAAGCATGCTGTCAACCTCATCAACAAAGATGATAGTTGGGGCAACCTTTGCTGCCAGTGTGAACAAAGCTCTGACATTCTTTTCATCTTCTCCAAGCCACTTTGAAGTGATGGTGGACATTGAGACATTGATGAAACTTGCTCCAGCTTCATTTGCAATTGCCTTTGCTAGCATCATTTTTCCAGTACCAGGAGGCCCAAAAAGCAAATATACCTCTACATGGTTTCAGAAGCCCGCCCATGAAGAGGTCTGGTCTTCTAAGGGGAAGCATGACCAGCTCCTGAAGTGATTCTTTAATCTCATCCAATGCACCAATATCTGCAAATGTGACCCCTATCTCATTTGCAGGGATAACTTCCGACCTAATGCGCTTTTCAAACTCGTTGTCTGGAACTTCCTGCAAGCGTGCAATTACTTTATGTAACTCAAAAAAACAAAAAAAAATGAAAGAAACAAAGTATCTACTTGATAGCTTGGACAGCCATGACAATCAGTAAGAACATTTTGTAAGATTGGTGGAACTACAAAAAGTAAAATGTTAAATTATATCAATTATCCATATTGAAACCAGTAAAATTGTTAGCTGATGAAAGTATGTGTAAGGATCAAATTAGTTTATTGTTTTTTTATTTACTTCAGAGGAGGATCTGACAACCAAGTTTAAAAACGAAAGAAGCATTGTACTAAAGTATATATAGATATATCTATTTCTGTGTGTGTTTTTTGAGGTTAGCTGTCAGAAAAATTGATCTTATTGCTTTTGCCGGAGCAGGATTTTTGGGCTCTTTCTTTGTTATAGGGATGGATTTCTCCATCTCACTTTTGTTTTCAGGTGCTTGGTTGTCACACCGCACATCAGTCTTTGCACCAGCAATGTCTTCTAAAGCATTTTCCTAAAATTAAAGAAGACAAATCAAAAACTGAATACACAATAAGCACCTTTCATCATTATTTTTCTCACTTTTCTGATATTCTTATGCTGATCCGTTATGCTCTAACTGATAAAATAGATTTAGACACACCTTGTTAGAATCATTAGTCTTCAAATTCCCATTGCTCTTGCCTCCCTGGAACAAACTCAATCCATGGGACAAACTGCACCATGCAAGATCAGTAACTATAGAACCTTGTCTCTTAATTAACTTCTCAAACAATCATTGAGCAAGACATACCTGTCGGCTGATATAACTAGCAAGACATGCAATGGACTTAAAAGTAATTGACCAGAAGCAGATATAGAGAGCATGGACCATAGGCCTGGAATGAAGATAGCCATGCAATGCAATAAACACACCATACACTTCGCATTGAAATCTTTATAACAGAGGTTGTTCTTATGTATTAGTCAAATATGAGCTAATAGAATAAGTTTAAAGTAATCAATCACCTTGTGAAGTGACTGAACGAAGAGGCTTTTCATCAAAACGCAAGCTAATTGTTCGCTTTAAAGGAGCTGAAAACCAAATTTGAAGTAGTAAGCATAATATTGCAGAACATTGAAATTCAACGCATTAGAAAGAGAAAGATACAGCATCAAGTATTTAGCTGTATGAAATTTAATGTAAGAACAAGAAATTCATGAAGACCATATCACTTCCCTGGAGTGTGTAGTGTGATCAGTAAGAATTTCGATCTGTCAGATTAGTTTTGTTACTACTTGTCCAAAAGATCCTAGTGAACAGACCTTGCTACACTTTTCAGCTTAACTGAAAAATTAAGGAAGAAATTGATTTACTATTAAAGCATTATGTTACATATATAACTTGGAATTAAAAGTACATGTTAAAATCAATCTTTGACTTCCTTAATAGGGAAACTTCTAAACTTGGATACAATACTTATTCTAAACTTCTAAAATTAATTTGATTAGTTACATAAAATTAGGATGATTCTTTTGTGTTAAAGTCGATCAAATAGTATCAACGTTTATCTTATATCAAAAGGATAATGTTAAGATTGTGCGAATGTCAATTATCATATAAAAACCTTGCAAACTTGACTAATAACGTCTATGTGCAGTGACATAGACTCGATTTTTCTTTTTTTTTTTTAAGTAATATGTCACACACTAACTTACATATTGTTCCCGTCTCCTTCACACAGAAAGGTCAGTGAGGAAAACATATAAAACCAAAAAAAATATGCATATATATGCTTATATTCAACACCAAATGTAGCCACCCCACTAAGCCGGACCTTGTATATTTCTTTATGGTTAAGTCAATGAATACCATATTGGGGCTAGACAGCCAATAAAAACAAAAGCAAAAAGGAATCTAAATTTAAAAACAGAAACAATTTTGCAAATCTTTTTTTTTTTGGGTAAAAAATTTTGCAAATCTAAAAGAGCAAGATTTACAAGTATGTTGGGGTGCCTCCTCAATCCAAAAGGCCTTAGGATTTTGAGATGGAGTGGGCCGCTAGTTCATGGGTCACAGTCTTCACGGAATCTGTGATTACAAAGAAGAAAAAGCAACAGAGTCTCCCTTGGGAAGTCCAAAGTACGCAATGGGCTGACTATGATCCTTGAAACCATTTTTCACATCCAAGTTCGACCCAAAAAAAACCTCACATCGAAGCAGTCATCACCTTCGAGTATCAGATTAGTGAAATAGTTGTTCAGGGTTGCGGTCACATTGGAGGGACTCTAGAACACGATCACAGACGGACTAACACAGTCAAGCAACTATGGTTTCCATTGAAGTTTTTATTATCACAAAGCGTAACTGCATACATGTCAAACATGTAAGTAATATACTACCACATTCAAGGTTTACTTGGCACCTTCACATTCTATTTTGGCAAAATGTATGACATCCCAAAGACTGATTAAACCGTGAAACATCCAAACTATAGATCTGAATAGTGATGACTACTATTATACTAAGCAGTGAAACGAGAAGTAGACGTGATCACAGTCTTTCATGGACGAGAGGAAAGAGCACAGGGGAAGAAGAAAAGAATAGGTATAAAAAAAAAATTTAATCGTCATTCGAAATATATTATTTTTCAACCAAATTAATTTCAAGTTCCAAAAATATACCTTTGAGGTAGTAAGCGTAATTATAAACTTGAAAATAAAAATATTAATTTTTATTGTAACCGATATGGCAGTTGTAACTAAAAGCAAAAAGGGAAAGAGTAAATAAATTGGAAAATATCGAAAACATTTACTTTTTAATTTGAGAGCAGATTTACGAACAGCAAATCAGTCACGAAACCAACACCCTTTTAATTATCCTACGTCCCTCTGAAAGACCGTAACTGTTAAATAGCTTTTACTTTAATTAATATATGAAAAATGCTAGATAATTTTAATTTTTTGTCATTATAGTTGACAGAGTAATTTAACAGATTAGTTTTTTGGATAAATGAATAAATTTACATTAATTTATTTTATTTAATAACTACTTTTGAATCTCGCTGGTAAAATAACATTGAGTGATTTAATTATTAAATCTGACACCTTAATTTTCCGTATTTATTTGAGCTGGAGTTGCCTATTTGATAGAGTTAACTGGAGGGCCAAGTTCAAGATACTTTTTCATACTTGTACGGTCCAGTTCAAGATATTTTGTGATATTATGAAATTATTAAGAATATCCCAATAAATTCTATGTAATTTTATGATCACAAAAATAAATTTTTGTCCTTTTTAAAAATGCATTTGACCACTTTTTGAAGTTTGGCTTAATTTAAGAAATTATTACTATATATTATAAATAATTAATATATCAATACATTATTAAATCTACACCATTAAATTATAAGGTGCATAATACACCTTTGATTGTAAGGTGTATAGTAGAACTCACTAGTCATTATTTATGACAAAATTGAGCAACCCATCAATTAATCTATGTTTACTAAACTTGTGCTAGAAACTCAATTGATATCGAATGGTTGCAGTTTAAATAAATGTGAGTTTTAGTTAAGTGAAGAATATGATGATAATTGATAATATGAAGCTAATATGTCGATTTAATATTTATATAATTAAAATTCATATTTATTTAAATCATGATCACCATAAATCTGTTATAGAAAGTAATATGTCAATTTAATATTTATATATCTAAAATCCTTTTAAGATTGTAAACCTAAATCCACGGCAAAATCAAAGCTTAACGGGGGAGAAATACCCAAGTATTTAATAAAGATTATTTTGATCATATTTTTATGCAATGTGAGATTTAACATACCCACTTACGCCCATAATTGGGCATTTGAAATATGAAATTTACAAGACTGAATATCAATAAGTAGTCTAATAATAATCATATACTAGATTTTGATATTATCTTAAGATTCTGGGTCTAACTCCACCCTTAAAACTAGCTTAAGGGAAGAGGATTGCTGACTACTTAATAAAAGCTATTTTAGACATATCTTTTATCAATGTGAGACTTAGCAAACCTACATATATTTAAATTGTAATCACTAAATGTCAATTGAGTTATCTAACTCATTGTGTACAAATAACATAATTTTGATTAAAAGCATCAAAAGCTCAAAGGTGATATATAGCGGTAATGAGACAACATTAAGGATATGCTTGATAGAGGGGAAAACATGAGGTTTAAATTTTCGTAGATTGGATTTATGTGAAATTGGTGAATTTGGTACAGTGATAAAAATATGGGAAAAATTTTATGGAGTAGATTTCTATAAGAGTTTCTTTTAGCCATTTTGCAACTATCCGGGGAAAAAAAAAATTACCACTTCCTCTTCTTCCCAATCAAGAGCTTTTGGACCGAAAATAAATTGCTAAATTTACCAAGATAGGGTTGATCGAAGTGATAGGTGTCTCAAACTTTAACTAGATATGTCAAGTTCAAACCATTTGAATGAAAAAAAGATCTCACTTAAAAATTCTTACTTCTTACCCCCTTTAGAGATTTCAATCGGTTAGGCCATTTTGTCAAATTTTTTATAACAGGGATTCCATTGAGAAAAATAAAATTGCCAAATTTAATTTGATATCCACGAGGAGCGAATTTTCATATATCGATGACAGAAAGTGAAGTAGTTAAACTCCATAAGTACGAAGGAGCAGTTTTTCCTACGCCCCACTTCGGATTTTCCTTACACAAATTCTTTGAAGCCTCTCTTACTTACGGGCTACGGCACATCATTGAAATTATTGGACTCCTCATTTATCATGAAATTGAGCTGCCCCTCAGTCTATCTAAGTTTCCGAAAATTGCGCTTATGTTATTCAAAAATAGCAAGAAATTCATTTTTGTTTAGGATCTAAGGTTTAAGCGAGTAGATATACTTGCATATTATTTTGTGAGACTAGCTTATTCAATAAAGTATGCCTGTTTTGAATTCTTTTTTCTCTTCTCTTTTCTCTTTTGTCCATTCTGTTCGACTTTTATGGTCTAATTTGCCAGTTCTTTCTCTTGTTACTGCTATAGTGCTCTTGCTCTGATGGCAAATTTAATTTGATATCCATAAAGAGCAAACAGTTTTTCATATTTCAATGAGAAAATGAAAACAGTTGCATATATAATTGGGTATGATGTATATCAACCATACGTTAATTCTAAATGTCTTTGTCATTGTTTTTACGTATCGTCTTGAACGGCGATCTTTTCCATGTCTTTATTCGTTTTGTCTTCCAAAATCATTGAGGTGAGCCTCACGACCGACATATTTGGGTACGTCATTCTATGGGAATTTTCTAATTATTTGTTCTTTAAAAAAAAAAAAATCAAGAACGTTCGCTCTAAAGGAGGGATGATGATACTTTTACACCATTTCAGTTATAAATTTAATTTTAATACATCGTTATTATAATTTTTTTATATAATCATTTAATTATATATATTCAAAATATTTAACTTTTATTATAATTACCTCAAAAATTACATAAAAAATAAAATGTTATTAATTATCAGTTTAAAATATTTTATAGTAGCATGCTCCTAATTTAATTATATTTTTAATTAGATGCAGTAGAAAAGATTTTATATATGTAATTAATATTCATTGAGAGTGGATTAATTGTCAGCTCAAAAAAAATAAAAATAAAAAAGAAAAGAGTTGATTAGTTGTGGAGGGTTTCAGTAGTAGTATGCGTGATTATGTATGCTCGAACTTTCATCCGTATTAAAAAAAAAATTAAAACTTAAACTAATAAATTAAATGAAAATTTTAAGAGAAACACATTAAAAGTTGGCTTAAACATGTTTTTAATATTTGTAAATATAGGTCTTTTTTATTTTAGTCCTTTTAAATTTTTTTTTTTAGTTTTTAGTCATTCTTTTCTTCAATATTATACTTTTGGTCTCTATCAATAGTCAACACTGTTAAATAATAATATTTATAAGAATCAAAAGAATATTATTAAAATATTTATAAAGATAAAATAAAATTTTTAATATTTATAAAGGTTAAATATATGTTTTAAAATAAATTTTTGATTTAAAATTTACAGTGATAAAGACTAAAATATAATATTAAAAAAAAGAGGGACAAAAACAAAATTACAGAAACTAAAATTAAAATGGCCTATATTTATAAAATTTAATTTAAATACATTGGCAATTTTACACTATCAACCAACAGAAATGGTGGAAAGTGCCAATTCATACAAATAATCATCTATTATAATAAGGAATCCATTATGATTTCTCACTTTCCCTTATTTCTATTGGATGACAATATTAAACTAAGTATATATCAATTAAACTCTTATTTGTAAGAATTAAAAATATATTTAAATCTTAAAAGTTTGACGAAAATATGGGAAAAGAAAAGAGATATCAATTGGCTCGAGTGATCCGTGTCGTAGGAAAGGTACCTTCGTCATCAATCTGTATGTATATGTATATGAGGGCTACTTGCACTAGTACTAAACCATGCCAATATCAATGTAATATTTGTTAATTTCATCTCTTGTGATGACCACAATCACAATGATGAGTCCACTTTGCTCCAAATTTCTCATTCAAGCCATGTTTATGGACTGGGTGATGTTGCAGATGGGCCTTGTTTCTGCAAAAGAAATTAGGTGCAAAGAGAGGGAGAGGCATGCACTCCTGGACTTCAAGTCAGGCCTGGTTGATGACTATGGCATACTGTCATCGTGGGGGAGTGAAGAAGATTGTTGCCAATGGAGAGGAGTTCTCTGCAGCAACGTAACTGGCCATATACTATTCCTCGATCTTAATGGTTTCAATCCTGATGTTGTCTATATGCAGGGGTCGTTGAAGTGTAAGATCCACATGTCACCGTTGGAGTTGCAGCATTTGATGTATTTGAATCTCAGTTGGAATTATTTTCGAGGTAACCCTATTCCAGAATTCTTTGGTTCTCTCTATAACTTGGAATACCTTGATCTCTCATATTCTTATTTTAGTGGACAAGTTCCAAGTCAACTGGGGTCTCTCTTTCACATTTGGTGTAATTAAATCTTGATGACAGTCTACTGGAGGGTTCGATACCTTGTCAACTTGGAAAACTTTCAAACTTGAAGTGGCTTTATCTTGGACGACATCATTCTTTGGGTGCTCTCAAAATTGACAATGGGAATCATGCGGGAGGTCAGTGGTTGTCCAATCTCACTTCTGTAATCCATCTTGACTTGAGTGAGGTTCTAAATCTTAATAATTCTCATGATTGGCTGCAAATGGTTGGTAAGCTACCTTACCTCAGAAGATTGAATCTAGATTGTTGTTTCCTTTCCGATCATTTAATCCATTCTGTGGGAATTTCCAAATTCAATTCTTCTTCTCTTACATTCCTTGGCCTCTCTGATAACAACTTCGTGTCACCCATGATATTCCAGTGGATATCCAAAGTCAGCCCCCCCAGCCTTGTTGGGCTGGACCTTGATTTTGACCACTTGGAGGGTCCCATACCAAATGATTTTGGCACAACAATGATTTCTCTTCAGTATCTTTACCTTGGCGATAACAAACTAAAGGGAAAAGATCCGAACTCCTTGGCAAATATACACAACTTGAGTGAGTTATCCTTATGGAGAAACAACTTAAACGAAGAACTTTCAACAGTTCTTCAAAATTTGTCCGCTGGCTGTGCTAGACACTCACTCCAAGCATTGTTCCTAACTTCGAATCAAATAACTGGCAAATTATCTGACCTTTCCATCTTTCCATCTTTGAAAGAATTGAGTCTTGCTTGGAAATCGGTTAAGTGGAAATCGGTTAATAACATTCTTGATGGAAGCATCACCTTCAACAATCATGGTTTGGAGGCATCTTTGATGTGGAAAGGTGTATAACGAATGTTCGGGAATAACCGGTTACTCTTGAAAGGTATTGATCTCTCAAGTAATCAATTATCAAGGCAAATTCCAACAGAAATAGTGAATTTATTTAAATTGGTTTTATTAAATTTATCAAGAAATAGTTTGACAGGAGAAATTCCTTCAATGATTGGAAAGCTAACATCATTGGAATTTCCTGATTTGTCAAGAAACCAACTTTTTGATTTATGAAGATAACCTTGACCTTTGCGGGCCGCCACTTCAAAAATTGTGTGAAAAGTCACCGCCAATAGTTCATGAAGATGAAGGCTCATTTTTCTCCCGTGGATTTTACATAGGTATGGCACTTGGTTTTGTTACTGGATTTTGGGGATCTTTGGCTCAACACTAGTCAAGTGTTCTTGGCGACATGCTTATTTCTGGTTCTTGAATAATTTAATGGACAACATTCATGTCATGATAGCAGTGAAAATTGCCAAATGCAAAAGGAGGCTCAGAGGTCTGCTGGTAGTAACTTTAGCTCTCCCATGTATGCTTTTGGATTTTACATAGACAGTTGTTTTAACTTATTTTCATATTTAACGAAAAAAAGAACTTATGCTACCATCAATTATTTTTTGAAAGATTATAACTTATATCTTCAAAATAAGACTAAATTTTATTTCAGTATTCTTGTAACAAATTTTGTGTTTGATTGATTTTAATGTGAAAGCCTAGGTTAAAGCTCGAAGGTACTTTTGGAAAACAGATTATTTTCATTTCATTAGTGATACTGTTTTCTTATGGCTAAAGGTGCCATGTTAGCTGTGCTTTTACACTGCATGATCCCTGCCTTTCCTTCTCTTGAATCGTCACTGCATGAGTGGTTGTCATACCTTATTTGCTGCTATAAAAATTATTATTTGAATGGAGACATTTAATTAATATTGAATGATAGCATGTGATATATGTTTAAAGGAATGTCTCAGAAAAAATATTAGTCTCGAGTTTCATTTTGCAAATGGCCCATGAAATTTTAGATTTACGTGTAAGGTTAGTTAAACCAACTATTTGAATGACTTGTGAGGATACAAATATATTTCTTAATAATTAAAACCTATTATGAGAGACAGTATTTTCGTAATTGAATGGTAACTTTATTGAGTTTATTTCTTCCGAAAAATCATATTTTATCAAAAAATTGAACTTCTTTGGCATAACATTACGGATCTTATAAATTAATTGTTTCGAAATTTACGGCATGCACCACTTGTATTTCTTTCATTCTTGGAATCTTCATATTTGTTCTATTGTTATCGTTTCCTCTATAATTATTTATAAAGAATTTCTATTTTAAATTTGAGTAACTCCGCAACATCTTGATTTTATATAGACAGTAAATTTGGGATGCTTATACTCTCTGTCTTTCCTTTTTCAGTCTCAATTGGGAATATTTGAACTTGGTAATCCCTAGGCAAGGCAAGTTTTCTCTAAGGAATAAGCTTGAAGCTGAGGGCTGCATTTTCTGCCCGACAAAAGGGATGTTCCCAGATCTTGCATGTATTGATTGTTTAAAATTGTCATGTACTTTCATTTTGCTTGTAGGAGATTAAATCCTTATGTTTGTATTAAATGAAGTCTTGGACTACTCATGAAGACTTTGCTTTTAAATAAAAGTCACTCGAATATATTGCAAGATGCTAATAGAACAAGAGAGTAACTTGCTAACAATAGCATTAAAATGGAAACTTACATATAACAAGGATTCCTGAAGTTGCAAATTGTGTGTCACTTTAGTCCCCACACATGATTTGGGGACTAAAGTGACACAATTTGTAAATTTCAACTTCAATGATTAAATAGTTAATTTCTTAATTTCAGGGGTTAAAGTGAAGTGCACCTACAACTTTAAGGATTAAAGCAAACCTTACTTGAATAATAGGTAATTAATTAAGATAGAGATGTCAATTCCTAAGGCATGTAAGTTTTGCAACCTATATCAAATACCTGAGATAGTATGAGAGGAATTGTATGAGGTTGAGGGTTCAGGAAGAAAGGTTTAGAGGGCAAAGAACATTTAGAAAGGGAAAGATATTAGATAAGGGAACAACATACTACAATAGCCTTGACTTCCTCAGTGCCTATTCTTTTTAGTACAAGTTGCTAGCTTACTTCCACTGAAACAATATTGCCTATCTGCCTGCTTCACCCTCGATGGTGGAGGGGCCCCCTACTCAACCTATTGTTGCCTATAATGACTGTTCTGACCTTGATCATTGGAACATTCTTCATTGGAGTAGTACCTTGGGTCTTCTTATAAGGGCTCCAACTTCGACTCCTTTTGCAATGTCGGTTTTGAGCCCTCCTGTGAGCGTCTTCTTCCCAACACCTTTTGTCATTGTTGTCATGCCTTATATCTATCTCATCTTCCAACATGCGAATACGAGTCGCTTAGTCCTGCATTACCCCAAATATCGCCTCTAAGGTAGAATTGTTTTGGGCGACTTCCACCCTAGAGGCTACTTGCTTAGTAGGGGTCAGTATTTCAATTCCTTCATCTCTTGGAGGTAGGTTCCATGCCTCGGGAATGCGATTCCTACTCTATGATTCTAATTCGGAAGCCGTGACTCCATCCACTCTTTGCTCAAGGCCTATAGTGGGGCCCTATTTTTGCTATTCATCAACGACACATTGCTCTAATCAACCAACCATATGCTCCCACTATGGTCACTAATGTTTGTTGTAGGATTTGTGGTGTTGGTTTGCCTGTGCTAAACTCGAGGTGATGATCGTGAGGTTGAAAATTGGTTCGCATGTCTGAGGTAAAGTGTTGGTGGTGTACATGCTGAGACTGCGATGATCAAGTCAATAAGAGTTTTAGAGATATGAAGTAGAAAAGGAATGAGTAGATACCTAGTTTCTGCTCCTTCCCTGTCTTTTATTTAATTGGAGCTGAAACCATAGCAATTATTTTTGTGTCTCATGTAGCAGTTATCTTGGAACATGTAACAGACTTCATGAATTCATAAGGGAGTGACCTTCTGGCCTTTAGCAAAAATGATTGGCCATGCGAGTTAGGTCTTTGGACACAATCCAAGTTTTGTATTAGGCCTTTGCCAATTGGGTTTTGTACTCTAAATTTGGATTATGACAATAGTTCTTTTCTTAATTTTAAGGATTAAAGTGAAACACAGCTATAATTTCAGGGATTAAAGTGAACCTTAACTTGAATAATAGGTAATTAACTAAAATAGAATTATCAATTCCCTAGGCTTGTAAGTTTTGCAGCCTAGATCAAATACCTGAGACAGTCTAAGAGGAATTGTATGGGGTTAAGAGTTAAGGAAGAGAGGTTTAAAGTGCAAAGAACATTCAGAAAGGGAAATATATTAGATAGGGGAATAGCATATTACAATAGTCTTGCCTTCCTTGGGTTCCTCTTGGCTCGTGGCACTAAATAACTTCGGTAGTGAAATCCTTGGGCCATAAACTGGTTGCATAGTGATTGTCATGTGTGTTGGGCCAATTTGGCCATTTGAGTCCATTACACACAACTGGCAATTCTTTGTTTTTTGGATTTAATTTCATACTTTTCACTTTGGCCAAAAAACATAAATTTCATAGTTTTTACAATTGAAGTTTTTGTCAATCAACATATGGAGGGATTTAATTCCTCTATTTTGTTTTCTCTGTCTTCTTCCTTATTCCCCAATAAAATTTTGCCAAGTGTAGAAATTATGGGTGATTTTAAGCAAGTTGGTTTGACAAAGAAACATTAGTGATGTCACGATTTTAAATGTGCCAAATTTTTATTGGGGAAGAGGAAATAAGGTAGTAAAATGAACAGAGTTGGAATGCTACTTAGAGTAATAGTTATACTTAGCCTCAATTGGATCAATTTTTCATGTTTAAATGAGTTATGACAGTGACGAACTAAAGAGAGTTACTTAATTTTAATTATTCAGGGGGAACTAGAGAAATAAGCAAACTGCAAGGCACTATTTTAATTGCTTTAGAAAAGCACTGAAATGTATGCGTTCAAATGACTTATAAGAGATCCGAGAACAAAGCTATTTGTCATTCATTGCCTAGAGAATGTACACATCTTCCAAAATAACAGAAGTGGTGGCGCCAACAACGTAGAGATGAGAGTAATTTGGAGATTGAGAATGAGGCACAGCATGTTCACAAAGCCAGGAGAAAAAAGGTGAATTGGTTTCCAATTAGTGAGCGTGTTCTTTATCTTCTTAAGCAAATTGATTGCCAAATTTTTATCTTCTTAATTAATAATTCTTAGATAAAACAATTAAAAAAATATAATTATTATTTTTTCTTAAAAAAGGCTTTTGTTAGACATTCGTATGTCTATGTAAACACGAAAAGCAAATAAAATTTACAATATTTTAGGTGTTTAGTTTTTTGTATTCAAAGATTTAAAAAAAAATGGTGAAAATAATTTTGTTCATATTAACATCTCTTCTCGAAAACTTTAAGAGAAGAAAACAAAATTAAACAACATAATATTTTTAGAATTACTAATAAAAATATATCAACAAACTATCATTATCTAGAGAGGGAGGAAAAATCCAAAGAAACCCAGTATTCCGATAATTCTACTTATCTTAAACATATACCTTGCCTCAGTTGGATTCACACGTTTTCATAAGTTGTGACATTGATGAACTAAAAAATGTTATTTAATTTTAATTATTCAGAGCGAATAATAGAAATAAGCAAATTGCAGGCAAACTTTTAATTATTTTAAAAAAGTACTGAGATATATGTGCCTTCTTCGAGTGACTTATAAGAGATCTGACGACATAGCTATTTGGTCGTTAGCTAGAGAATGTTCACATCTTCTAAATAACAGAAGTGGTGTATAGTGTATACATTTAAGCAATGACAATAATGTAGAGATGTAATTAATTTGGAGATGCAGAATGCATAGGATACATTCGAGTGAGTCAACAAAACGTCATTGACGGAGTTGAAGCCGTATAAAGTACTTCAATTAATTAATTTCGTATGGACAACGATATCTGTTCGGTTTATCATAGCAACTGGGAATAAGATACCTTCATCTCGAGTATTGTTTTAATTTCTGGAGGAAAAGTTCCGGGACAACTTGGGAGAAATTGGCCAAGGGCAAACATACATAGAATGAAAGTGAAAATACAGCTATCCTAGCACTGCTGTAACTCCTCAACCGTCGTTACATGGTTATAAGATCTAAATGGGGCACAACATATTCACAAAACGAGCTGAAAAAGTAGGGATGGCAAAAAAAATCGGCCAAAATAGGTATCTGCAGGGATTACTCACAACGAGGACGGGGGATAATATTCCCGCCTTATGGGGATCCGCTAAATCTTTGTTAACATAAATTAACTAAATGCTCTCATATATGTAAATATATAATAAAAAAACTTAGTCATGATATTTGTGTCTTGTGATTTGGATATTTGTAATTATTTTTTAATAAATTTGCATCATGTATTTCATTTTTAATTTGAATTGTATTGTGTTGGATAATGTTATAATGAATTATAGATATCTATACATATTTTATTTAGATTTTTCTCTTTTTAAGATATTTAAAAAAAATTTATATAAACTCATGGATATCTGCAAAAATTTGAATCCTTACCGGGAATGAGGAATGGAGACCCGCGATGAGGATATGGATCGAGATGCATGCACAAGGGGGAAATTTTAAACTGGGACGGGGGTTTGTCCAAACCCCTATAAATATCGGTTGCCATCCCTAAGAAAAAGTCAATTGGTTTCCTACGATGTTGTTTTCACCTCTAGTAATTTTTTTAATGTTTGGGCTTTGGGTTTGGATTAAGTTATCTTATATACAAAACAGTTTAGTGCATGTTGTGGAACTCAACTTACAAGCCAAAAAAATAAAACCATTTTTGAAATATATTGTTATGTTTGGATAAAAAGGAGTAAATGGATTATAATAAAAAATTATAATTTTAAGCTAAAAAATATTTTATAATTACAAGTAATTTTTTGAAACTTTTGGGCATAAACTAAACTCACTACCTTAAAATTACTTTTCAGCTAACATATTCAAACATAAAATACTTTTAAGTTAATAATCTAAATATAAATTGATTTTTACATATAATTGATTATTTAAAAAGAGATTATATTTATAATTGATTATTTGAATAATTTTAATTTCACGACTTTTTCAAACACACACTTATAATCATATTACAAGCAACCACCACTTGCAACTCCATTGCCTGAAGCTAGAGATGCACCATTTTGCATTCGAAATAGCTACACAAAACCATGCCATAAGGCTGTTTATGACCCCGCACATCTTGTCCCAAAGCTTATTGGGTCATATTCATGTTTTAAAATTTTGATATAGTGCATTTTTAGGCCGAGTTTAGATCATATTTCTAGTTGATCAGGCTAGCTTGAAGTTATATAATTATTTAAAAATTATAATTTTTTAATAAAATTAATGATAAATTATGAGATTTTTTATACTTTAATTAATATGTTTTATATAATATGATTTTATTTTTGTATTAAAATAATTTATTTTGAAATATCTATTATAAAATATATATTGAATTTTTTTCTAACTTCTAAAATTTCATGGCTTTGTCATACATAATGTTCAAACTTATAAAATTTATAAATGCTAGGTTGACCTGGTTATTTTTTTATTCAAGTCTAGGGTTTAATAAATGACCTAATAAAAAAATTGGGTTGGGTTTATGACTAACTCAATCTAGTCTAACTCGTCCCTTATACATGATAAATCTAGCATAACAATCTTTGTTAGATAGGATTAGATATTTAATTTGTTAAGATATAGATTCAGTTTATTTTATCTTATTCTTAGTTGTAGATTTATCTCTATCTTTTTTGTTATCTTAGATTTATCTTCTATTTTATTGTTATCCAATAAATTATTTTTGTAATCGCTTTATCTGTATAATAATTTTTTTGGTATAACTCATACTTAAATTCAACTAAACTTTTATTCAAAATGTATTCAATACACCCGTACCATGCCATAACCACCGCTCCTACACCCCTTAGTGTGCCATTGTGGGCGTTGAGGGCTTTTTTTATGTGTGATAATTAAATATGTAGACCAAATAAATAGGTGATTTATTAGTGAGCCAGTTATTTTAGGGTGTTAAGAGCTTTTTTTAATTTGGATTTGGACTTTTGGTCATCTTTTTTTTTTTTTTTTGGGTATATTAATAATAATAAGATTTGAACTTATATTCTTATGCAAACTACTCAAATCTTTTATCAGTATACAATTCCTAGTGGCTTGGGCTTATGGTATTCTTATTGGGTTAATTTGTACAAATTGGTGAGCATGTTCTTTATCTTTTAAAGCAAATTGTTTTCCAATTTTTCATATTTCTAATTAGTAATTCTCACCTAAAACAATATATATATATATATAAAATTTTGATTACACATTCATATGTTTATGTAAACACGAAAAGCAAATAAAAAATTATAATATTATTTTTTTTTTTTTTGCTTTACTTAATATGTTTTCATAAATAATAACAAAAATCTTACTTCATTTTTATTGTTTTCTGTATTCAAAGTTTTTCCAAAAAAACAAAAAATGGTCAAAATATTTTTGTTCTTATTAAAATCTTTTCTAGAAAACTTTAAGGGCAGAAAACAAAATAAAACAATATAATATTTTCAGAATTAATAATAAAAATATATCAACAAACTATAATTATCTAGTAAAAAAAATCCAAATAAACCGAGTAATTTTTCCAAGTCATCTTTAGACTTTTATTCCATGAAGTCTTTAAAGTGTCTCTTACTGCATATTAATGAGTACAGTTGAAGTAGACATTGATGATAACATTGAACCTGTAATATCACAATTTTCCAGAATTTTATTCTAGGCTTTTGAAGCGTGCACTCGTGCTAGTAAAACAAAACTTCGTTTTTTTTTTTAAAATCTCTCCGCATACATTTTTTTTATTTTCAAATTTAGATATTTAAATAAGACTTTAAACTATTAGAAGTGAGCTAGTAGCGGAGGATTTAAGTAATATATACGAGATTATAAATTTAAATTTTATTGTTACTAATATACCAAAAAAAATATTTAGACAGAACTTTCTTTGCATGGTGCATCAACTATCAACGTTAATAATCCATTATTTAATGTAACGTGTTCCCTGGGGACTTATAAGTCTTTGTCTTGATCTTTCAAAATGTCACTGCAGCTACCTTCAAGATATCACATCCATAATAATTAAGCTCTATGCCAAATCTGCTTGCCACCTTCTTTTCTTGCGAAGATTAATACCTCTTAGAATTGAATAGATCTACCTAAATTCTAAAAATTAGTTCATGAGATAAAAATTATCCAAGCTATTATAAAAGATATCATGCCTATATTCTTATATAATTGAGGACTTAACACACTCCTTCATGTCTAGGATTGGACATTTAAAATATAAAGTTTGCAAGATTAGATATTTGTGAATGATTCAATAACAACCACATCTTGGAATTAAGTAGGTCTAACTCAATTTCAAAAGTTAGTTCATGAGATGAGAGTTGTCCGAGTTATTACAAAGGCTATCATGACTGAATCTCTAAGCAATATTGTAATGCCCGGGTCAGGAGTCACACGAATTGTGACACTTTATTCTGTCGAACCCTGTGAAAGCTCTAAGTTTGGACCCTCTGCCCCCTTGGAGGGCTATAGGATTGGGACATTTTTATTGGATCAAAAGTCCCGGTAATTGTTCCTTAGATATCAATGAATTGAAGAGCGATTTTTAACGAATTTTTGGAAGTTATTAACCATTTCATTTTCAAGCTTGAAGTTTAAGAAAATGTAAGTTTTCAGAAGTTTGTACTAAAATCCAAAAGTTGGATTTTGATTTTTAAGGAGTTTGATTTTTCCAATATTTTTATTGGATTCAAATGGGGGATATTCTCTTATTTACATTTATGTTTTAAAGTTAATGGAGAGTAAAATAAATGAGGACATAAGTATATGATGATGTTTGAGAAGAGTTTGGAAGAGAAGAGAAGGAAAAAAAAAAAAAGAGACTGGGCGCCTAGGCGCCCAAGTCCAGCGCCCAGGCGCTGGCTGCGCTGCAGAAGTGATGTAGCTTCAGGTGGGCGGGCGCCCAGGCGGCCAGGTCGCGACGCCCAGGCGCTGGCTGCGCTACAGAATTGGTGTAGCTTCAGGTGGGCGGGCGCCCAGGCGGCCAGGTCGCAGCGCCCAGGCGCCCGCTGAGCGTAATTAAAAGAAGAAGCTCGAAGCTTCTCTCTCATTCTTCATCAACCTTTCTCTCTCTTCCTTCCTCTCTCATCCTTCTTCTTCCCTCATGGTTCCATCAATCCTTCACCCATTTTTCTACTCAAATCCTCCACAAATCCCTCTCCTTCCTCATCATCATCATCAATCTCTTTCTCAAAGCTCTCTCTCTCATCTCTTTTAGAGAGAGAAACGAAGGTGGAGGAGACCCCAAGTCCTCCATCAAGTTTCTTCCTTCTTTTGCAATCCAAGGTAACTCTCTAAGCTCAAATCTTCTTCTATTTCATGGGTACGGAAGGATTTTCTTGGAAGATTAAGTTTAAGATTCGGTTAGGGAACCTAGGGTTCTAGAAATTTG
Source organism: Pterocarpus macrocarpus (assembly GCA_031439585.1). Taxonomy (NCBI): domain Eukaryota; kingdom Viridiplantae; phylum Streptophyta; class Magnoliopsida; order Fabales; family Fabaceae; genus Pterocarpus; species Pterocarpus macrocarpus. The sequence continues at coordinate 3,624,985 of CM062520.1, read as the reverse complement.
GGGGTTTTGCCCTTTGGGGCTAATCCTAGTAAATTCTTAGAATAGTTATGTTGTGGAAGCCTAATAGTTATATTTGTCATGTTAGATGCTCTCCAGAATCTCTTGGCAGCTCTAAGGCATTGCAGAGTTTGAGCTTCTTCCTTTCCGAGCATAGGCTGTGAGTGATAATATACTTATGATTTGTCTCTTATCCTTAATTTCCTAAATGCATGCCTAAATTGTGTTTTAGTGAAGTTCTATAAAAGGATAGAATTAGTGTATTTTACTTTGTAAGTGTAAAATTCTTGAAGTAATCATATTAGTAATGCAGTATATATCTATATATATATATACATTTAAGCACGGAAGCGTGGGACAAGCTCTTATGGAAACTAATTTATGGTATTTAAATAATATGGAGTTTCAAGTTATTAGAAATTATAATGTTCTTAAAGTCAATGTTCTTAGCTAATTGAAAGTATTATACTTTGAAACTGTATTTGATAATATAGCTATTTTGAATATTTGGAAGATTTGATAACTATGGTTACTAAGAATATGGAAGATTCTTGGATCTATGATGCATTTAAAGTTATGAGCAAGATGCATATGAATTAAGTTAAAGAAAGGTTTTAGTGATAAGAAATTATCATAAATGTAAAGTTTACTTTAGGGGAGGGAACTGTAGCAGAACTGTTTGCTAATGACAGCAGCATTAGCCTTGGTGCACCTTGAGTAACCCAGTTAGCAGGGTGATTGCTAACCCGGCATGTTTGGCCGACATGTTCCGGAATATAATAGACACGCACAGGCGTGAAGTTATCATTTACTGCTGGAGTTAGGCCACAGGGCCACCCAGTCAGGCAGCTATTTCTGAAATAGGATCCTCCCTTAAGCTTGATTATGATTTTGAAATAAGTGTTTACTTTTCATATTATGAGGAAGTACTTCTATCTTTAAATCCAATTTTATACCCATATTATGTATGATTTATTACAGCTAGATTTAAAAGTATTATGCCTATATATGTTTACAAAGAAGTTATTGTCCAATTGAATTAAAAAGGCAATTTAATGAATTATGTAGGTTTTACCTAAAATCTTACGGTATTTGATATATAGATGAAGTATTTTCAATACGAAATGTGGTACGAGAGTTTTAAGAAACTTATGAAATTATTGTTTTGCAAATGTTGTGTTTCGGCTTGTCTCACCCTGGTTAGGTATATTATCCTTCACTGAGTCGTATGACTCACTCTTTCTTCCTTTCCATGTTTTTAGACAGGTGCAGACTCATGTTCGAGCTTTTATGGTCAGCTGGGAGTGTGGGTCATCATAGTAATCCACACTTTGTTCGTGTGGTTTCAAAAGGTTATTGTAATAGGAAGCACCTTCCTCGAGTGTAATTGTATATCTTTAGAAGTGCTCTATTAACCTACAGGCAGGGTCCTCCCTGTATTGGTCTTACGTTGTTATATGTATTAGTTTAAATCTCAATGATTATGTATTTAAGTTTCTTGAATAGTTGTGTAAACATTTTTTTTATAAGTGATTATGATTTAAATTCCTCTATTGTGTGCTGTGGGGTGCATTCGGAGAATGCCTGGATCCCCAATGATTTTGTGTGTTTGGATTGTTGTGCAGGTGGAGGATCCTTATTTGGGAATAGTCCTAAATACAAAGGAGACTCTGCCCAATTTTCTATTAGAATAAAGTCTAAAGTAGGCTTGCTAGGGACATGTCCCTATGCGCCGATCACGTCCTGAGTGGGGCCGTGACAAATATGATACTTAACAATACCATTTGATATAAATTAATGTATTGCTTCAGACGACATTAGGTCAACGCACAATCTTTTTACTCATATACTCTGTACTTAGAGCCTATTTGGATAATATTATTTATGATTTTGTTTTTAACCTTTTGGAAGTCAAAATTTATATTGGTAAGTTTTTATTTGTTTTCTTGTATAACTTATTACTTTTCAAAAAATTATTTTTAATGCTTTTGAAAAAAAATTAAAATATCTAACTTCTCAAGCATTACTTTTCAAAACCCTATAAATGAGTACTTTTATAATATTTATCTAAATACAAAATAACTTATTTATAAGCTACTTTTCAAAAATTACTTTTATATAAGTGCTTCAATAAATTATTTATCCAAGTAGCCCTTATATCTTTTTTCTTCCTCATTTGAATTCCCAAAATGAGTGATATAATTATAATTATTAAATTTTAAATATGAGACCCTTTACGTAATCTAGTCAAGCAGGAAGCAGCCTATTTGATAGAGATAATTGGAGGGCCAAGTTCAGGATACTTTTTATATTAGAAAATGTTTCAAATAAAGAAAAATATTATTTATACCGACAAGATAAATTTATTGTGGACCTATAAGAAGAGACAACGATATAAAAATTGACTTGATCACTTTTTTTTTAAATATTCCATAATCTTTTTTTTTTCTTTCTTTATATGTTTATAATAAATCTATTTTATGAATATAAATGACATTTTGGGAGGAAAAAAAAACGAGGGCCACATCCCTTCCGGCATAGAGCCCATTTAAATTGGTTTTTTTTAAAGAAAAAAGAACTTATTTTTTTAAAAAAGGTACTTTTATAAGTTTTTATAGATATTTGGATACAACTTTTTAAAAAAGTATTTCAATTAAAAAAGTTAATTTATCACATTTTTAAAAAATTAGGAATATCTAACTTCTAAAAAAAGCAGAAATAGAAATGATTTTTAATAAAATTATCTTCTAAAAATATTCTTTATTTTTAATTAAAATTATAATACATATCCTTCATTTCCTATCTCTTATTAAACCTTACTTCTCTTTCCTCTTTTTGAATATTTTTTATAATTTAGCTATAAAAAAGTACTTTTATTGTTTTATATCCAAATAAATTTATAAATATTTTTAATAATTAAAAATACCTTTCATATATCTATTCAAATATAAAATAATATTTTTTAAAAATTAAAACTCTACTAAATTTTTTTAAAAAAAAAATATTAAAAATTTATCCAAACGAGCTCATATTCCCGCCCCTGCTTTGCAAGAGCATTTCAAGATAATTGCACACGTTAGGCTGTCATTTTAGAAAACAAGCAGATGTGCTAAAAATAGTAAAAAGAAACGCAATTTTCCTTTTTGTTTTTCCTAAACGACTTCAAGTTTTCCTTCCACAGAGTCTTCGAAGTTTATCTTACTTCACATTGTTGAAATTGATGGACCTATAATTTATCATAAAATTGAGCAACACATCAATGAATCTATCTTTCCGAAACATGTGCTTATGATAATTGAAAATAGCAAGAAATCCATTTTCATTTCTCAGTGTATATATACTTGTATTTTTTTTTTTTTTGAGATTATATTAAATAAAAAAAATCTTAGAAATTCATTTTTTCTCTTGTATGTCTATTTAATTTGCTCTGCGAAGGATATTTCGTTTTATTTTTATATTTAAATTATCAATATCTAAAATTTATTAAATTTTAAATTAATTTAATTTGAACTGGATTAATTACCAAAAACAAACTATCATTATCTAGCCAAAAAAAATCCAAGGAAAGCCGGTAATTTTTTCCAGGTCATCTTTAGACTTTTATTATATGAAGTCTTTAAAGTATCTCTTACGGCATATTAATGAGTTGGATTGAAGTAAACGTTTATCATAACATTGAAATTGTAATTGATTTTTCACATTAATTCTAGGCTTATGAGGCTTGCACTTGTGTTTGAAAAACAAGACTTCATTTTATTTTTATCTCTCCACATACATTTTTATATTTTCATTAGAACTTTTTTTGCATGATGGATCAACTATCAACGTTGATTATTCATTATTTAATGTAACGTGTCCACTGGAGACATGTAAGTCTTTGTTTTGATCTTCCAAAATGTCACTGCAGTTGCCTTCAAGATATTACATACACAATAAGTGTAAGGGCTCTATGCCAAGTCTTTACTCTGTACGCCACTTTCTTTTTTTGCCAAGATCAATACTCTTTGATATAAATTAATGTTTTGCATCAAACGATATTAAGTCTACAATTTTTTTTCTTATATATTCTGTACTTATTTTTATTCCTATACCTAATGTAAATTTTCTTCCTCATTTGAATTCCCAAAATGATTTTGATGGATGCATTTTTCTTCCACAAAAAAAGCCTTCAAAGTCAATATCATGCACATTAAGAAAAATAAATTTGTCATTTATTATAAAATTGACTTGTCATGTCCTAGAGCCTTAATTCAAGTGGTAATAAATTTTTGTAGAAATTGTTTTCTCCTAGTATTGAACCCTGGTCCAATTATTATGTTTGTGCTTTAGTCTATCGTCCTCTTTCATGTCCAGTGATAGCCACTTTGTAACAAAAACAAAAATGAAAAACAAAAAAAAAAGAAAAGCAGCCCATTCATTTAGATTCTTCAATTTCTCATATGACAATATAGACTTATGAAGTTTGCTCGTGTTGAAAGCAGCGAGTTGGTTATTCGTTTACATAACTATGTTTCACTTAATTACTACTCTGTAAAATTTGTTGAGATAATCGATTAAAAATCAAGGCTTTGAAAAATTAGACCGAAGTTCAGTAATCTTTTAAATCAGTAGTTTGTCCAGTTTGATATATATATATATATATATATATATATATATATATATATATATATATATATATATATATATTAGTTTTATGTTATATATATTAGTTTTATGTTATAAATAATATTATTAAATAATATAAATGAGGAGTAAAATAAAATCTTAACATAATAAGTTGATAATATTAATATTGAGCCAATTATTTTAGAAACTTGCTTACATAATTTATGACTTATATCAACTCAATATTAATATATTAATTGTATATAAATATAATTATTTTTTAAAAAGTTTATATTTATGTTTTCATGATGCAAAACCATTTATCTAAAGGAGTTAAAATATAAAGTACTCAAGTGTCACATTACTTAGAGACTAAAAATTTTTACTCTTAAAATTATTATAAAACACTCAAGTCTCATATTATTTAGACTAAATTTTTTTTTACTCGTAACACAACTATAAATACCTATTTGTCACATTGCTTTATACTCACCATCATTTTTCGTACCACTAAGCTTTTCTCTTTTTTAAAAGAGTAAGAGATCTAAAAGTCTTTAATTTGACCAATCAAAAGCAGGTTAAAAAAAAAAAAGGATCATGTGAACCAGTCAACAAGGAGAATTGATTTGATTCAGCTGTTTCACTAATCTCGGGTTGGTTCATACCAATTTTTTTGACTGGATCAACCTGAGATCAATTCCCGATTAGATCGATTCGACAATTTTTTTAGCCATGTAGAAAACTATGACTATTTCAGCACCACTAAAATTGAGCTAATTGAAATTTATACTACTAATAAATAAGACTTAGAATATGAAAACTTATATTATGTGTCAATTTGACATCAATTTTAACCCTATCACTTTCTTAAACTTATTATTAAAGGAAATATTTCAAATTTCTATTTAGTAAAATAATTAAAAGGAAAAATTTAGTTTTAGAATTTAACTTATAATTCCTAAAAATTTGAATTAATATCTTTTATATTTTTTCAGCAAAATTTTTTGGCATAAAAATTAGTTCGAAATTTGAATTAATATATATATATTTTTTTATTTTTCCAATGAAAAAATCCGCTAGAAATGACTATGTTAAAATTTTAAAACCCCCTCTCCTCTTATTTATTTTTACTATCTCCTTGTTAACTTATACTCTTATTTTTTCTACCATCTCCTTCTTCAATTGATACCATACCATCTCTTTCTCGCTACCATAACCACACTCTTTTCACCATCACCTTCTACCATAATCACCACCACCATCACCATTACATGCTTTTACCACCTTTCCACCACTTTTTTCCATGGTAACCACCACCATCGTCTCCTTCCATCATAACCAACACCATCACCAACGCCAACACCCATCCACCATCACCATCCAACCACTACCCAACGACCATCACCATCACCACCCAACCACCACCAACAGGCACCACCACCAGCCCGTCGGTTAAATTTTTAATATGCTTACTTAGAGTGTCTTTGCTTTTTTTTTCTTTTCAATATATGAGTAGTTTTAAACATAAGTGTGATTTTTTGTTGCTAGATTTTGTACATAAAAGTATATTAAAATTATTGGATTTGCCACTATATGCACGGGAATATAGATAAAAGGATGATATCTTTTTATTTGAATAAGCAATTTTTCGTGGACAACTCTGCCCCTGGCAGATTAAAATCTGTTGAAAATTTCTAAAGAATTTGTATACACAAGAAATTTTCAATTAAAAAGATTCACTAAAAATTTCCAAAAAATTTCAAATCCAATGGAAATTTGTTACCATCAACGATTTTACCAATGACCCCATATCCAGTAGAAATCAACAATTTTCAGCAAATTCCACTCTATTTCTTGTAGATTCATCCGCAAAAAATGAGTGCTTTTCTTTTAGTGCCTTTTTTTGGTTCTCCGCTTCTTTTTGTTTTATGTGATTATTATAGGCAAATATTAAAACGGAATGATTATTAGATAAATACCCATAAAGTGAATTAGTTTACCTATTTAGATTAAAGAGAAAAGAATAATAATTAATATATAAAACTTGATATATGATATGTAAGCTTTCAGAGTTAGTCATCAATTATTTAATATTGCATGTTGACTAAGAATTTTTCTTAGTCTTTGTTTGATCTTTCCAAGGGTCACTGTAGTAGGGAAGCCTCAAGATATTACGTCTAGGAGGCCAATGTTTTCATCTAGAAATGACATTAAAATAACAGTAACAAGTAGTAATGGGATGATGTTAAATAAAGTACTCATATTAGGATTAAATAAATTTTATTCATAGTTAAATTCAATTAAAAATAAATGTCATAAATAAAAAATAAAAATACATTTTAACCATTTTTTGGAGTTTTAGTTAGTTAATCTTGGATATATATATATATATATATATATATATATATATATATATATATATATATATATATATATATATATATTTTGCAATGCCTGATAAGTAAACTGAAATATACAAATAATTGGCGTTAACATTTGTTTATAAATAACTACTGATTCAATTATGCCACGGTGCTTTTGGAAGTTAGTGTTTCTGTTGAGTAATTAATTATGTGCTGCAGAAATGAGCTTATATTATAAGTAAATAAATCCTGGAAAACTTTAAAAAAATTCCGTGAGAGTTTAAAAGAAACTATGGGAAATTGCTTTAGTTTAATTAATACAAATTGCATGTTTGGGAACTCTCCAAAACAGCATTTTTTTAGGAAAAAAGCTATTTTGGAAAAATAATCATTTTGGTAAAAATTTTTAAAATAGATTATAATCTAAAATTGATAATTTTTTAAGCTGAAAAATAGCTTATAAGTATAAGCAAATTTTTGAAACTTATAATTATAAGTAAAAGCTAATTATTTTAGAATTGTTATGTTTTTACTAAATTAACCCTAAATAATAAATATTATATAACACAAATAATTATTTTATACCCTTTTTAATAATTTTACCATATAAAAGTAACTTTTCTACAAGCCAAACAAAACAGATTATCTTAAAATCATTTTTCAATTAAAGTATTCAAATATAAATTGATTCTCATATAAACGATTATATAAAAAAATGATTATATAAATAAGTGATAATTGAAATAATTTTAATTTTTCAGCTTTCTCAAATACACATGTTACATCAGTTCTTGAAAGCATGTTTGGGAAGTAGATAAAAAAAAGAAGCTGTTTTTTCTCAAAAAAAAAAAAAAAAAGAAGAAGCTGTTTTGAAAATATAAAAAGCTTGTTTAGATGATTTATTTGGGATAATTTAAGTTATTTTTTTCATCAAATAAACAAAAGCTAGATTTGGAATATTATTTGATTAAAAGCTTTTTATACGGTACTTATAATATCATATTTTTGCTAAATAGACCATAAATATTAAATAATATATAATATAAATAATTATTCTATCTCATTTTTCATCATTTTAGCATACAAAAATAATTTTTTTTATATAATTTAAATGAAATAAATAATCTTAAAATTACTTTTCAATTGAAATATCCAAACATAAATTGATTATCATATAATCAATCATATAAAAATATAATTATATAAATAAATTATTATAAAAATAATTTTATGGTGTATTTATTTGTAATTTTTTTAACAAAAAAATCACTTTTTTAATGAAAAGTCAATTTTAATATATTTGGATAATTTTAAAAAATAATTATATTCTAAAAAAATCTATTTTCAACTTTTTTTTTTGTAGAAGTTAAAAAGAATAACTTTAAAAAAAAATTCAATTTTTAACTTTTTTAATTATATATAAAATTTAAGTTTTTTAATCATTTTTTTTAAAAATTGAAACAAACTCATTCAGTGTTTAAAAAATGTTATTCCGAAACTAAAATTTTATAAATAGCTAAAAAAAGTGAAAGTTGATTTTTTTTCTATAAACTACTCTTTTCAATTTTTATAAAAAAAATTACAAACATATTTTTTTAAAATTTTGATTATTTATAAAAAAAATTATTTAAATATGCAAAAATTAATTTTTTTAATAAAAACTATTTTTTATATAAAAAAAAACACAACCAAACGCATCCAATTTTTCAGTTTTTTAAAACACACGTAATGCAAAAGAAAAAAAGAAATTAAAAAAAAAAAAAAACACTGCGATATGTGCGAGAAAAGTTAGCACTACGAAGCAACGTGGCAATCATAGTTACATTTCATCACACAAAATTGTATTAGAAAAATAAAAATGAAGACTTATATATATAGGGCTATTGGGAATGCTAATCCGCACACTAGTATTAAACTAATATTGTTGATTCCATCACTTACGCTAGCAGTCGCAATGATGAATCCAACTTGTTTCAAATTTCTCATTCAAGCCATATTTGTGGTTTGTTTGCTGTTGCAGTTGCAGTTGCAGGTGGACCTTGTTTGTGTAGAAGGAGCGGCGAAGTGCATAGAGAAGGAGAGGCAAGCACTCCTCCACCTCAAGGCAGCCCTGGTGGATGACTCTGGCATGCTGTCATCCTGGGAGGACAAGCGCGATTGTTGCCAATGGAAGGGTGTTCGCTGTAGCAACCTAACTGGCCATATACTCAGTCTCGACCTTCATGGTGACCGCTTCTATGGAGATCGATACACCGGTGAAGAAGAAATCTTCTTGAGCGGCAAGATCCCCACATCATTAGTGAAGCTGCAGCATTTGAGGTACTTGAACTTCACTTCAAATGATTTTAGGGGGATCCATATTCCGGAATTCTTTGGTTCTTTGACCAATTTGAGATATCTTGATCTGTCATCTTGCTATTTTGTTGGAAAAATTCCAAGTCAATATGGGTCTCTTTTGCATTTGAAATACTTAAATCTTGCCGAGAATAGTCTGGAGGGTTCAATTCCTAATCAGCTCGGAAATTTGTCCAAGTTACAGTATCTTGATCTCACTGCCAATTCTTTAGAAGGAACAATACCATCTCAACTTGGGAACCTTTCAAGCTTGCAGAGGCTTTATTTTGCAAACTATGGTGGTGCTCTCAAAATTGGTGATGAGGATGACGCAAGAGGTCAGTGGCTGTCCAATCTGAATTCTTTAACCCATCTTGACTTGAGTTCAGTACTGAATCTTAACAGTTCTCATAACTGGCTACAAATGATTGGAAAGCTGTCCAAACTAAGAGAGCTTACACTATCTGGTTGTAGCCTTTCCGATCATTTCATCCTTTCAGATTATTTCATCCTTTCCAAGTTTAAATTTTCTACTTCCCTATCTGTCTTTGATCTTTCTTTCAACACCTTCACTTCATCCATAATATTCCAGTGGGTGTCAAATGTCACCTCCAGCCTTGTTGAGCTCAACCTTCGTGCTAACCTCTTGGAGGGTAACACATCAAGTCATTTTGGCACAATGATGAATTATCTTGAGCAACTTGACCTCTCCCGCAATAATCTCAAGGGCGGGGATCTCCAATTCTTCATGAATATATGCACCTTACGTTCTTTACACATGGGTGAAAACAATTTAAATGAAAACCTGCCATCAATTCTTCATAATCTGTCTGTTGGATGTGCTAGACACTCATTACGAGAATTGGATTTGAGTGACAATCAAATCACTGGCACATTACCCGATCTTTCAATATTCTTATCTTTAAAGACATTGGATCTTTCAGAAAATCGATTAAGTGGGAAGATACCAGAAGGTAGTAGATTGCCGTCTCAACTAGAATCTTTGTCAATTCAATCAAACTTTTTAGAAGGTGGAATTCCAAAATCATTTGGTAACACATGTACTTTGAGTTCTTTGCTTCTATCTAATAATAGTTTGAATGAAGACCTTCTAGTGATAATTGAACACTTGTCTGGATGTGCTAAATACTCGTTGCAAGAATTGTATTTAGACATGAATCAAATCAATGGTCCATTGCCTGATCTCTCAATGTTTTCTACTTTGAGAAAACTGGATCTTTCTGAAAATCGATTAAATGGCAAGATACCAGAAGAACGTAGATTGTCGTCTCAATTAGAATATTTGTCAATCAGGTCGAACTCTTTAGAAGGTGGAATTCCAAAATCATTTGGGAACTCATGTACTTTGGGTTCATTGGTCATGTCCAATAATGGTTTGAGTGAAGAGCTTCCCGTGATAATCCATCACTTGTCTGGATGTGCTAGATTCTCACTGAAAAGGTTGGACCTAAGCATGAATGAGATCAAAGGCACATTGCCTAACCTATCACAATTCTCATCTTTAGAAAGTTTAGATCTTTCTGACAACAAGCTAAATGGAAATATTCCCAAAGATTTTCAGTTTCCATCTCAGCTTGAGACTTTGTACATGAGTTCAAACTATTTGAAAGGCGTGATCACTGATTTCCATTTTGCTAATATGTCTAAGTTAAAGAGTTTGGTTTTATCCGACAACTCATTGGCTTTAGTATTTAGCCAAAATTGGGTCCCACCCTTTCAATTGGAGTACATTGGATTGAGATCTTGCCAGTTAGGTCCAACTTTTCCTAAATGGTTGCAGAAACTAAATAATGTGGACAATCTTGACATTTCTAATGCTGGAATATCGGATATTGTTCCTAAGTGGTTTTGGGCTAAGTTAGGATTAGGAATGTTTGCCAGCGTGAATATTTCGTATAATAACTTGAAAGGTACAATTACAAATTTACCACTAAGGAAAAGCAGTTATTATTTTCTATCCTTAGCATCGAATCAGTTTGAAGGTTCTATTCCACCATTTTTACGAGATGCTATGATTCTTGATCTGTCCAAAAATAAATTTTCTGATTCTCTTTCCTTTGTATGTGCTAGTGGTACAGTTGAAATGTTAGGCCAAATAGACCTTTCCAACAACCACTTATCTGGACAAATTCCTGATTGCTGGAACAATTTCAAGTCACTAGCTTATCTAGATTTGAGTCACAACAATTTTTCAGGAAAGATTCCAACCTCAATGGGATCACTTCTTGAACTTCAAGTGTTGATATTGAGAAACAATAGCATGTCTGAGGAGATCCCTTCTTCCATGAAGAGTTGCACAAAGCTAGTAATGCTAGATGTGAGAGAAAATAAACTATCAGGACGTGTCCCTTCGTGGATTGGGAGCAGATTACAAGAATTGCAAATGTTAATTTTACAAGGGAATCACTTCTTTGGAAGTATACCATTGCAACTTTGTTATCTTAAAAGTATTCAGCTCTTGGATCTCTCCTTGAACAATCTATCTGGACAGATTCCTAAGTGCATCAACAATTTTACTTCAATGACTCAAAAGACTTACTCAATTGAATCTATTCTTCATATTTATCCTGTCTACACTGGTACATTACAAATTTATGGGACACCTTATTATTTGAATGCATTCTTGATGTGGAAAGGTGCAGAACAAATGTTCGAGAATAATGAGCTATCTATTTTAAAAAGCATCGATCTCTCAAGCAATCAATTATCAGGAGGAATTCCAGCAGAGATTGAGAATTTAGTTGAATTGGTTTCATTGAATTTATCAAGAAACAACTTGACAGGGGAAATTCCTTCCAAGATTGGAAGGCTAACGTCACTTGAATTTCTTGATTTGTCAAGAAACCAATTGTCTGGTTCAATTCCTTCTAGTCTTACACAAATTGATCGGCTCACTCTGTTAGATGTGTCACATAACCATCTATCTGGAAGAATTCCAACTAGCACACAATTACAGAGCTTCGATGCTTCAAGTTACGAGGATAATCTTGATCTTTGTGGGAAGCCACTTGAGAAATTGTGTATGGAAGGGGAGCCACCACAACAACCAACAGTTAAATTTCAGGAGGATGAACATCTGGCATTCGCTCATGCATTTTACATGAGTATGGGATTTGGATTTGCTGCAGGCTTTTGGGGAATCTTTGGCTCAATCCTAGTCAAGCGCTCTTGGAGACATGCTTATTTCAGGTTCTTGAACAATTTGACGGACAATATTTATGTCATGATAGCAGTGAAAATTGCCAAGTACAAGAGGTAGCTCAAAGGCTAGCTATAGCTGGTAACAATATTTTAGCTCTCTCATACATGCTTTTGCTTTGCACGTAGATAACAATTATAATCAGTTGTTTTTATACATTTATATAACTTGTATTTGCATACAAAACAAGCTTTCAACAGAAGCTGAACTTAAATAATTTTATCGCAATTCCTTAGTCTTGATTATTTTGTATATAAAATTTTGATTTGTCATGAAATATTTAGTTAATCATAGCTCGTAATATTGTGAGATTAGGGTTTGTTTGTTTCAGCTTTTATTTTTTAATAAAAAATAATTTTTTAATTGAAAAAAAAATCATTTTTCCTAAAAGTTATTCAACTTAACTTTTATTCATCTTAATTATGATTGTAGAACTTCTGATTTTTTTCCTTTTTCTGGTTAAACTAAATCTTGAACTATTTTTTCTAATTATTAATTTTGTTAATCATATCAATCAGTTAATTATTTCTGATAAAGTTAATTTTTAAGAAGCATAGGATAAACTAAAAATCACTAAAGTAAGGATTCCCCCACCCCCTTGTTCTTTTTTAATTATTTTGAGATTGCATAATAATAACTATATGGCAACAAACATTTATTTTCTTCTCTTTTTATGTTTTTAATCTCTCCTTTGTATCATCTCTCATTTTCACTCAATCTCCTAATTAATTGTTTTGCAACATTTTTATAGGAAAATTTTCATCGTTAGGCCTTCTTTACGCCATGAGCCATATATTTTAACAAGTTTTATTCCTATGTTAATAACTGGGTTGGTTTTTTGGACGAAGTATACTCAACATAGATCTTGCTATTTTTTACCCTCACAACTATGTTGTAATGTACGGTAATTAATTAAAAAAAAAAAAAGCACTAAAACTGAATTTTTTTTGCAATGAATGGTAAGATTGTGTGATTTTCATATGAAAGTCTATGGTTAAACTTCGTGGGTTTTTTTTCTTTTTTGGGTATATTAACACTTTACAGATGATTGTTGATCTTATGCAGCTATTGGTGCCTTGATTCGCCCTTGTTATCATGAGGGGATGTTATAGCTTGTTGCAAGAATTATTGTTTAAAAAGCCATTATAGTCTTTTTTTTTTTTTTTTGGGTCGAAGAAGTAGTTTTTATATATCTTGAATGATACTACGTGCTACATGTTGAAAGCAATATTTGTGAACCAGATTTTCATTTTATTTACTTTGGGTTACTCACATCTGTCCTTTTCTTAATTTTCAGCCCATTGGCGAGCCTATCCTCTTGTAACCAATATCTGAACATATTTTCTTGGGCAAGGCAAGTTTTCTTTGGTGAATATGCTTGAAGCTAAGGGTTGTAGTTTTCAATCAGTGGGGGCGTTCTTAGCTCTTGGATGTTTTGATTGTTTACTTCAGACCCACAAAAAAAAAAAAAAAAATTGTTATGTAATTTGTCATTGTTACGTTTGTTTGGAGCTATATTTATGAACTGGTTATGGTCATGAACTCAAGGACACTGCAATAAGGATGAGTTTTTGGTGAAATACATATCACCACTTCTTTTCTTTTAATATTCTGCTTTTTCAGTTCCCATGATCAAAACTTTGGTTTATCAAGACTTATTTGGCATAATTTAGACTTTTAACACATTATTAACATAAAAATTTAATAAACATTCTCACTTCCAATTGTCATTAATTAATCATATGATTGAAGATCATACCATACTTTTACTAGTATACTATTATAAAAAAAAATAATTAATGATTTAGATTTCGATTTGATTATAAAAAAAATGATTATTACGAACATAGTTGACTAGACCTTAGTCGTGTGAAAGGTATACTAGTGTATGCTGGAAAATCAAAGACTGGAAAATGTAGAACAAGCTTAAGATCAAACGAGTTAAGGCTAAGAAAACAAAAAATCTAGTAGGGAAGCAGTTGAAAAGTTACAAGCAAATCATGGGGAAATGAAGCTCGAAGTACAAAGAGTTAACCTTAGTTGTGCAGAAGGACCGGTGGTTACAATAGAAGACTTTTGATTAATCACTTTAGGATAACAAAAAAACTATTTAAACGGTGACATTGCCAAAATGTGTAAAGAGAAGGATACCTAGTACCATGATAGAAAAAATTCATATGGCACTATTATAAATGTATTTCAGCAAAAAAAACATGACAATTGCACATTGGAAGTCATTGTAACGGTCAAAACTGATTACTTACAAGAAAAGAGAGAGATCTTCAAGGACATTACATATACAAGTATTGAAAAACCTTTAGATGAGTATCTTAGTGATCATTTTATGAGCAGTATGCCTTAAATGTATTTTTCATCTTCTATTCTCTAAAATATTGTATTGTATTCTAGTGAGTGAAGGTAGAAGAAGAGAAAAATCTTGTGAGAAAAACTTGAGAAACCAATAAGAAATGTATTGATAGTATAGTCCCCAAAGTTGTGAGAATCAAGTGTGAACTTGGAGAAACTGGTTATAAATAATACTCTTGATATTGAAAAATCCTATTTTAGATAGGGACTGGACGTAGACTCCAAGATTTGTGGAAATCGAACCAGAATAATTCTTGATGCAAGCTTTTCTATCCTTCTCTCCTGTTATTTAAATATATTTATAAATGTGTATGATACTATTGCGATTGCAGTATCTTAAAGGAGTACCTTAACCAACTGAATAGATTATACAAGCTATCTATTGTATCTATCTGCTATACCCGTTTGATAGAAGTCTAGTAGATATCTAATAATTCGATAACAGATTCTGAGCAATCAAAACATTCTGTTCTGTGTGCTAGTGTGCCGGAAAAAGTTTAAATTATCTCAAGACTTGATTAAATCCCTTTCTCAAGTCGCTTAGTTTCATTAGATTCAAATTATATATATATATATATATATATATATAAAATTTAATTTAAATGTACTGACAGTATAAAATAGCTTTACATTGTCAATCAATAGAAATAGTAAAAAATGCCAACTCACACAAATAACTACCCATTATAACGAGGGATCCACCATGATTTCTCACTTTCCCCTATTTTTATTGGTTGACAGTGTAAAACTATTTTATTTTACATTGTCAGCACATATCAATTAAACTGATATATAGAAGCTTGTATTTTATTAAAATTTTGATATGATTTTAAATGACTAACCAGTGGACTATAAGTACTCTTTTGAGTGTTTTACGTAATACACACATTTGATATCGATCAATGGTATTATTATTTTTCTAATTAGTTTCCATTTTCTGAAATGTTTATATTTATTTGGCAAAAACCCTAGAGTTGATTTTAATTTATTTCTGTTTTCAAATTTGTTCCGTAAGTAATGAACATTTTAAATTAGCTCTTTGACTTCTAAGAACCAAACATGTTTATAATCTTCCTACTCGTTGTTCATTACATTGATGGAAGGAAGCTACGTAGGATATGAGTTGACGAAAATAACAAAGCGCTTTTCTTAAGTGCAGAAATCTTAAAATTTCTCTTTAAAGCTTAATGCAGTGCTATTACAATAAGAGATTTTGTACTAATGATGTGCAGCCAATTTCCTTCCGCCTCTTGGTCAGTAATTACTATTATGAAGTTTCAGTGCTGCATTAATTAGCAATTTAGCATTTTTTCCATGATCAACTTCAAATTATAGACATCCTTTCAGCATTTCCCTATTTTCACGTTAGCATCCACCTAAATATTTCATTATGAAGACGAATTAGCTGTTTATCCAAGACAATTCACATAAATAATTCAACCAAACTCTAAGCAGTGCAGTATAAAATTCTACTGTCTGAAAGTTCTGTTCACATATGATACAGCATACCTAAAGGGTTTGATGTAAATTAATCCTACTTCCAAACATAGCCATTGCATCTTCCAAGCCACTCATGACAGTAGAATCCCCTAATACTGGTGGCCTTGGGTTTGTAAACAATCCAAACAATAACTGAGAACCCCTCCCCTAAACTTGATGCATGTTGATGTCTACACATCCTTTGGAGGATATATCTGCCCTGAGTTAAGCTCTTCTGGGACTGAAAAGATCTTAGCTTTTGATCTGTGGGACACTTGGGGCATGCTTTGAATTCAAAACCTCTGCTGAGTGACTCCTTCGCTTGTTAAAATATATCCCTTAGGAGGAATGTTGACAAGTCCAAAATAAACCAGCTTTGCACAATCTCTAAAGGAAGTAAGTGAGTTGCTGTTTCTTCCTTGAACCTCCTTCTCCATATAAATCATTCCACTGCTTCAGCTCATTCATTACTGACCCTTCCGCGGCGAAACTTGCAGCCACCTGCATTGTAACAGATATTTATATATGTCCATGGAAAAAGACATTCTACTGGAAATACCAGACTTTCATTCTTCCATATGAATGAAGTTATTAAAGGATCATGCATGAAATCCTTGAATAACTTAAGCATTTAAATGGAGAATAAAAGTCGATCACTTGACCAATCATCTCTTGTAACAGTTATTAGGTTAACTTAACTATATCAGTATCTAATCAGGATGTGTTGGCACCTTGAATCAAGAAGAAAGTAAGTTCATTCCAACAAAGGCATAAAGGTAAGCAAACTGTAAGAGACCAAGTTCTAGAAGGGATAAAAGTGTATAGAAGGAAGAAATACAAGGGTATTAAAGGAAAAACAGATTTGGGTCAGAATGTTAGGTTAGTGGGAGCAGGGTCAGCATAACTAACTTGCTGATTCAGCTTGTGTGTGCGCGGGGTGCTGATTGTATGATGAGTGAGATAAGGGAATATTTGTATGGGTGTGAGGATGAGACAGGGAGGCAATTGGGACTAGGCTAGAGAGTGGGGTCGCTTAGTGCTCCGAGTGTTACCCTCTTTTCTTGCATTTCCTCGATGTTTTTCTCTCTACCAAGCTGATATCATCATGATATCACTTGGAGTGTGAATAATACATACTTTTTCCTATTCTGTTGTTTTCTCTCTTTGTGGTTTCTTTCACAAACTATGGTGTACAATACAGTGATGAATGGAATAAAACCAAGGTTGAATCTTTGATTGCTCACATATGATGAGACTATTAAATTGAGCTTCGAAAGATCTAAATACCGTTTACCCAAATGACAGATATCTATCATTATGTTCCCTTGAACCACCTTTTCAAATGCCTTGATTTTCAAAAATTCATTTTTAAATACTCTAAATAGTATGTTGCAGATGCCTAAATAAAGTAATACATGGCCATTAAACTGAATGATTTTCAGTTCACCGCATACCTGACTCTTAGCTTGTCTCATGTCTTCCATGTTTAAAGACCTCAAGGAAATTTCTTGATCTTCTTTATTATCAGAAGCATCTTCAGAGTTTTGGCCTTCTGCCTCTTTTATCTTCTTTTCCTGATACAAGATGCAATTGATATTAGTTAGCTCCTCAGCTCATAACAAATTTCTGCATTAGATAGAGATGTTAATCTTAACATAGTAGTTGATTAATAACTACCATATCCTTCTTTCTCTCCTGCTATAATAGCTCCCTAGCAGGTCGATAAGCTGCAGTGATGCACAAATTCTGTTCAAAGAAATTAATTTCAAGAGCATATCGCCACAAAATACAATGTAAGTTGTAGTCGCTATAAAAAAATTAACCTTAAGATCACTTCCACTATATCCTTCGGTCATGGCTGCAAGCTCTTTGAAGTCTAAGTCTTCATGTTTTTCCTTAGCTAGGAGAGTTTTCAGGGTCATTTCCCTGTTCTCAGCAGATGGAAGACTAACCATAATCTTGCACAACATTAAAAAGTGGAGATGTCATTCACAAGTCAGAACAGCAATAACATTTATTTCAAGAGCAAATGATATTGATAATACACGATTTTAGCCATTGGCAGCAAAGTGTCTAAAGGCAAAAATGTTGTGGCTGAACAGAAGCAACAGATGCTTGTGCCAAGAATAAGTTAAAGATGTGGTCCTACCTGCGCTCAAAGCGTCTTATAATTGCTTCATCAAGGTCAAATAGCCTGTTAGTTGCAGCAAGAACCAGGATTTGCTGCCCAGGTCTCGTTAATAGCCCATCCCAGTGTGTCATGAACTCATTCTTAATCTTCCTCATGGCCTCATGCTCTCCAACTCTTGTCCGCTGTCCAAGCATGCTGTCAACCTCATCAACAAAGACGATCAGCAAGAACATTTTGTAAGATTGGTGGAACTACAAAAAGTAAAATGATAAAGTATATCAATTATCCATATTGAAACCAGTAAAATTGTTAGCTGATGAAAGTATGTGTAAGGATCAAATTAGTTAATTTTTTTATTTACTTCAGGGGAGGATCTGACAACCAAGTTTAAAAACGAAAGAAGCATTGTACTGAAATATATGTAGATATATCTATTTCTGTGTGTGTTTTTTGAGGTTAGCTGCGAGAAAAA
The DNA here is from genome assembly GCA_031439585.1 of Pterocarpus macrocarpus. NCBI lineage: Eukaryota > Viridiplantae > Streptophyta > Magnoliopsida > Fabales > Fabaceae > Pterocarpus > Pterocarpus macrocarpus. The sequence continues at coordinate 3,606,017 of CM062520.1, read as the reverse complement.
TTGACCTTACTGATTTTGCCGGAGCAGGATTTTCGGGCTCTTTCTTTGTTACAGGGATGGATTTCTCCGTCTCACTTTTGGTTTCAGGTGCTTGGTTGTCACACCGCACATCATTCTTTGCACCAGCAAAGTCTTCTAAAGCATTTTCCTAACATTAAAGAAGACAAATCAAAAACTGAATACACAATAAGCACTTTTCATCATTATTTTTCTCACTTTTCTGATATTCTTATGCTGATCCGTTATGCTCTAACTGATAAAATAGATTTAGACACACCTTGTTAGAATCATTAGTCTTCAAATTCCCACTGCTCTTGCTTCCCTGGAACAGACTCAATCCATGGGACAAACTGCAATATGCAAGATCAGTAACTATAGAACCTTGTCTCTTAATCAATTTTTTAAACAAGCATTGAGCAAGACATACCTGTCGGCTGATATAACTAGCTTTTTCCATTTCGGTATTCTGGATCTTTGGTTTTCATCAAATGGTAAGATATTGCAGATACCACAATTTCTTCAATATAATTACCGAGTACAATAGTGTCTGCATGCAGATCGTGACAACTCATCACAATCAATGTCATTCGCTGCAAGTACTTCAGCAATGTGGTTTTTGTTATCTTGAGATTGAAAATCTTTCATGTCCTTTTCTAGTTCGGTTTTCGCATCTTCAGGAAGATTGATGTCAATGTTGTATGGGAATAGCATCGTGAGTCTTTCATCTACTTCTTTGCAATCATCTTCTGTATCTATTGTCTGGGAACCAAGTACTAACACCAAGCCTGAAAGTTTCTTTATCATTTTTTGCAATAAGTTGTATAAACTTGGTGATTGGAGAATGAGCTTCTCAACATCCCTGATGTATAAAATGATGGAACCAGTTTCTGAGAGAGAAACCAAGACTTGCAAAAATAACAATAATGTTGTTAGAACTGTATTTTGCAGCAGGTATATATCCCAAAACTGTACAGGTAATCCATTCTTTCTTTCTTTTTTATCAAGCCAGAATTTCTAATTGAAAAGCAACTATGCTTGCACAGATTGGAGACACTGCTAGGCGTAAAAGTCAGAAGCAGAGATAGAGAGAATGGACCACAGGCCTGGAATGAAGATAGCCATGTAATGCAATAAACACACTGTACACTTCTCATTGAAACCTTTATAACAGAGGTTGTTCTTATGTATTATTCAAATATGAGCTAATAGAATAAGTTTAAATTAATTAATCACCTTGTAAAGTGACTGAACGAAGAGCTTTTCATCAAAACACAAGCTACTCGTGAGCTTTAAAGGAGCTGAAAACAAAATTTGAAGTAGTAAGCATAATATTGCGGACCATTGAAATTCAACGCATTAGAAATAGTAAGATAGAGCATCAAGTATTTAGCTGTATGAAATTTGGTGTAAGAATAAGAAATTTATGAAGACCATATCTCTTCACCGGAGTGTGTAGTATGATCAGTAAGAATTTTGATCTGTAAGATTAGTTTCGTTACTACTAGTCCAAAGCATCCTAGTGAACAGGCCCTGGCTACACTCTTCAGCTTAACTGAAGAATTAAGGAACAAATTGATTTACTATTAAAGCATTATATTACAAATATAACTTGGCATTAAAAATACATGTTAAAATCAATCTTTGAGTAGGATAAGTAGAGGCCCAAAGTTCCTTAATAGGGAAACTTCTAAACATGGATATAATAATACCTATAAAGTTATCTTACAAAGACAACAAATGTATGAATAATAAGTGTTGAGATTAACAGCAAAAGATAGAGAAACAATTTCTTTAAAGTACAACCTGGACTTGTTGGACCACACTGGGAAGTAGCACTACTTATGTCAGATGCAGCAGAGGCATTCCTCCGAAGCTTTGAAGGATTGTTGGAACTTTCACCATCAACACTTTGTTGGCAACGTAAAGTGCCTGAAAATTAGTTATTAACAAAGATCAAATGATAGTTTTATAAATTAAATCAACATCTAGGTCAAGGTCAATAACAAGAGGATATCAATCATTACAGTTCTAAATTAGTATAAATAGTTTATTTCTGTTTGGGTTTAGTAGAGCAAAGATTTTAAATTTTACTGTATCTAAGAAAAAACTAATTTTGCTTAATATAATAAATTTTTAATTAATATAAATTAATGTTAACTTAAACCGTTAATAAAATGTGATTATTTTTGTTAAAATCGTATACAAAGTTGGTAAAATTTGTGTATTTTGACAAAAAGATTACAGTATTTTGGTGAAAATATTGTCGACGGTGGGAGACAAAATATAGAGTAAAGGCATAATAAATTGATATCAAAGGTGTAAACAAGAAAATGATAAATATTGTGTTGCTAGTGTGTTGTTAAGTAGTTATTAATTTGCTTGGGGATTTATCAATTATATTTAATGTCATGGGATGGGAAAGAACCAACAAGAAAAAAAATTAATTATATTTGTGTAAATGATGAAAATTGAACAGTTGAATTAATGTTGATGAGAATTGTGGTATAACAACATGTAGTGGTTGATCGTTGTTAATGTTAGTAATGTATTAATTTTAGTTAATGGGGCAAATGTAATGTATTTGAAAGCTACTTCACACTTGGACTATGCAAGGCATGGTTTTAAACAAAAACCTTTTTATAATGTAGAAAAAGATTAAGATTATGTAATTACATGAAGTAAATTTTGAAAAAAACATGAAATTGGTAAAGAAATAATGTATTGGTTTTCTTTTTTTTGTTGAAATGTTAATGCGTTATCAAAATAATAAAATTGGTGAATAATTAGGTTTGGTTTGGTATTTTTATGACTTTTTGAGAGTTGTTGAACTCTTTAAACTCTCTAAAAGTTACTTTAAAAAAGCTATAATAATATCATTTAGTAAAATAATATAAAAATTATTTTTAATAAGCAGAAATCATAAAAGTAATATTTGATAAAATTACTCTTAAAATATAAAATAACTATAATAGACATAAATATTAAAGAGAATAATTTCTATTTTTAATATTATTAAAGAGAATAAAATTATATTAATTTTTTAAATTATAGAGAGCACAATTTAACTCTAAAAAATATTCTATGAGAACTTCTGAGAGCACCCTTAACTTTTAAAAGGTAGGAGTAAAAAGTATTCCAATTTTTTAGTTTATAAAATAAAAAAAATTAATTTATATTTTTGATAAATTAAAACACTATTTCAAAAAGCACAATACCTTAAAGTGGTGGTAGACTTGGATACTGATCCATGCAAGGCTTGTACTATTCCATCCAACATTGGATTTTTTTTTGTGGTTTTTAGACGAAAAAATATATTCTAGTTACCCAACAAATATTGGGTTATTTGATTGGAACATTGTAAACGCGACCTTGAAAGGAGGAATAAACAAGAAAATGGCAGAAGCTTGCAAATACTGATACAGTGCAAAAAGATTCTGAAATCTGAATTGTGAAAATGAAAACTTGCATTCACAGTGAGTTCATACTTTGGTTTATATACATAAGTGTTATTCGGCTACACGATCATCTATGACTAACTAACTCTAAATTAGTTGTAACTTTAACGAACAGACGAACTGGATCTCTATTTACAATAGAACATAATTAATCACATGTTGATAAATTAGTCAGATTAGAGTCTCAGTCTTGCTTCTGTGCTGTTGTTGATTGGGCTTCAGCTGTTTTGTATTGGGCTGGGCTGCAGCTGATCGGGAATCCTGCTGTACTACAATGCTTTGAAGTATTAATTGCTTACAATTCGTCGTGTACTTTTATTTAGATTAAATCCTTGTGTTTGTGTCAAGTAAAGTCTTGAACTATTCATGAAGTTGTTGCTTTTAGATAAAAGTCACTTGAATGTTTTGTGAGGTATCATTATTTGTATTTTTTTTACTGCCCTTTAATTTTATATTTTTCACAATTAAACTTTTGGTTTGTCAATACTACTTATCTTAAAGATATACCTTGCCTCAGTTAGATTCACGCGTTTTCATAAGTTGTGACATTGATGAACTATGGAAAGTTACTCAATTTTAATTATTCGGAGAGAATAATAGAAATAAGCAAATTGCAGGCATAATTATAATTATTTTAGAGAAGTACTGATATATGCCTTCTAGTGACTTATAAGAGATCTGACGACAGAGCTATTTGGTCATTAGCTAGAGAATGTTCACATCTTCAAAATATCAGAAGTGGTGTACAGTGTATACATTTAAGCAATGACAACAATGCAGAGAAGTAAGTAATTTGGAGATGCAGAATGCATAGCATACATTCGAGTGAGTCAACCAAACGTCATTGACGGAGTTGAGGCAATCTGGAGATGCAGAATGCATAGGATACATTCGAGTGAGTCAACCAAACGTCATTGACAGAGTTGAGGCCGTATAAATTACTTCAACTAATTAATTTCAAATGGACAATGATATTTGTTCGGTTTGTCATAACAACTAGGAATAAGATACCTTCATCTCGAGCATTGTTTTGATTTGTTGAAGAAAAGTTCCGGGAAAACTTGGGAGAAATTACCCAAGGGCAAACATGTATAGAATGAAAGTGAAAAGAATAAATTTAAGGCAAGTTGAAAACATTAGAAGGGAAACTGTGGGGGGGACTACAACTACCTTATCACTACTGTAACTCCTCAATCGTCGTTACATGGTTATAAGACCTGAATGAGGCACAACATATTCACAAAATGAGCAGAAAAAAGTGAATTGGTTTCCTTCGGCGTTGTTTTCACCCCTAGTAATTTTGTTTATGTTTGGGCTTCGGGTTTGGATTAAGTTAGCTTATATTCAAAACAGTTTAGTGAATGTTTGGAACTCAGCTTATATGCCGCTAAAAAAAAACCGTTTTTGAAATATTTTGTTATGTTTGGATAAAAGAAATAAATGGATTATAATAAAAAATTATAATTTTAAGTTGAAAAATATTTTATAATCATAAGTAACTTTTTGAAATTTTTAGGTATAAACTAAATCCGCTACCTTAAAATTACTTTTAAGCTAACACATTCAAACATAATATACTTAAGTTATTACATCTAAACACATATTGATTTTTACATATAATTGATTACTAAAAAAAAAGATTATATTCATAATCGATTGTTTAAATAATTTTTATTTCATGATTTTTTCAAACGCACACTTATAATCATATTACAAGCAGTCACAACTTGCACCTTCATCGCCTAAAACCGAAGATGCACCATTCTATGTTCAAAATAGCAACACCAAACTAGGGATGGCAATGGGTCTCTATGGGGGCGGGGACATGCCCCCTGCCCCCGTCCCAGTTTAGGATTTTGCTCCCCGTCCCCTTCCCTATCTCCATTGCGGGTCCTCGCTCCCGATTTCCCGCGGGGACTCAGATCCCCGCCGATATTCATGGATTTCTATACGAAAAACTAAAAAAAATCTAAAAAACAGAAAAATTAAAAAAAATACTCTTAAATTTGAATAAAACATTCATAATTATACAAATTTCATACCCTTATCCAACACAATTTAAATTACAAATAAAATACATAATTGTAAATTCGTTATAAAACAATAGAAATATCCAAATCATAAAACAAAAATATTTATATTACAAAAACTGAAATATCCAAATTCCAAATAAAAATTTTTACAAACTATTTCACATTTGGGTTAAAAAGAAAGAAGTTACAGTTACACTCTTATAGAGAAGTAGAATGGTAGTGGAGAAAGTGAAGTGAGTCTAGGGTATTATATATATATATATATATATATATATATAGGGGTATTTAAGTAATTTTATATTTATGCTGGAATTTCATGGGGACCTTATCTTTCATCCCCACCCCCATTAGCCAAAAGGGGACATCCCCCATTTAAACCGATTTTTTTGTCATCCCTACACCAAACCATGCCATAGGAGTGTTTATGACGCAACTGGACTTGTCCCAAAACTTATTGAGTTGGATTTGTGTTGCAAAATTTTGACACGGTGCATTTTCAGACCCAATTTGGATCATATTTCTAGTTGACCCGGCCTGCTTGAAGTCACGTAATTATTTAAAAGTTATATTTTTTAAATCAAATTAGTGATAAATTATAAGACTATTATACTTTCATTAATATATTTTACTTTTATTTATATTAAAATATATATTGGATTTTTTTTTCTAACTTCTAAAATTTTATGACTTTGCTATTATATAATGTTCAAACTTATAAAATTTCCAAATGTCAAGTTGACCTGGTCATTTTTCGGGTCAGGTCTAGGGTTTAAAAAATGACCAGGTCAAAAAATCTAGTCAAATTTGAGACTAACTCAACTCGATCCAGCTCTTCCTTTATACACGATAAGTCTATGATAATATTCTTTGTTAGTTAGGATTAAATATTTAGTTTATTAGGATTTAGATTCAGTTTGTTTTATCTTATTTTTAGTTATAAATTTATCTTTATCTTTACCTTTTTTGTTATCTTATGTTTATCTTCTATTTTATTATTATTTAATAAATTATCTTTGTAATTGATTTATTTATATAATAAATTTTTTAATATAATTTATACTTAAATTCAACCAAACTTTCATTTAAAATGCCTTCAAGACACTGCTACCACACCGTAACCACCACTCCTACGCCCGTTAGTGTGCCAATGTGGGGTGTTGAGGGTTTTTTTAAGTGTAATAATTACATATGTAGACCAAGTAAATGGGGGATTTATTAGTGAGCTAGTTATTTTGGGGTGTTAAGAGCTTTTTTTTTTTGAATTTATGTTTGGGCTTGTGATCTTCTTTTTTTGATATATAGATAATAATGAAATTTAAATTTAGGTTCTCATGCAAATTACTCAAATCTTTCACTGCTATATCATTCTTAATAGCTTGGGCTTATGGTTTTCTTATTGGGTTAATTTGTACAAATCAGTGAACATGTTTTTTATCTTTTAAAGCAAATTGTTTGCCAATTTTTTATATTTCGAATTCCTGATTATAACTAAAACAAAAAATATAATTATTTTTAAAAGGCTTTTATTAGGCCTTCGTATGTTTCTGTAAACACGAAAAGCATATAAAAAATTTATGATATTATTTTAGGTTTTTTCTTTTTTTATTTTACTTAATATGTTTTTATAAATAATAACAAAAATCTTACTTCATTTTTATTGTTTTCTGTATCCAAAGTTTTTCAAAACAAAAAAAGGTCAAAATAATTTTGTTCTTATTAAATTCTTTTCTGGAAAACTTTAAGGGCAGAAAACAAAATAAAACAATATAATATTTTTAGAATTAATAATTAAAATATATCAACAAATTATAATTATCTAGACAAAAAACAAACAAACCCAGTAACTTTCCCAAGTCATCTTTAGACTTTTATTCCATTGAGTCTTTAAAGTATCTCTTACGGCATATTCATGAGTTGACTTGAAGTAGACATTTATGATAACATAGAACCAGTAATATCGCAAATTTCCGGAATTTTATTCTAGGCTTGTGAAGGGCACTCGTGCTAGAAAAGCAAGAATTCATTTTTTTTATTTTTCTTTTTTTATCTCTCCACATACGCTTTTCTTTTTTACATATTTAGATATTTAAATAAAACTTTAAGCTACTAGAAGTAGGATACTAATTGAGGATTTGAATAATATGTACAAAATCATAGATTTAGATCATATTATCACCGTTATACCAATAAAATATTTAGATAAACTAGTATAATGGATATCACGATCATATTCTTAAATAATGTAGGACTTAACACACTACTCACATCCAGAATTGAATATTTAGAGAATAAAGTTTGTAGGATTAAATATTTATGGATGGCTCAATAACAACCAAATTTTAGAATTGAGTGAGTTAACTCAATCTCAAAAGCTAGTTTATAAGGTGAGAGTTATCCAAGTCATTACAAAGGCTATCATGACTGTATCTCTATGCAATGTGTACTTAACAATATTCTTTGATAGAAATTAATATATTACTTCAAAAGATATTAGGTCTGCAATCTTTTTACTTATACACTCTGTGCTTAGAGCCCATTTGGATAATATCATTTATGATTTTTTTCAATATTTTGGAAGTCAAAAGTTATATTTGTAATTTTTTGCTTGTTTGACTATATAGTTTATTACTTCTCAAAAAGTATTTTTGAAAATACTATAAATAAGTACTTTTATTACTATTTATCTAAATACAAAATAACTTATTTATAAGCTACTTTTCAAAAATTATTTTCATATAAGTACTTCAATAAGTTATTTATCCAAACGGACCCTTATATCTTTTTTCTTCCTCAATTGAATTTCCAAAATGATATTGATGGGTGCTTTACTAAGAACAAATTGAGATAATATTTTCAATAATTGTTTTTAGTCATATAAAACTATTCTCAAATGATTAATTGTACAATGGAAAAGAGGGGGAAAAATATTTTTTTGCATTTCTATTAATTAATAGTATAAAATTTTTTATACTGTCAATATATAGAAATTAATCTATTACTTTAATTAATATATGAATAATGTTAGATATATAATTTGATTTTCTTGTCATAATAATGAACAGAATAATTTGACATGTTGATTTTTAGATTAAATGAATATTTTATATTAATTTATTTTGAATCTTATATATATTAAAGTCCTTTCCTTTGATTAAATTTATCACATGGTAATTTTATCAAATTTTGATTTATTTAAATTTACTTACAGCTATATTTTCTTTTCTTTTCTTTTCTTTTCTTTCCTATAGACTTTCCATTCCTCCCTTTCGTATCTTTTAAAGTTTTTCATGCTTTTCAACATTTCAAATTAAGTTTAAAAAAGTTTTACGTTTATCCAATCAAATGTTTGTATTTGTAAAATTTTTAAGGTTATAGATAGTTTAATCAGACACTTTTATTGATATGGCAATATATGATTAAATGTTTATATAAAAAAATTTTATACTAATAATGTATAGAAATTAAATCTTTTCAAATTTTACATTTCATTTTTAAAATTATCTTGAAGAAGAAGTAACCAATAATTCGATTAACTATTAACTATTAATATTGTGTGCAAATAATTTTGTCTAGAAATATAAGAAAAAATAATCAAAATATATTAAAGACCAAATCATGCAAAATTTTCAAGTTACGAAAAAATCAACTAACATATCGAAATAATTTTTAATGACTTTTTTTTCCCTTTTAAATTGTGTATATAAAACTTAGAGTTCATATAAATATGGTTAGAAATAAATAAAACAAAATTAAGTGATATAATTATTATATTTAAAATATGAGACCCTTTACATAATCCATTTGAGCATAAAATAGCCGATTTGATAGAGATAATTGGGGGGCCAAGTTCAAGATACATTTTATACTAGAAAATATTTCAAATAAAGAAAAATATTATTTGTACTGATAAGATAAATTGACTGTGGACCTATAAGCAGAAGGAGACATAAAAATTGAGTTCATCATTTTTTTCTTTTTTAACACTCCATAATCTTTCTTTTTCTTTTTTTATTTGTTTATAATAAATCTATTTTATGAATATAAATAATTTTGAAAAAAATTGAGGGCCACGCCCCCTTCCGACATATTTTCGCCCCAGTTTTGTAAGAACATTTCAAGATAATTGTATATGTTAGGCTACCATTATTTAGGAAACAGACAGATGTGCTAAGAAATAGTAAAAAGAAGCACAATTTACCTTTGGTTATTTTCCTCGACGACTTTAGGTTTTCCTTCCACAGAGTCTTCGAAGTTTATCTCACGGCACATTGTTGAAATTGATGAACTTATAATTTATCATAAAATTGTGCAACACATCAATCAATCTATCTTTCCGAAACAAGTGCTTGTGATAATTGAAAATAGCAAGAAATCCATTTTCATTTCTCAGTGTATATACACTTGTATTTTTTTCTTTTAGATTCTATTAAATAAAAAATATTATAAATTCATTTTCTCTTTTACGTCTATTTAGTTTGCTCCGCTAAGGATATTTCGTTTTATTTTTATATTTAAATTATCAATTATCAATATCTAAAGTTTATTAAGTTTTAAATTAATTTAATTTGAACTGGATTATTTAACAAAAACAAACTATCATTATCTAGCCAAAAAAATTCCAAGGAAAGCCGGTATTTTCTCCAAGTCATCTTTAGACTTTAATTATATGAAGTCTTTAAAGTATCTCTTACGACATATTAATGAGTTGGAATGAAGTAAACATTTATCATAACATTGAAATTGTAATTGATTTTTCATATTAATTCTAGGCTTATGAGGCTTGCACTCGTGTTTGAAAAACAAGACTTCATTTTATTTTTATCTCTCCACATACCATTTTTATATTTTCATATTTAGATAGAACTTTCTTTGCATGCTGTATCAACTATCAACGTTAATTATTCATTATTTAATGTAACGTGTCCACTGGAAACTTATAAGTCTTTGTTTTGATGTTCCAAAATGTCACTGCAGTTGCCTTCAAGATATTACATACATAATAAGTATAAGGGCTCTATGCCAAGTTTGTACTCTGTACGCCACTTTCTTTTCTTGGAAAGATCAATACTCTTTGATATAAATTGATGTTTTGCATCAAAAGATATTAAGTCTACAATTTTTTTCTTATATATTCTGTACTTATTTTTATTCCTATATCTAATGTAAATTTTTCTTTCTCATTTGAATTCCCAAAATGATTTTGATGGATGCATTTTTCTTCCACAAAAAAAGTTTTCAAAGTCAATATCATGCACATTAAGAAAAATAAATTTGTCATTTACTATAAAATTGACTTGCCATGTCCAAGAGACTTAATTCAGGTGGTAAAATTTTTTTAAAATTGTTTTCTCCTTGTGTTGAACCGTAGTCCAATTATTATGTTTGTGCTTTAGTCTATCGTCCTCTTTCATATCCAGCGATAGCCACTTTGTAACATAAACGCAAAAATGAAAATAAAAATAAAAATAAAAAGCAGCCCATTCATTTAGATTCTTCAATTTCTCATACGACAATATAGATTTATGAAGTTTGCTCCTGTTGGAAGCAGCGAGTTGGTTATTTATTTATATAACTATGTTTTACTTAATTACTACTCTGTAAAATTTGTTGAGATATTTGATTGAAAATCAAGGTTTTGAAAAATCAAACCACCCATCGAACTAGAAAATATACTAATTTAAAGGATTATTGAATCAACCAAGTTTAATAAGGAGTTTTATGTTATGAAATAAATAATATTATTAAACAATATAAACGAAGAGTAAAATATAATTTTAACATAATAAGTTGATGATATTAATATTGAGCTAATTTTTTTAGAAATTTGCTTATATAATTTACAACTTATATTATATCAACTCAATATTAATATATCAATTGTATACAAATATGAATTTAATTTAAATGTACTAGTAGTATAAAATGGTTTTACATTGTTAGCCAATAGAAATAGTGAAAAGTACCAACTCATACAAATAACTATCCATTATAATGAGGGATCTGCCATGATTTCTCACTTTCTCTTATTTTTATTGGTTGACAGTGTATAACTACCCATCACACTGTCAGTGCATACCAATTAAACTCTACAAATATAATTATTTTTTAAAAAGTTTATACTTATGCTTTCATGATACAAAACCATTTATCTAGAGAAGTTAAAATATAAAATACTCAAGTCACACATATTAAAATATAGAGTACTCAAGTCGAACACCTTTCATCATAACCATCACCATTATCACCTCCTTTTACCACCTTTCCACAACTTTTTTAAACCATAACCACCACCGCTGCCACCTCCTTTTATCATAACCAACACCAACACCACCACCACCACCCATCCACCATCACTATCCAACCACCACCATCACGCGCCATTGCTAGCCCATTGGTCAAATTTTTAATATGCTCATTTAGAGTATTTTTGTTTTCATATATGAGTAGTTTTAAAAATAAGTGTGATTTTTTGTTGCTAGATTTTGTATATAGACGAATTCTGTGATACACCTCACAAAAGTGAGATGCATCATATACCTTCCGAATTCGACGATTGGATGTGAGGAGTACAGGTAGTTGCATAAAATACACCCTCACATTCAACCATTAAACTTAGAAGGTGTGTGATGCACCTCACTTTTGTGAGGTGCATCACAGAATTCGCCTCGTATATAATGGTATCTTAAAATTAGGGCTATCAAACGGGGCAGACTAACTTGTTTAAGCCCAGCCCGTGAAATAAACGGATTAAATGGGTTGGTCCATTTAGTTTGCAGACCAAAATTTTTTAGTCTGGCCTATTTAAGATCAGTTCGTGGTCTTAAACGGGCTGACATTTTTTTTTTTTTTGCTTTTTATGTTTTAAAAAATAATTTTTATTAAGAAATAATTATTTTTTATTAAAAAAATATTTTTCATTAAAAAAAGATAAAAATTATTTTTTTATTAAAAAAAAGGATATCCTAAATTTAATTACTAAATTATATTTTTATATCCTAAATTTATATAATTTTACTAAAAAATAATTAAAAAAATAAATGCGGATAAACGGGCCGGCCTGTTTATCCGAGCGAGTTGGCCCGTTTAATTTGCGGGTTAAATAGGCTAGGTTGAAAATGGATTAATTTAAACGAATTGTTATTTTTTAAGTTCAGCCAACCTATTTTTAGTGAATAAACGGGTTGCTCCAACGAATTTGACCCATTTTAATGACCTACTTAAAATTGTTGGATTTGCCACTATATGCATGGGAATATAGATACAAGGATGATATCACTTTATTCGAATTAGCAATTTTTGGCAGACAGCTCTGCCCTTGGTGAACTAATATCCATTGAAAATTTATGGAAAATTTGTATACGCAGGATATTTTTAATTAAAAAGATTTGCCGGAAATTTCTGACACATTCCAAATCCATCGGAAATTTGTCTCCATCAAAAAATTTGCTGATGACCTCCAATCCATAGGAAATCAACAATTTTTGGCAAATTCCACTCTATTTCTTGTAGATTCATATGCCAAAAATGAGTGTTTTTCTTGTAGTATCTTTTTATGGTTCTCCACTTCTCTCTCTTTTACTAATTATTATACTTAGACAAATATTAAAACGGAATGATAATTAGATAAATACCCATAAAGTGAATTACTTTACGTATTTAGATTAAAGAAAAAAGAATAATAATTAATATATAAAACTTGATATATTATATGTAAGCTTTCATAGTTAGTCATCAATTATTTACTATTACATGTTGACTAAGAATTTTTCTTAGTCTTTGTTTGATCTTTCCAAGTGTCATTGGAGTAGGGTAGCCTCAAGATATTGCGTTTAGGAGGCCAATGTTTTTATCTAGAAATGACGTTAAAAATAGCAGTAACAAGTAGTAATGGGATGATGTTAAATAAAGTATACATATTAGGGTTAAATTAATTTTATTCATAGTTAATTTCAATTAAAAATAAATGTCATAAATAAAAAATTAAAAATACATTTAAACCTTTTTTTGGAGTTTTAGGGCCCGTTTGGCACGCCTGATAGTATAAGACCTGATAAAAATTTAATACTATGCAGTGTTTGGTATGTCACTGTATAAGATATTATATTATGTACAATATAACTAGAAAAAGATATTATAATAAATACAATTTTTGAATATTAAATTTAAAATTTAAAAATTAATATAATTGTTTAAATATTTATTATAATTATTTTAGCTATTTTTTATTATATATAAATATAGTTTATATTAAAAAATATTTATTTATTTTTAATATTTTTTCATAATATAAAAAATATGAGTGAGTGAGAGAGAGAGAGAGTGTGAGAAATAGGAAGGGAGTTTTTATACATCAAAATTCAACCAAGCCTAATATTATATTTCTGTATTTAGTTGTATTTTTTATTATATATAATTAAATTTATATTAAATATTATTTGCATATTTTATTAATAGATTTTATTTTTATATTTTTATATTAGTTTGAATAGTAATTTTATAATTATTATTTTTTAAAAATATTTATTTATTATTAAATATTTTTATTAAATAATATTATTTTTGTTTATACAATTTTTATTTTTTTATTATTTATTTAATAATTTTTTAATAAAATATATTAAAAAAATAAAAAATAAAAGAATTCTTATATATCAAAAGCTAATCAGGCCTAATACGGCCTCTTTAGACTGTATTAAGTTATCCATCATTTTGACGTATAAGGGAGGTTTGATGGATAAGCTTATACAATACGTTGACTACACCAAACAATGAATAAGGTCGTAACATATTGTATTATCTTATCCTATCATACCTAATACACCATGCCAAACATACCCTTAGTTAGTTACTCTTGGATGTTATATATGAGTCCACATTTATTTTGCAATGCTTGATAAATAAACTGAAATATACAAATAATCGGCGTTAACATTTGTATATAAATTAAATATTGATTCAATTATGCCAGAGTGCTTTTGGTAATTAGTGTTTCTGTTGAGTAATTAATTATGTGCTGCAGAAATGAGCTTATATTATAAGTAAATAAATCCTGGAAAACTTTAAAAAAATTCCGTGAGAGTGTAAAAGAAACTATGGGAAACTGCTTTAGTTTAATTAATACAACATCAGTTCCCCAACAATAACGATGTTTGGAAAGTAGCTAAAAAAGCTGTTTTTCTGAAGAAAAAAAATTGTTTTAAAAGTTAAAAGTTTGTTTGGATAATTTATTTAAAATTAATTATAATCTATTTGGGATGATTTAAGTATTATTTTTTTTTTACCAAAGAAGCAGAAGTTAGATTTTGAGTATTATTTAATTAAAAGTATTTTATATAGTACCCACAATGCTATATTTTTATCAAATTTAAGTATTAAGTATTATATAATATAAATAATTATTTTAATATTTTTTAATTTTATTATATAAAAATAATTTTTTTATACAATCAAAATTAAATAGATTATTTTAAAATAAATTTTTTAACTAAAATATCTAAATATAAATTGATTCTTATATAATCAATTATATAAAAAAATGATTATATAAATAAACAATTATTGAAATAATTTTAGAGTGTGTGTGTTTGTATTTTTTGGCAAAAAGTTACTTTTTTAAGGAAAAATTAATTTTCATATATTTGAATAATTTTTAAAAAATAATCAAATTTTCAAAAAAAATTATTTTTAGCTTTTTTGTAGATGGTAAAAGGAATAATTTATTAAAAAAATCAATTTTTATTTTTTCCTGTTATAGAAATGATGCATTTTGTTAACTTTTAAAAAAAGTAATTATGAAACTCAAAATTTGGATGCGTTTATTTTATATTTTGAAAAAAATAATTTTAAAAATTAAATTTTATATATAATTAAAAAAATTAAAAATTAATTTTATTCAAAAATTATTCTTTTTAGCTTCTTAAAAAAAGTTGAATTTCTTTTTAATATTCTAATTATTTTTTAAAAATTATCCAAATATATGAAAATGACTTTTTTTTAATAAAAATATAATTTTTTGTTTGAAAAATCTTAAACAAACACATCCTCTATATATAGTTAAAAAAATTAAAAAAAAAATTTTTAGAAGATTCTTTTTATAACTTTTACATAAAAGTTGAAAATAATTTTTTTATATTTTAATTATTTTTAAAAAATTATCCAAATATATAAAAATTAATTTTTTAATAAAAATTAATTTTTTATAAAAAAATACGAACAAATATATATCCAAAATTTAAATTTTATAATTAATTTTTTAAAATTTAAAATAAATACACTCCTAATTTTTTAACTTTTTCAAACACACATTATGTGAAAAAAAAAGAATAATAAAAAAAAAACACTGCGATATGTGCGAAAAAAGTTAGTAGTACGAAGCAACGTGGCAATCTTAATTAAATTTCATCACACAAAATTGTATATAAGGGCTATTGGGAATGCCAATCCACACACTAGTATTAAACTAATATTGTTGATTCCATCACTTACGCTAGCAGTCGCAATGATGAATCCAACTTGTTTCAAATTTCTCATTCAAGCTATATTTGTGGTTTGTTTGCTGTTGCAGTTGCAGTTGCAGGTGGACCTTGTTTGTGTAGAAGGAGCGGCGAAGTGCATAGAGAAGGAGAGGCAAGCACTCCTCGACCTCAAGGCAGCCCTGGTGGATGACTCTGGCATGCTGTCATCCTGGGAGGCCAAGCGTGATTGCTGCCAATGGAAGGGTGTTCGCTGTAGCAACCTAACTGGCCATATACTCAGTCTCGACCTTCATGGTGACCCTTATTATGGAGATGAATACTTGAGAGGCAAGATCCCCACATCATTAGTGAAGCTGCAGCAATTTAGGTACTTGAACTTCACTTCAAATGATTTTACGGGCATCCATATTCCGGAATTCTTTGGTTCTTTGACCAATTTGAGATATCTTGATCTGTCATCTTGCCATTTTTTTGGAAAAATTCCAAATCAATATGGGTCTCTTTTGCATTTGAAATACTTAAATCTTGCATGGAATAGTCTGGAGGGTTCAATTCCTAATCAGCTCGGAAATTTGTCCAAGTTACAATATCTTGATCTCGGTTACAATTTTTTAGAAGGAGCAATACCATCTCAACTTGGAAACCTTTCAAGCTTGCAGAGGCTTTATTTTGCAAACGATGGTGGTGCTCTCAAAATTGGTGATGAGGATGACGCAAGAGGTTAGTAGCTGTCCAATCTGAATTCTTTAACCCATCTTGACTTGAGTTCAGTACTGAATCTTAACAGTTCTCATAACTGGCTACAAATGACCGGTAATCTATCTAAATTAAAAGAACTAAGGCTATACAATTGTAGCCTTTCGGATCATTTCATCCTTTCAGATCATTTCATCCTTTCCAAGTTTAAATTTTCTACTTCCCTTTCTGTCTTTGATCTTTCTTCCAACACCTTCACTTCATCCATAATATTCCAGTGGGTGTCAAATGTCACCTCCAGCCTTGTTGAGCTCGACCTTCATGCTAACCTCTTGGAGGGTAACACATCAAGTTATTTTGGCACAACGATGAATTATCTTGACAAACTTGACCTCTCCGGCAATAATCTCATGGGCGGGGATCTCAAATTCTTCATGAATATATGCACCTTACGTTCTTTACACTTGGGCGAAAACAATTTAAATGGAGACCTGCCATCAATTCTTCATAATTTGTTTGTTGGATGTGCTAGACACTCATTACGACAATTGGATTTGAGAGGCAATCAAATCACTGGCACATTACCCGACCTTTCAATATTCTCATCTTTAAAGACATTGGATCTTTCAAAAAATCAATTAAGTGGAAAGATACCGGAAGGCAGTAGATTGCCGTCTCAATTGGAATCATTGTCGATTCAATCAAACTTTTTAGAAGGTGGAATTCCAAAATCATTTGGTAACACATGTACTTTGAGTTCTTTGTTCCTATCTCATAATAGTTTGAATGAAGACCTTCCAGCGATAATTGAACGCTTGTCTGGATGTGCTAAATACTCGTTGCAAGAATTGTATTTAGACATAAATCAAATCAATGGCACACTGCCTAACCTCTCACTGTTTTCTACTTTGAAAACATTGGATATTTCAGAAAATCGAATTAAATGGCAAGATACCAGAAGAAAGTAGATTGCCGTCCCAATTGGATTATATGTCAATCGGGTCAAACTCTTTAGAAGGAGGAATTCCGAAATCATTTGGGAACTCATGTACTTTGGGTGCACTGGACATGTCCAATAATAGTTTGAGTGAAGAGCTTCCCGTGATAATCCATCACTTGTCTGGATGTGCTAGATTCTCACTGAAAAGTTTGGACCTAAGCATGAATCAAATCAAAGGCACATTGCCTAACCTATCACAATTCTCATCTTTAGAAAGTTTACATCTTTATGACAACAAGCTAAATGGAAATATTCCCAAAGATATTCAGTTTCCATCTCAGCTCGGGACTTTGTACATGAGTTCAAACTATTTGAAAGGCGTGATCACTGACTTCCATTTTGCTAATATGTCTAAGTTAACGGGTTTGGATTTATCTGATAACTCATTGGCTTTAGTATTTAGCCAAAATTGGGTCCCAACCTTTCAATTGGAGTACATTGGATTGAGATCTTGCTAGTTAGGTCCAAAGTTTCTCAAATGGTTGCAAACACAAAATAAATTGTACACTGTTGACATTTCTAATGCTAGAATATCAGATGTTGTTCCTAAGTGGTTTTGGGCTAAATTAGCATTCCAAATGTTAGCTACAACAGATATTTCGTACAATAAATTGACAGGTACAATTCCAAATTTACCACTAAGGAATAGTGATTATTTTCTATCCCTGGCATCGAATCAATTTGAAGGTTCTATTCCACCATTTTTACGAGGGGCTACATCTCTTGATTTGTCCAAAAATAAATTTTTTGATTCTCTTTCCTTTGTATGTGCTAATGGTTCTGTCGAAACATTAGGCCAATTAGACCTTTCAAACAACCAATTATCTGGACAAATTCCTGATTGTTGGAGCTATTTCAAGTCATTAGCTTATCTAGATTTGAGTCACAACAATTTCTCAGGAAAGATTCCCACTTCAATGGGATCACTTAATGAACTTCAAGCGTTGATATTGAGAAACAACACCTTGTCTGAGGAGATTCCCTCTTCCATGAAGAATTGCACAAATTTAGTAATGCTAGATGTGAGAGAAAATAAATTATCAGGGCACATCCCTTCTTGGATTGGGAGCACATTACAGAAGTTGCAGTTCTTAAGTTTACAAGGGAATCACTTCTTCGGAAGTTTACCATTAGAACTTTGCTACCTAACAAGTACTCATCTCTTGGATCTCTCTCTGAATAATTTATCTGGACAGATTCCTAAATGCATCAAGAATTTTACTTCAATGGCTCAAAAGACTTCCTTGAGTAAATTATCTAGGCACTTTTATTATATCAACGCTAGTTCACTAGCATCGGACAATATCCTGGAATATTATGAGTTGAATGCATTCTTGATGTGGAAAGGTGCAGAACAAATGTTCAAGAACGATGAGTTATACCTTTTAAAATGTATTGATCTATCGAGCAATCAATTATCAGAAGAAATCCCATCACAAATAGAGAATTTACTTGGATTGGTTTCATTGAATTTATCAAGAAACAACTTGACAGGAGAAATTCCTTTGAAGATTGGAAGGCTAACATCACTTGAAACTCTTGATTTGTCAAGAAACGAATTGTTTGGTTCAATTCCTTCCAGTCTTACTCAAATTGACTGGCTCACCGTGTTAGATTTGTCACATAACCATCTATCTGGAAGAATTCCAACTAGCACACAACTACAGAGCTTCAATGCTTCGAGCTATGAAGATAATCTTGATCTTTGTGGGAAGCCACTTGAGAAATTGTGTAGTGAAGGGGAGCCACTACAAGAACCAACAGCTAAATTTCATGATGATGAACATTTGACATTTGCTCACGCATTTTACATGAGTATGGGATTTGGATTTGCTGTAGGCTTTTGGGGAATCTTTGGCTCAATCCTAGTCAAGCGTTCTTGGAGAGATGCTTATTTCAGGTTCTTGAACAATTTGACGGACAATATTCATGTCATGGTAGCAGTGAAAGTTGCTAAGTACAATAGGTGGCTCAAAGGCTAGCTGCAGCTGGTAAAAATATTTTAGCTCTCTCATATATACTTGCTTTTGCTTCACACGTAGATAGCAATCATAATTAGTTGTTTAATTTATACATAGATATAACGTATGTATGCATACAAACCTATAGCTTCTAACAGAAGCTGAACTTAAATAATTTTATTGTGATTCCTTAATCTTGATTAATTTGTTTATAAAATCCTGATTTGTGATGAAATAGAGTGTGTTTGGTTTACCCATTTTCATTTTCATTTTCAGTCAAAATGAAAAAACCACATAGAAATATGTTTGATTATGTTGTATAGAAAACATTTTCATTGAAAATATTTTATAAAAGACACGAGAAATTGAAAATGCCGATTTCAGTGTTTTCCATTCAATTGTTGAAAATGTTTTTGTATGAAAAGGCGGTGGTAGCGTTGTAAATATTGAAAAAGTGAAGAGGATGGTGGTCGATCCCTAACAAAGACTTTTTAAGCAACTTTCAATTAATTATGTTGACATATGACGGACCAAGAAATGATGACGTGTTGTACGCAATTGCAACTTGAAAACCGCCTGCAGATTATGCACTTGTTTTCAGTTCACTTTATATCCATTATACTCCTTGTGTTATGTTGACTAGGGTAGTATTCTGGAAAAAGTTAAAACAAAAAGTAATTGCGGGCAAAATATATAATTTTTGAAAGAAGAAAAATATGGTGGGTTGAAATTGAAAGCAACGGAGGGAGATTGAGGGAGTCGGTAACTAGGAAATGTTAGGGAGATTTTTAATTTTATTTATTTATTTGTTTGTTTGTTATAATTTAATTTATTATAATATAATTAATTATTAAATATTAAAAATAATTAGAAATCTATATATATAAATTAAATCAGATTCTATATTTCATATCTATTTATTTTATTTATATATAAAAATATTTATAAATAAAATAAATAGAAGTTGCTATAGATATTGGTAACAAGTTAGAGAGATAATTACCAATCAAGTATGAAATTATATTATCTTTTTTTTGGAGATTGTAATTAAAAATAGTGCTAGTTATCTGATTCAATTATGTCTTTCTTTTATTATTAAATCTATTTAAAAGTCAAATATATTCCAAATAGATTTTGTCATTAGAAATTTATTAAAAATAAATATCTTATTTTTATTTAAATATTTATTATTTTAATAAATATATTTGGTGGATAAAACAGATGTGCATATCATATATATATATATATATATATATATATATATATATATATATATATATATATATATATAATTGTTAATTTTAATAACAAATATAATTTTATTATTTTTAAATTGATTTAGAAAATTACGTTATGAAAATGGACAAACCAAATGTATTTTCACTATTTTCTCTATTTAAAAAATAGAATTTACTTTTATAAACCAAATGCATTTTCTAAAGTTCTTGAAAATGAAAATAATTTTTAGAAAATAAAAATAAAAAATAAAAACAAAAAATATTTTCATAAATCAAACGCACTATTAGTAAATGATAGATCATAATCCTATGTGATTAATTGTGATTGTAAGACTTCAAATTTTCTTTTCTAATTAAACTAAATCTTGAAGCTAATTTTTCTTATTATTAATTTTGTTAATCACACAATAAGTTAATTATTATTTGATAAAATTAATTTTTAAGAACCATAGGATATATCATATACTAAAAATCATTAAAGTTCGGATTTTTTTTTAATCTTATTTTGAGATTGCATAGTAATAGCCATATCACAAATAACATTTATTTTATTCTTTCTTATGTTCCCTCCTTGCCTAGGTAATATCTCCTTTTTATCATCTCTCATATTCATTCAATGTCCTAATTAATTGTCTTTCATCATTTTCATGGAAAATTTTCATCATTAGGATAGTATTTTTGGTGCATCAATGGCAATGTGATTTGAACATATAACTTCATGCATCATTAGACCTTCTATGAGCAATAGATTTTAACAAGTTTTTATTACTATGTTAATAACTAGGTGAGATACATTGTCTAGACGAAGGATATCCAGTATAAATCATTTTTTCACCTTTACAACTATTTTTCAAACTTGAATTCTTTTTTGAGAGCAGTAAAGCTGAAAGTTTTGTGATAGATGGTGAGATTGAGTGATTTTCATCTGAAATCCTAGGGTTAAACTTTGTGGGCTTTTATGGTGTATTAATAATTTTCAGTTGATTCTTATGCAGCTATGGGTGCCTTGGTATATATGCTTTTACAGTGTATTATTCTTGGATTGTATAATCTGGACTTTAGAAATTCATCCTTGTTAATTACTCATGAGGGGATGTTTTAGCTTGATGTCGTTAAAAGAATTATTGTTTAAAAAGTTATTATGTTATACGTTGAATGATACTATGCGCCATATGTTGAAAGCAATATCTCTGAACCAAATTTTCATATCATTTACTTTGGGAGACTGACACTGTCTTTTTCTCATGTTTCAGTCCATTGGCGACCCTATCCTCTTATGACCAATATTTGAAGATATTTCCTTGGGCTAGCCACGTTTTCTTTCGGGAATAAGCTTGAAGCTAAGGGTTGAATTTTCAGTCAATAAGGGCATTATTAGGTCTTGTATGTTTTGATTGTTTAAAATTGTCATGTACTTTGTTATGTTTGTCTAGCGTTGTATTTATGAATTGTTCAGAGTCATGAACTTATTCAAGGACACTGCATTAGAGATGAGTTTTTGGTGAAATACGTATCACGACTTAATGTTTCAATATTCTGCCTTTTTAGTTCCCATAATCAAAACTATGGTTTAGCAAGACTTATTTAGCATAATTTAGTGCTTTTAGCACATTATTAATATAAAAATTTAATGAACATTTTCACTTCCTAATGTTGTTAATTAATTTAATGATTGAAGATCATACCATATTTTTATTAGTACATTATTATATAAAAAAAATAATGATTTAGATTTCGATTTGATTATAATTTGATCACAAAAGAAAATTATATATGATTATGTTGACTCTAGTAAAAAAATGATAATTACAAACATAAGCTACTAACTAAATCTTTGCCTTGTAATAAGTATACTTGTGTATGCAGGACAATGAATGAAAGGAAAATATAGAACAAGCATAAGATCATAACGAGTTAAGGCTACGACAACAAACAATTTGGTAAAGAAGCAATTGATAAAGCTACTAGCAGATTATGAAGAAATGAAGCTCAAAGAATGAACAGTTGACCTTAGTTGTTCAGTAGTATCAACAGCTATAGCAGAAGATTTTGACTTATCAATTTAGGATAACAAAAAGAATGTCGAAAAAGCAATATTATCAAAGTGGGTAAAGATAAAGATGCCTTGTATATGATAAAAAAAATTCATATGGCACAGCAACAAACGTACTTGATCAAAAGGGACATGACAGCTGAACATTGGAAGTCTCCTTGACAGTCAAAATCGATTACATGCAAGAAGAGAGAGAGAGAGAGCTTCAAGGACATTATATATACATGTGTTAAAGAACCTTCAGACAAGGATCTTAATGATCATTTCACAAGCTATGTGCCATAAATGTATTTTTCATCTTCTATTCTCGAAAATATTATATTATATTCTAGTGAGTAAATCTAGAAAAAAAAAATCTTGCTAGAAATGAGTGAAAAATCAATAAGAAATGTATTCTTGGTGAGATGAGAGCACTCAAGATTGTGAGCATCAAGTGTGAATTTAGATAAACTTGTTGTAAATAATACTCTTGATAGTAAAAAATTCTATTTAGGTAAGGACTAGATGAATTCTCCAAAATTTATGGAGATGAACCAGCATAATTCATGTTACAATCTTTTCTATCATTCTCTCTTGTTAATTGAAATATATTTATAATTATGCATGATACTAATCTGATTATAATATCTTAAAGAAGTATATTAACCAATCGAATAGATCACACAAGTTATCCGTTGTAAATTAATCTATCTTCCATAGCATTGTCTGATAGAAGTCTAGGATATATCTAATAATTCAACAATAGATATAAGTAAACATAACAGTTTGATTTGTGTGCAACTATACCTGAAAAAAAGTTTGGATTTTTTGAGGGATTGATTCAACCCTCTTCTCGAATCCTTTAATACTATCATATCCAAATTTATTTATATATAAAACTCATATCTTATTAAAATTTTGATATGATTTTAAATGATTAACCAATGGACTATAAGTACTCCTTTGATTGTCTTACATAACACAGTCATTTGATATTGATCAACGATATTTTTAGTTTCTACTTTCTTAAAAATGTTTATATTTATTTGGCAAAAACTGTAGCGTTGTTTTTAATTTATTTCTGTTTTTAAATTTGTTCTGTAAGTAACGAACATTCCAAATTAGCCCTTCAAGCTTTTCGAACCAAATATGTCTTTACTTTTCCTGCACGTTCTTGAGTAAACGAAAATGATACAGATGACAGGTTTTCTGTAAAGCACTATTCCTAGGTGCAGAAATCTTAAAAGTTTTTCTTTAAAGCTTAATGTACTGCTACTAAAATAGAGATTTTCTAGTTTGTACTAATGATGTATAGCCAATTTCCTTCTGCCTCTTGGTCAGCAATTACTATTATGAAGTTTCAGTGCTGCATTAATTAGCAATTTAGCATGTTTTTCCACGATCAACTTCAAATTATAAACATACTTTCAGCATTTCCCTTGTTTCATGTTAGCATGCGCCTAAATATTTCATTATAAAAGCAAATTACTGTTTTATCCAATACAATTCACATATATAATTCAACCAAACTCCAAGCAATGCAGTATAAAATTCTACTGTCTGAAAATTCTATATGATACAGCATACCTAAAGGGTTTGGTGTAAATTGATCCTACTTCCAAAAATAGCCATTGCATCTTCCGAACACTCATGACAGTAGAATCCCCTAATACTGGTGACCTTGGGTTTGTAAACAATCCAAACAATAACTGAGAACCCCTCCCCTAAACTTGATGCATGTTGATCTCTACACATCCTTTGGAGGATATATCTGCCCTGAATTAAGCTCTTCTGGGACTGAAAAGATCTTAACTTTTAATCTGTGGGACACTTGGGGCATGCTTTGAATTCAAAACCTCTGCTGAATGACTCCTTCCCTTGTTAAAATATATCCCTTAGGAAGAATGATGACAAGTCCAAAATAAACCAGCTTTGCACTATCTCTAAAGGAAGTAAGTGAGTTGCTGTTTCTTCCTTGAACCTCCTTCTCCATATAAATCATTCCACTGCTTCATCTCATTCATTACTGACCCTTCCGCGGCGAAACTTGCAGCCACCTGCATTGTAACAGATATTTATATATGTCCATGGAAAAAGACATTCTACTGGAAAAACCAGACTTTCATTCTTCCATATGAATGAAGTTATTAAAGGATCATGCATGAAATCCTCGGATAACTTAAGCATTTAAATGGTGAATAAAACTCGATCACTTGACCAATCATCTCTTGTAACCGTTATTATATTACCTTGACTATATCAGTATCTAATCAGGATGTGTTGGCATCTTGAATCAAGAAGAAAGTAAGTTCATTCCAACAAAGGCGTAAAGGTAAGTAAACTATGGTGCATAATACAGTGATGAATGGAATAAAACCAAGGTTGAATCTTTGATTGCTTACATATGATGAGACTATTAAATTGTGCTTCGAAATATCTAAATATCGTTTACCCAAATGATAGATATCTATCATTATGTTCCCTTGAACCATCTTTTCAAACGCCTTGATTTTCAAAAATTCAATTTTAAATACTCTAAATAGTATGTTACAGATGCCTAAATAAAGTAATAGATGGCCATTAAACTGAATGATTTTCAGTTCACCCTATACCTGACTCTTGGCCTGTCTCTTGTCTTCCATGTTTAAAGATCTCAAGGAAATTTCTTGATCTTCTATATTATCAGAAGCATCTTCAGAGTTTTGGCCTTCTGCCTCTTTTTTCTTCTTTTCCTGATACAAGATGCAATTGATATTAGTTAGCTCCTCGGCTCATTACAAATTTCTGCATTAGATAGAGATGTTAATCTTAACATAGTAGTTGATTAATAACTACCATATCCTTCTTTCTCTCCTGCTGTAATAGCTCCCTAACAGGTCGATATGCTGCAGTGATGCACAAATTCTGTTCAAAGAAATTAATGTCAAGAGCATATCACCACAAAATACAACGTTAAGTTATAATCGCTATAAAAAAATTAACCTTAAGATCACTTCCACTATATCCTTCGGTCATGGCTACAAGCTCTTTAAATTCTAAATCTTCATGTTTTTCCTTAGCTAGGAGAGTTTTCAGGATTATTTCCCTGTTCTCAGCAGATGGAAGACCAACCATAATCCTGCACAACATTAAAAAGTGAAGAGATGTCATTCACAAGTCAGAAGAGCAAATGATACTGATAATACATGATTTTAGCCATTGGCAGCAAAGTGTCTAAAGGCAAAAAATGTTGTGGCTGAGCAGATGCTTGTGCCAAGAATAAGTTAAAGATGTGGTCCTACCTGTGCTCAAACCGTCTTATAATTGCTTCATCAAGGTCAAATAGCCTGTTAGTTGCAGCAAGAACCAGGATTTGCTGCCCAGGTCTCGTTAATAGCCCATCCCAGTGTGTCATGAACTCATTCTTAATCTTCCTCATGGCCTCATGCTCTCCAACTCTTGTCCGCTGTCCAAGCATGCTGTCAACCTCATCAACAAAGATGATAGTTAGGGCAACCTTTGCTGCCAGTGTGAACAAAGCTCTGACATTCTTTTCATCTTCTCCAAACCACTTTGAAGTGATGGTGGACATTGAGACATTGATGAAACTTGCTCCAGCTTCATTTGCAATTGCCTTTGCTAGCATTGTTTTTCCAGTACCAGGAGGCCCAAAAAGCAATATACCTCTACTTGATAGCTTGGACAGCCAAGACGATCAGAAAGAACATTTTGTAAGATTGGTGAAACTAAAAAAAGTAAAATGTTAAAATATATCAATTATCCATATTGAAACCAGTATAATTTTTAGCTGATGAAAGCATGTGTGAGGATCAAATTAGTTTATTGTTTTTTCATTTACTTCAGGGGAGGATATGACGATCAAGTTTAAAACCGAAAGAAGCATTGTACTGAAATATATATATATATATGTATGTATTTCTGTGTGTGTGTTTTTTGAGGTTAGCTGTGAGAAAAATTGATCTTACTGCTTTTGCCGGAGCAGGATTTTCGGGCTCTTTCTTTGCTACAGGGATGGATTTCTCCGTCTCACTTTTGTTTTCACACCGCACATCATTCTTTGCACCGGCAATGTCTTCTAAAGCATTTTCCTAACATTAAAGAAGATAAATCAAAAACTGAATACACAATAGGCACCTTTCATCATTATTTTTCTCACTTTTCTGATATTCTTATGCTGATCCGTTATGCTCTAACTGATAAAATAGATTTAGACAAACCTTGTTAGAATCATTAGTCTTCAAATTCCCACTGCTCTTGCTTCCCTGGAACAGACTCAATCCATGGGACAAACTGCAATATGCAAGATCAGTAACTATAGAACCTTGTCTCTTAATTTTTCAAACAAGCATTGAGCAAGACATACGTGTCGGCTGATATAACTAGCTTTCCATTTCGGTATTCTGGATCCTTGGTATTCATCAAATGCTAAGATATTGCAGATACCGCAATTTCTTCAATATAATTACTGAGTACAATAGTGTCTGCATGGCAGATTATGACAACTCATCACAATCAATGTCTTTCGCTGTAAGTACTTCAACAATGTGGTTTTTGTTATCTTGAGATTGAAAATCTTTCATGTCCTTTTCTAGTTCGGTTTTCGCATCTTCAGGAAGATTGATGTCAATGTTGTATGGGAATAGCATCGTGAGTCTTTCGTCTACTTCTTTGCGATCATCTTCTGTATCTATTTTCTAGGGACCGAGTACTAGCACCGAGCCTGAAAGTTTCTTTATCATTTTTTGCAATAAGTTGTATAAACTTGGTGATTGGAGAATGAGCTTCTCAACATCCCTGATGTATAAAATGATGGAACCAGTTTCTGAGAGAGAAACCAAGACTTGCAAAAATAACAATAATGTTGTTAGAACTGTATTTTGCAGCAGGTATATATCCCAAAACTGTACAAGTAATCCATTCTTTCTTTCTTTTTTATCAAGCCAGAATTTCTAATTGAAAAGCAACTATGCTTGCACAGATTGGAGACACTGCTAGGCGTAAAAGTAATTGACCAGAAGCAGAGATAGAGAGAATGGACCATAGCCTGGAATGAAGATAGCCATGTAATGCAATAAACACACTATACACTTCGCATTGAAACCTTTATAACAGAGGTTGTTCTTATGTATTAGTCAAATATGAGCTTATAGAATAAGTTTAAATTAATTAATCACCTTGTAAAGTGACTGAACGAAGAGCTTTTCATCAAAACACAAGCTACTCGTGTGCTTTAAAGGAGCAAAAAACAAAATTTGAAGTAGTAAGCATAATATTGCGGACCATTGAAATTCAACGCATTAGAAATAGTAAGATACAGCATCAAGTATTTAGCTGTATGAAATTTGGTGTAAGAATAAGAAATTTATGAAGACCATATCTCTTCACCGGAGTGTGTAGTATGATCAGGAAGAATTTTGATCTGTCAGATTAGTTTTGTTACTACTAGTCCAAAGCATCCTAGTGAACAGGTACTGGCTACACTCTTCAGCTTAACTGAAGAATTAAGGAACAAATTGATTTACTATTAAAGCATTATATTACAAATGTAACTTGGCATTAAAAATACATGTTAAAATCAATCTTTGAGAAGGATAAGTAGAGGCCCAAAGTTCCTTAAGAGGGAGACTTCTAAACATGGATATAATAATACCTATAAAGTTATCTTAGAAAGACAACAAACGTATGAATAATAAGTGTTGAGATTAACAGCAAAAGATAGAGAAAGAATTTCTTTAAAGTACAACCTGGACTTGTTGGACCACACTGGGAAGTAGCACTACTTATGTCAGATGCAGCAGAGGCATTCCTCCGAAGCTTTGAAGGATTGTTGGAACTTTCACCATCAACACTTTGTTGGCAACGTAAAGTGCCTGAAAATTAGTTATTAACAAAGATCAAATGATAGTTTTATAAATTAAATCAACATCTAGGTCAAGGTCAATAACAAGAGGATATCAATCATTACAGTTCTAAATTAGTATAAATAGTTTATTTCTGTTTGGGTTTAGTAGAGCAAAGATTTTAAATTTTACTGTATCTAAGAAAAAACTAATTTTGCTTAATATAATAAATTTTTAATTAATATAAATTAATGTTAACTTAAACCGTTAATAAAATGTGATTATTTTTGTTAAAATCGTATACAAAGTTGGTAAAATTTGTGTATTTTGACAAAAAGATTACAGTATTTTGGTGAAAATATTGTGGGAGATAAAATATAGAGTAAAGGCGTAATAAATTGATATTAAAGGTGTAAACAAAAAAATGATAAATATTGTGTTGCTAGTGTGTTGTTAAGTAGTTATTAATTTGCTTGGGGATTTATCAATTATATTTAATGTAATGGGATGGGAAAGAACCAACAAGAAAAAAAATTAATTATATTCGTGTAAATGATGAAAATTGAACAGTTGAATTAATGTTGATGAGAATTGTGGTATAACACCATGTAGTGGTTGATCGTTGTTAATGTTAGTAATGTATTAATTTTAGTTAATGTGGCAAATGTAATTTATTTGAAAGCTACTTCACACTTGGACTATGCAAGGCATGGTTTTAAACAAAAACCTTTTTATAATGTAGAAAAAGATTAAGATTATGTAATTACATGAAGTAAATTTTGAAAAAAAACATGAAATTGGTAAACAAATAATGTATTGATTTTCTTTTTTTTTGTTGAAATGTTAATGCGTTATCAAAATAATAAAATTGGTGAATAATTAGGTTTGGTTTGATATTGTTGTGACTTTTTGGGAGTTGTTGAACTCTTTAAACTCTCTAAAACTACTTAAAAAAAGCTATAATAATACTATTTAGTAAAATAATGTAAAAATTGCTTTTAAAATATAAAATAACTATAATAGACATAAATATTGAAGAGAATAATTTCTACTTTTAATATCATTAAAGAGAATAAAGTTATATTAATTTTTTAAATTATAGAGAGCACAATTCAGTTCTAAAAAATATTCTATGAGAACTTCTGAGAGCACCCTTAACTTTTAAAAGTTAGGAGTAAAAAGTATTCCAATTTTTTAGTTTATAAAATGAAAAAAATTAATTTATGTTTTTGATAAATTAAAACACTATTTCAAAAAGCACAATACCTTAAAGTGGTGGTAGACTTCAATACTGATCCATGCAAGGCTTGTAATATTCCATCCAACATTGGATGTTTTTGTGGTTTTTAGACGAAAAAAAAATATTCTGGTTACCCAACAAATATTGGGTCACCAGTGTTCAATTATTTGATTGGAGCATTGTAAACGCGACGTTGTAAGGAGGGATAAACAAGAAAATGGCATAAGCTTGCAAATACTGATACAGTGCAAAAAGATTCTGAAATCTGAATTGTGAGAATGAAAACTTGCATTCACAATGAGTTCATACTTTGGTTTATATACATAAGCGTTATTCGGCTACACGATCATCTATGAGTAACTAACTCTAAATTAGTTGTAACTTTAACTAACAGACAAACTGGATCTCTATTTACAACAAAACATAATTAATCACATGTTGATAAATTAGTCAGATTAGAGTCTCAGTCTTGCTTCTGTGCTGTTGTTGATTGGGCTTCCACTGCTTTGTATTAGGCTCGGCTGCAGCTGATGGGGAATCCTGCTGTACTACAATGCTTTGAAGTGTTAATTGCTTACAATTCGTCATGTACTTTTATTTAGATTAAATCCTTATGTTTGTATCAAATAAAGTCTTGACCTATTCATGATGGCGTTGTTTTTAGATAAAAGTCACTTGAATGTTTTGTGAGGTATCATTATTTGTATTTTTTACTGCCCTTTAATTTTATATTTTTCACAATTAAAATTTTGGTTTGTCAATACTACTTATCTTAAAGATGTACCTTGCCTCAGTTAGATTGACGCGTTTTCATGAGTTGTGACATTGATGAACTATAGAAAGTTACTCAATTTTAATTATTCATAGAGAATAATGGAAATAAGCAAATTGCAGGCATAATTATAATTATTTTAGAAAAGTACTGATATATGCCTTCTAGTGACTTATAAGAGATCTGACGACAGAGCTATTTGGTCATTAGCTAGAGAATGTTCACATCTTCAAAATAACAGAAGTGGTGTACAGTGTATACATTTAAGCAATGACAACAATGCAGAGAAGTAAGTAATTTGGAGATGCAAAATGCATAGGATACATTCGAGTGAGTCAACCAAACGTCATTGACAGAGTTGAGGCCGTATAAGTTACTTCAACTAATTAATTTCATATGGACAATGATATTTGTTCGGTTTGCCGTAGCAACTGGGAATAAGATACCTTCATCTCGAGTATTGTTTTAATTTGTAGAAGAAAAGTTCCGGGACAACTTGGGAGAAATTATCCAAGGGCAAACATATATAGAATGAAAGTGAAAAGAATAAATTTAAGGCAAGTTGAAAACATTAGAAGGGAAACTGTTTGGAGGGACGACAACTACCCTATCACTACTGTAACTCCTCAATCGTCGTTACATGGTTATAAGACCTGAATGAGGCACAACATATTCACAAAATGAGCAGAAAAAAGTGAATTGGTTTCCTTCGGCGTTGTTTTCACCTCTAGTAATTTTGTTTATGTTTGGGCTTCGGGTTTGGATTAAGTTAGCTTATATTCAAAACAGTTTTGTGCATGTTTGGAACTCAGCTTAAATGCCGTTGAAAAAAAAAACCGTTTTTGAAATATTTTGTTATGTTTGGATAAAAGAAGTAAATGGATTATAATAAAAAATTTTAAGCTAAAAAATACTTTATAATCATAAGTAGCTTTTTGAAATTTTTAGGTATAAACTAAATCCGTTACCTTAAAATTACTTTAAGCTAACACATCTAAACATAAAATACTTAAGTTAATACATCTAAACACATTTTGATTTTTACATATAATTGATTACTAAAAAAAAGATTATATTCATAATCGATTGTTTAAATAATTTTTATTTCATGATTTTTCCAAACGCACCTTCATCACCTGAAGCCGGACTTGCACCTTCATCGCCTGAAGCCGGAGATGCACCATTCTACGTTCAAAATAGCAACACCAAACCATGCTATAAGAGTGTTTATGACTCGACTCGACTTGTCCGAAAACTTATTGGGTTGGATTTGTGTTGCAAATTTTGACACGGAGCATTTTCAGGCCCAATTTTGATCATATTTCTAGTTGATCCGACTTGCCTGAAGTCACATAATTATTTAAAAGTTATATTTTTTTAATAAAATTAGTAATAAATTATAAGACTGTTATACTTTAATTAATATATTTTACATAACATGATGTTATTTTTATATTAAAATAATTTATTTTAAAATATGTATTGTAAAATATATATTGAATTTTTTTTCTAACATCTAAAATTTCATGCCTTTGCTGTTACATAATGTTCAAACTTATAAAATTTCTAAATGTCATGTTAACCCGGTCATTTTTTGAATCAGGTCTAAGGTTTAAAAAATGACCAAGTCAAAAAATCAAATCGGATTTGTAACTAACTCAACCCAGTCTAGCTCGTCCCTTATACATGATAAGTCTAGGATAATAGTCTTTGTTAGTTAGGATTAGATATTTAGTTTATTAGAATTTAGATTCAATTTATTTTATCTTATTTTTAGTTATAGATTTATCTTTATCGTTACCTTTTTGGTTATCTTAGGTTTATCTTCTATTTTATTATTATTTAATAAATTATATTTGTAACTAATTTATTTATATAATAAATTTTTGGTATAATTTATACTTAAATTCAACCAGACTTTCATTTAAAATGTCTTCAATACACCACTACCATGCTGTAACCACCACTCCTACGCCCGTTAGTGTGCCAATGTGGGGCGTTGAGGGTTTTTTTTAAGTGTGATAATTATATATGTGGACCAAATAAATGGGGGATTTATTAGTGAGCCAGTTACTTTAGGGTGTTAAGAGCTTTTTTTTTTTAATTTATGTTTGGGCTTGTGATATTCTTTTTTTGATACATTGATAATAATGAGGTTTAAATTTAAGTTCTTATGCAAATTACTCAAATCTTTCACTATTATATCATTCTTAATGGCTTGGGCTTGTGGTTTTCTTATTGGGTTAATTTGTACAAATCAGTGAGCTTGTTCTTTATCTTTTAAAGCAAATTGTTTGCCAATTTTTTATATTTGTAATTCCTAATCATAACTAAAACAAAAAATATAATTATTTTTGAAAGGCTTTTATTAGATATTCGTATGTTTATGTAAACACGAGAAGCAAATAAAAAATTTATGATATTATTTTACATTTTTTTCTTTTTTTATTTTACTTAATATGTTTTTATAAATAATAACAAAAATCTTACTTCATTTTTATTGTTTTCTGTATCCAAAGTTTTTCAAACAAAAAAAAAAGGCCAAAATAATTTTGTTCTTATTAAATTCTTTTCTGGAAAACTTTAAGGGCAGAAAACAAAATAAAACAATAAAATATTTTTAGAATTAATAATTAAAATATATCAACAAACTACAATTATCTAGTCAGAAACAAACAAACCCAGTAGTTTTTCCAAGTCATCTTTAGACTTTTATTCCATTGAGTTTTTAAAGTATCTCTTACAGCATATTAATGAATTGACTTGAAGTAGACATTTATGATAAGATAGAATCTGTAATATTGCAAATTTCCGGAATTCTATTCTAGACTTGTGAAGGGCATCCGTGCTAAAAAAGCAAGACTTCATTTTTTTATTTTTCTTTTTTTATCTCTCCACATACACTTTTCGTTTTTTCATATTTAGATATCACAAATGCTACGTAGTACGAAAACTTTCTGCACGAAATCATGTATGAAGCATTTTAGCCGTAGGATTTATTTTTACCTTTTATTTTTTTATTTTTTATTAAGTGAAATATTAAATAACCACCACATGCTGTTTCATATTTAAATAAAACTTGAAGCTACTAGAAGTAAGTTAATAATGAAGGATTTGAATAATATATATAAAATTATAAATTTAAATCTTATTATCACTATTATATAAAAAAATATTTAGATAAAACTTTCTTTACATGATGTATCAACTATCAACGTTAATAATCCATTATTTAATATAACGTGTTCCCTGTGGACTTATATGTCTTTGTCTTAATCTTCCAAAATGTCACCTCAATTGCTTTCGGAATATCACATTCATAATAATTAAGATCTATGCCAAATCTGCCTGTCACTTTATTTTCTTGCGAAGATCAATGCTTCTTAGGATTAAACGAGTTTAATTCAATCCCAAAAATTAATTTATAAAATAAAGATTGTTTAAATTAGTATAAAGATATCATGATCATATTTTTAAATAATATAAAATTTAATACACTCTTCACACTCATGAGTGAATATTTAGAATATGAAGTTTGTAGAATTCGATATTTATGAATGACTCAATAACAATCATATTTTAGAATTGAGTGGGTTAACTCAATCTCAAAAACTAATTCATAAGGTGAGAGTTGTCCGAGTCATTACAAAGGCTACCGTGCCTATATCTGTACACAATGTGTACTTAACAATACTCTTTGATATAAATTAATGTATTACTTCAAGAGATATTAGGTCTACAATCTTTTTACTTATACACTCTATGCTTAGAGCCTGTTTAGATAATATCATTTATGACTTTTTTCAATTTTTTGGAAGTCAAAAGTCATATTTGTAATTTTTTGTTTATTTGACTATATAACTTATTATTTCTAAAAAAATTATTTTTAGTATTTTTTAAGAAATTTAAATATCTAACATCTCAAAAAGTATTTTTGAAAATACTGTAAATAAGTACTTTTATTACTATTTATTCAAATACAAAATAACTTATTTATAAGCTACTTTTCAAAAATTATTTTTACATAAGTGTTTCAATAAGTTATTTATCCAAACGGGGTTTATATCTTTTTTCTTCGTCATTTGAATTTCCAAAATGATATCGATGGATGTTTTACTAAGAACAAATTGAGATAATATTTTCAATTAATGTTTTTAATCATATAAAATGACTCTCAAATGATTAATTGTACAATGAAAAAGAGGGGAAAATTTTTTTTTGTGTTTCTATTAATTGATAATATAAAATTATTTTATACAATCAATATATAAAAATTAATCTATTACTTTAATTAATATATGAATAATATTGGGTATATAATTTGATTTTCTTGTCATAATAATTAACAGAATAATTTGACATGTTGATTTTTAGATTAAATGAATATTTTATATTAATTTATTTTGAATCTTATATATATTAAAGTCCTTTCCTTTGATTAAAGTTATCACATGGTAATTTTATCAAATTTTCATTTATTTAAATTTACTGACGGCTATATTTTCTTTTCTTTTCTTTCCTATAGACTTTCCATTCCACCCTTTTGTATCTTTTAAAGTTTTTCATGCTTTTCAACATTTCAAATTAAGTTTAAAATTTTTTTACATTATTATCAAATCAAATACTTATATTTGTAAGATTTTTAAAGTAATAGATGATTTAATCAAATATTTTTATTGATATGATAATATATAATTGAATATTTATATAAAAAAAATTTATACTAATAATGTATATAAATTAAATCTTTTCAAATTTTACATTTCTTTTTTTAAATTATCTTGAAGAAGAAGAAACAAATAATTCGATTAACTAGTAACTATTAACATTGTGTGCAAATAATTTTGTCTAGAAATATAAGAAAAAATAATCAAAATATATTAAAGACTGAACCATGCAAAATTTTCAAGTTACGAAAAAATCAACTAACATATCGAAATAATTTTTAATGACGTTTTTTTTTCCCTTTTAAATTGTGTATATAAAACTTAGAGTTCATATAAATATGGTTAGAAATAAATAAAACAAAATTAAGTGATATAATTATTATATTTATTATATGAGACTCTTTACGTAATCCATTTGAGCAGAAAGTAGCCGATTTGACAGAGATAATTGAGAGGCCAAGTTCAATATACATTTTATACTAGAAAATATTTCAAATAAAGAAAAAATATTATTTGTACTGATAAGATAAATTGACTGTGGACCTATAAGCAGAGAGAGGTATAAAAATTGAGTTCATCTCCATAATCGTTCTTTTTCTTTTTTAATTTGTTTATAACAAATCTATTTTATGAATATAAATAATATTAAAAAAATTGAGGGCCACCCCCCCTCCCTCTCTCTCTCTCTCTCTCTCTCTTCGGACAAATTTTCGGCCCAATTTTGTAAGAACATTTCAAGATAATTGTATAAGTTAGGCTACCATTATTTAGGAAACAGACAGATGTGCCAAGAAATAGTAAAAAGAAGCACAATTTACTTTTGGTTTTTTTTCCTCGACCACTTTAGGTTTTCCTTCCACAGGGTCTTCGAAGTTTATCTCACGGCACATTGTTGAAATTGATGAACTTATAATTTATCATAAAATTGTGCATCACATCAATCAATCTATCTTTCCGAAACATGTGCTTGTGATAATTGAAAATAGCAGGAAATCCATTTTCATTTCTCAGTGTATATACACTTGTATTTTTTTTTAGATTCTATTAAATAAAAAATATTAGAAATTCATTTTCTCTTTTACGTCTATTTAATTTGCTCCGCTAAGGATATTTCGTTTTATTTTTATATTTAAATTATCAATTATCAATATTTAAAATTTATTAAGTTTTAAATTAATTTAATTTGAATTAGATTATTTAACAAAAACAAACTATCATTATCTATCCAAAAAAATCCAAAGAAAGCCGGTACTTTTTCCAAGTCATCTTTAGACTTTAATTATATGAAGTCTTTAAAGTAACTCTTACGGCATATTAATGAGCTGGATTGAAGTAGACATTTATCATAACATTGAAATTGTAATTGATTTTTCATATTAATTCTAGGCTTATGAGGCTTGCACTTGTGTTCGAAAAACAAAACTTCATTTTATTTTTATCTCTCTACATACCATTTTTATATTTTCATATTTAGATAGAACTTTCTTCGCATATTGTATCAACTATCAACATTAATTATTCATTATTTAACGTAACGTGTCCATTGTAGACTTATAAGTCTTTGTTTTGATCTTCCAAAATGTCACTGCAGTTGTCTTCAAGATATTACATACATAATAAGTATAAGGGCTTTATGCCAAGTTTGTACTCTGTACGCCACTTTCTTTTCTTGCAAAGATCAATACTCTTTGATATAAATTAATGTTTTGCACCAAAAGATATTAAGTCTACAGTTTTTTTCTTATATATTCTGTACTTATTTTTATTCCTATATCTAATGTAATTTTTTCTTCCTCATTTGAATTCCCAAAATGATTTTGATGGATGCATTTTTCTTCCACAAAAAAAGTTTTCAAAGTCAATATCATGCACATTAAGAAAAATAAATTTGTCATTTATTATAAAATTGACTTGTCATGTCCAAGAGACTTTATTCAAGTGGTAAAATTTTTTTAAAATTGTTTTCTCCTTGTATTGAACCGTAGTCCAATTATTATGTTTGTGCTTTAGTCTATCGTCCTCTTTCATATCCAGCGATAGCCACTTTGTAACATAAACGCAAAAATGAAAATAAAAATAAAAAGCAGCCCATTCATTTAGATTCTTCAATTTCTCATACGACAATATAGATTTATGAAGTTTGCTCCTATTGGAAGCAGCGAGTTGGTTATTTGTTTATATAACTATGTTTTACTTAATTACTACGCTGTAAAATTTGTTGAGATATTTGATTGAAAATCAAGGTTTTGAAAAATCAAATCACATATCCAACTGGACAAGTTACTAATTTAAAGGATTACTGAATCACCCAAGTTTTATCAGGAGTTTTATGTTATGAAATAAATAATATTATTAAACAATATAAATGAAGAGTAAAATATAATTTTAATATAATAAGTTGATGATATTAATATTGAGCTAATTTTTTTAGAAATTTGCTTACATAATTTATAACTTATATTATATCAACTCAATATTAATATATCAATTGTATACAAATATAATTATTTTTTAAAAAGTTTATACTTATGCTTTCATGATACAAAATCATTTATCTAGAGAAATTAAAATATAGAATACTCAAGTCGCACACCTTCAAAAATATAAAGTACTCAAGTCGAACACCTTCCATCGTAACCACCACCACCATCACCTCCTTTTACCATTTTTCCACGACTTTTTTCAACCATAACCACCACCATTGCCGCCTCCTTCTATCATAACCAACACCACCACCGCCACCTATCCACCATCACTATCCAACCACCACCATCACGTGCCTTTGCTAGCCTGTCGGTCAAATTTTTATTATGCTCATTTAGAGTATTTTTGTTTTCATATATGAGTAGTTTTTAAAATAAGTGTGATTTTTTGTTGCTAGATTTTGTATATAACAGTATCTTAAAATTAGGGCTATCAAACAGGTTGGGCTGACTTGTTTAAGCCCGGTCCGAAATAAATGGATTAAATGGGTTGGCCCATTTAGCCCACAGACCAAAACTTTTCAGCTTGGCCTATTTAAGATCAGTTCGCGATCTTAAACAGGCTGACCCCCTTTTTTTTTTGCTTTCTATGTTTGAAAAGTTAATTTTTTTAAAAAGTATTTATTTTTTATTAAAAAAAGTGAAAATATCTTAAATTTAATTATTAAATTATATTTTTAGGATTTAATTTGAATACACTGTCAGTGTAAAACTTTTTTACACAGACATTCAATCATATATTGCCACATCAGCAAAAATCTTTGATATAACCACCCACTACTTGAATGGTTATGCAAATGGAAGGTTTTGATTGGATGACAGTGTAAAAAAACTTTACATTGTCAGTGCACTCCAATTAATCTCATATTTTTATATCTTAAATTTATATAATTTTACTAAAACAATAATAAAAAAATAAATGCGAATAAACATATTGTTATTTTTTTATGCCCCACCCACTTATTTTTTGTAGATAAATGGATTGGACCAATGAATTTGACTCATTTTGACGACTCTACTTAAAATTGTTGGATTTGTCACTATATGCATGGGAATATAGATACAAGGATGATATCACTTTATTCAAATTAGCAATTTTTGGCTGACAGCTCTGCCCTTGGTGAACTAATATCCATTGAAAATTTATGAAAAATTTGTATGCGCAGGAAATTTTCAATTGGAAAGAGTCGTGGGAAATTTCTGGCACATTTCAAATCCATTAGAAATTTGTTTCCGTTAAAAATTTTACTAGTGACCTCCAATTCATAAGAAATCAACAATTTTGGACAAATTCCACTCTATTTCTTGTAGATTCATCAGCCAAAAATGAATGTTTTTCTTGTAATATCTTTTTACGGTTCTCCATTTCTCTCTCTTTTACCGATTATTATACTTAGACAAATATTAAAACGGAATGATAATTAGATAAATACCCATAAAGTGAATTACTTTACATATTTAGATCAAAGAGAAAAGAATAATAATTAATATATAAAACTAGATATATTATATGTAAGCTTTCATAGTTAGTCATCAATTATTTACTGTTACATGTTGACTAAGAATTTTTCTTAGTCTTTGTTTGATCTTTCCAAGTGTCACTGTAGTGGGGTTGCCTCAAGATACTACGTTTAGGAGGCCAATGTTTTTATCTAGAAATGACGTTAAAAATATCAGTAACAAGCAGTAATGGGATGATGTTAAAAAAAGTATACATATTAGGGTTAAATTAATTTTATTCATAGTTAATTTCAATTAAAAATAAATGTCATAAATAAAAAATTAAAAATACATTTTAACCCTTTTTTGGGGTTTTAGTTAGTTACTCTTGGATGTTATACAAGAGTCCACATTTATTTTGCAATGCCTGATAAATAAACTGAAATATACAAATAATTGGCGTTAACATTTGTTTATAAATTAAATATTGATTCAATTATGCCATGGTGCTTTTGGTAATTAGTGTTTCTGTTGAGTAATTAATTATGTGCTGCAGAAATGAGCTTATACTATAAGTAAATAAATCCTGGAAAACTTTTAAAAAATTCCGTGAGAGTGTAAAAGAAACTATGGGAAATTGCTTTAGTTTAATTAATACAACATCAGTTTCCCAACAATAACCATGTTTGGGAAGTAGTTAAAAAAGCTGTTTTCTGAAGAAAAAAATTGTTTTAAAAGTTAAAAGTTCGTTTGGATAATTTATTTAAGATTAATTATAATCTATTTGAGATAATTTAAGTATTTTTTTTTAATCAAAGAAGTAGAAGCTAGATTTTGAGTATTATTTGATTAAAAGTATTTTGTATAGTATCCACAATGCTATATTTTTATCAAATTTAAGTATTAAATATTATATAATATAAATAATTATTTTAATATCTTTTTTTAATTTTATTATATAAAAATAATTTTTTAATACAATCAAAATTAAACAGATTATTTTAAAACAATTTTTTTAACTAAAATATCTAAACATAAATTGATTCTTATATAATCGATTATATAAAAAAAATGATTATATAAATAAGCGATTATTGAAATAATTTTAGAGTGTGTGTGTTTGTATTTTTTGGTAAAAAATTACTTTTTAAGGAAAAATTAATTTTCATATATTTGAATAATTTTTAAAAAATAATCAAATTTTCAAAAAAAATTATTTTTAGCCTTGTAGATAGTAAAAAGAATAATTTCTAAAAAAAAATAAATTTTTAGCTTTTTCAATTATAGAAATGATGCGTTTTGTTAACTTTAAAAAAAAATAATCATAAAACTCAAAATTTGGATACGTTTATTTCATATTTTGAAAAAAATGATTTTGAAAATTAAATTTTATATATAACTAAAAAAATTAAAAATTAATTTTATTTAAAAACTATACTTTTCAACTTCTTCAAAAAAGTTGAAATTTTTTTTTGATATTCTAATTATTTTTTAAAATTTATCCAAATATATGAAAATTATTTTTTTCCAGTGAAAATGTAATTTTTTGCCTAAAAAATTCCAAACAAACATACCTTCTATATATAGTTAAAAAAACTTAAAAATAATTTTTTTAAAAGATTCTTTTTATAACTTTTACATAAAATTTGAAAATAATTTTTAATAAAAAATAATTTTTAATTAAAAAAATTATAAATAAATACATCCAAAATTTAAATTTTATAATTATTTTTTAAAAAATTAAAATAAATACACTCTTAATCTTTTAATTTTTTTAAACACACATCATGTGAAAAAAAAAGAATAATAAAAAAAAAACACTGCAATATGTGCGAAAAAAGTTAGCAGTACGAAGCAACGTGGCAATCTTAATTAAATTTCGTCGCACAAAATTGTATATAGGGGCTATTGGGAATGCCAATCCACACACTAGTATTAA
Source organism: Pterocarpus macrocarpus (assembly GCA_031439585.1). Taxonomy (NCBI): domain Eukaryota; kingdom Viridiplantae; phylum Streptophyta; class Magnoliopsida; order Fabales; family Fabaceae; genus Pterocarpus; species Pterocarpus macrocarpus. The sequence continues at coordinate 3,564,746 of CM062520.1, read as the reverse complement.
ACTAGTATTGTTGGTTCCGTCACTTACGCTAGGAGTCGCAATGATGAATCCAACTTGTTTCAAATTTCTCATTCAAGCCATATTTGTGGTTTGTTTGCTGTTGCAGTTGCAGGTGGACCTTGTTTGTGTAGAAGGAGCGGCGAAGTGCATAGAGAAGGAGAGGCAAGCACTCCTCCACCTCAAGGCAGCCCTGGTGGATGACTCTGGCATGCTGTCATCCTGGGAGGACAAGCGCGATTGTTGCCAATGGAAGGGTGTTCGCTGTAGCAACCTAACTGGCCATATACTCAGTCTCGACCTTCATGGTGACCGCTTCTATGGAGATGGATACACCTTTGAAGAAGAAATCTTGTTCAGCGGCAAGATCCCCACATCATTAGTGAAGCTGCAGCAATTGAGGTACTTGAACTTCAGTTCAAATGATTTTACGGGCATCCATATTCCGGAATTCTTTGGTTCTTTGACCAATTTGAGATATCTTGATCTGGCATCTTGCGATTTTGTTGGAAAAATTCCAAGTCAATATGGGTCTCTTTTGCATTTGAAATACTTAAATCTTGCCTGGAATAGTCTGGAGGGTTCAATTCCTAATCAGCTCGGAAATTTGTCCAAGTTACAGTATCTTGATCTCAGTTACAATTTTTTAGAAGGAACAATACCATCTCAACTTGGAAACCTTTCAAGCTTGCAGAGGCTTTATCTTACAAACTATGGTGGTGCTCTCAAAATTGGTGATGAGGATGACGCAAGAGGTCACTGTCTGTCCAATATGAATTCTTTAACCCATCTTGACTTGAGTTCAGTACTGAATCTTAACAGTTCTCATAACTGGCTACAAATGATCGGTAATCTATCTAAATTAAAAGAACTAAGGCTATCCGATTGTAGCCTTTCGGATCATTTCATCCTTTCAGATCATTTCATCCTTTCCAAGTTTAAATTTTCTACTTCCCTATCTGTCTTTGATCTTTCTTTCAACACCTTCACTTCATCCATAATATTCCAGTGGGTGTCAAATGTCACCTCCAACCTTGTTGAGCTCGACCTTCGTGCTAACCTCTTGGAGGGTAACACATCAAGTCATTTTGGCACAACGATGAATTATCTTGAGCAACTTGACCTCTCCGGCAATAATCTCAAGGGCGGGGATCTCAAATTCTTCATGAATATATGCACCTTACGTTCTTTAGATGTGGGTGGAAACAATTTAAATGAAAACCTACCACCAATTCTTCATAATTTGTCTGTCGAATGTGCTAGACACTCATTACAAGAATTGGATTTGAGTGACAATCAAATCACTGGCACATTACCTGACCTTTCAATATTCTCATCTTTAAAGACATTGGATCTTTCAGGAAATCGATTAAGTGGAAAGATACCGGAAGGTAGTAGATTGCCGTCTCAATTGGAATCATTGTCGATTCGATCAAACTTTTTAGAAGGTGGAATTCCAAAATCATTTGGGAACTCATGTACTTTGGGTTCATTGGTCATGTCCAATAATGGTTTGAGTGAAGAGCTTCCCGTGATAATCCATCACTTGTCTGGATGTGCTAGATACTCACTGAAAAGTTTGGACCTAAGAATGAATCAGATCAAAGGCACATTGCCTAACCTATCACAATTCTCATCTTTAGAAAGTTTATATCTTTTTGACAACAAGCTAAATGGAAATATTCCCAAAGATATTCAGTTTCCATCTCAGCTCGGGACTTTGGACATGAGTTCAAACTATCTGAAAGGCGTGATCACTGACTTCTATTTTGCTAATATGTCTAAGTTAAAGAGTTTGGATTTATCTGACAACTCATTGGCTTTAGTATTTAGCCAAAATTGGGTCCCAACCTTTCAATTGGAGTACATTGGATTGAGATCTTGCCAATTAGGTTCAACTTTTCCTAAATGGTTGCAGAAACAAAATAACTTAGCCGATCTTGACATTTCTAATGCTGGAATATCGGATATTGTTCCTAAGTACTTTTGGGCTAAGTTGGGATTAGGAATGTTTGCCAGCGTGAATATTTCGTATAATAACTTGAAAGGTACAATTCCAAATTTACCACTAAGGAAAAGCAGTTATTATTTTCTATCCTTAGCATCGAATCAGTTTGAAGGTTCTATTCCACCATTTTTACGAGGGGCTTTATTTCTTGATTTGTCCAAAAATAAATTTTCTGATTCTCTTTCCTTTGTATGTGCTAATGGAACAGTTGAAGCATTAGGCCAACTGGACCTTTCAAACAACCACTTACCTGGACAAATTCCTGATTGCTGGAACAATTTCAAGTCATTGGCTTTTCTAGATTTGAGTCACAACAATTTTTCTGGAAAGATTCCAACCTCAATGGGATCACTTCTTGAACTTCAAGCATTGCTACTGAGAAACAATAGCATGTCTGAGAAGATCCCTTCTTCCATGAAGAGTTGCACAAAGCTATTAATGCTAGATGTGGGACAAAATAAACTATCAGGACATATCCCTTCTTGGATTGGAAGCAGATTACAAGAATTGCAAATGTTAATTTTACAAGGGAATCACTTCTTTGGAAGTATACCATTGCAACTTTGTTATCTTAGAAGTATTCGGCTCTTGGATCTCTCCTTGAGCAATCTATCTGGACAGGTTCCTAAATGCATCAACAATTTTACTTCAATGACTCAAAAGACTTCCTCAAATGAATCTTTTCGTCATATTTATAGTGTCCACAATAGTCCATTTGCTCTTCACGAGGGGCATTATTATTTGAATGCATTCTTGATGTGGAAAGGTGCAGAACAAATGTTCGAGAATGATGGGTTATTTCTTTTAAAAAGCATTGATCTCTCAAGCAATCAATTATCAGGAGGAATTCCAGCAGAAATTGAGAATTTATTTGAATTGGTTTCATTGAATTTATCAAGAAACAACTTGACGGGGGAAATTCCTTCCAAGATTGGAAGGCTAACGTCACTTGAATTTCTTGATTTGTCAAGAAACCAATTGTCTGGTTCAATTCCTTCTAGTCTTACACAAATCGATCGGCTCACTATGTTAAATGTGTCACATAACCATCTATCTGGAAGAATTCCAACTAGCACACAATTACAGAGCTTCGATGCTTCAAGTTACGAGGATAATCCTGATCTTTGTGGGAAGCCACTTGAGAAATTGTGTATTGAAGGGGAGCCACCACAACAACCAACAGTTAAATTTCATGAGGATGAACATCTGGCATTCGCTCATGCATTTTACATGAGTATGGGATTTGGATTTGCTGTAGGCTTTTGGGGAATCTTTGGCTCAATCCTACTAAAGCGTTCTTGGAGACATGCTTATTTCAGGTTCTTGAACAATTTGACGGACACTATTTATATCATGATAGCAGTGAAAATTGCCAAGTACAAGAGATGGCTCAAAGGCTACCTATAGCTGGTAACAATGTTTTAGCTCTCTCGTACATGCTTTTGCTTTGCACGTAGATATAACTTACAAATCAGCTGTTTTTATGCATAGATATAACTTACAAAGCAAATTTTCAACAGAAGCTGAACTTAAATAATTTTATCACAATTCCTTAATCTTTGATTAATTTGTTTATAAAATCCTGATTTGTGATGAAATATTTAGTAAACGATAGATCGTAAAATTGTGAGATTAGGATACGTTTATCTCGGCTTTTATTTTTTAATAAGAAAATGACTTTTTTAAATTAAAAAATCACTTTTCATATAAGCTAATCATTTTAGCTTTTATTAATCTTAAATATGAGTGTAAGACTTCAGATTTTTTCTTTTTCTGGTTAAAATAAATATTGAAGCTATTTTTTCTAATTATTAGTTTTGTTAATCATATTAATCAGTTAATTAATTCCTAATAAAGTTAATTTTTATGAAGCATGGGATAAACCAAAAATCACTAAAGTAAGGATTTTTTTTAACTTTTTTTTTAAAACTTATTTTGAGATTGCATAATAATAGCCATATCGCAACCTACATTTATTTTCTTCTTTTTTAATCTTTTTACTCTCTTCTTTATATCATCTCTCATTTTCACTCAATCTCCTAATTAATTGTTTTGCAACATTTTTATAGGTAACTTTCCATCGCTAGGCCTTCTTTATGCTATGAGCAATATGTTTTAACAAGTTTTATTACTATGTTAATAACTGGGTCAGTTTTCAGGACGAAATATATCCAACATAGATCTTTCTATTTTTTACGCTCACAACTATGTTCTAATTTACCGTAAAAAAGCACTAAAACTGAACTTTTTTGTAATGAACGGTGAGATTTTGTGATTTTCATATGAGAGCCTAGGGTTAAATTTCGTGGGTTTTTTTTTTATAGGTATATTAGTAATTTCCAGTTGATTGTTGTTCTTTTTATGCAGCTATTGGTGCCTTGAGTCACCCTTATTATCCTGAGGGGATGTTATAGCTTGTTGCAGGAATTATTGTTTAAAAAGTTATTATATTTCTTGAATGATACTATATATGTGCCATATGTTGAAAGCAATACGTGTGAACCAGATTTTCATTTTATTTACTTTGGGTTACTCATACTCTCTGTCTTTTTCTTTATTTTCAGCCCGTTCGCGAGCCCATCGCCTTGTGACCAATATCTGAACGTATTTTCTTGGGCAAGGCAAGTTTTCTTTGGGGAATATGCTTGAAGCTAAGGGTTGTAATTTTCAGCTAGTAGGGGTACTTTTAGGTCTTTTATGTTTTGATTGTTCAGAATTGTCATGTATTTTAGACCCGAAAAAAATTAAATTTGTCATGTACTTTGTCATTGTTACGTTTGTCTGGAGCTATATTTATGAACTGGTTAGAGTCATGAACTTATTCAAGGACGCTACATTAGAGATGAGTTTTTGGTGAAATACATATCACCACTTATTTTCTTTTAATTTTCTGCTTTTTCAGTTCCTATAATAAAAACTTTGGTTTATCAAGACTTATTTAGCATAAAATCAGTACTTTTAACACAATATTAACATAAACATTTAATAAACATTTTCACTTCCTGTTGTTATTAATTAATCTTATGATTGAAGATTATACCATATTTTTACTAGTATACTATTATAAAAAAATTAATGATTTAGATTTCGATTTGATTATAGAAAAATTTCTGTTTGGTTATGTTGACTCCAGTGATAAAATGATTATTATGAACATAAACTATTGACTAGATCTTAGTCTTGTGAAAGGTATATTTGTGTATGTAGGAAAATGAATGAATGGAAAGTATAGAACAAGCATAAGATCAAACGAGTTAAGGCTAAGACAACAAACAATCTAGTAAGGAAGCAGTTGACAAAGCTACTAGCAAATCATGGAGAAATGAAGCTTGAAGAATGAAGAGTTGACTGTAGTTGCGCAAAAGAAGCAATGTTTACAATAAAAGACTTTTGACTAGTCACTTTTGTTGGATTTATAGTAAGTGTTATTATAAATGATGATGCAAATTGTGTATTGAAAACTGTATATACTTGATCTTGGAAAGGTTAGTTTTATGTGTGCAGGAACTAGATAATCCAGCAACAAGAAGTAAAAATTCTATAGCAAGATCTACTTGATAATTGGTAGATTTAGACACTGTTGAATTCGAAATTCAAAAAACTCAAGAACCAAAGAGTTAACTTCTTTGTGCAGTGTATCAATGACTATAATATCAAAAGCTGTAGCACTTTTGTATTCTCTTAAGATTCGTTGTACAAGAATGGAAATGCAAAAGGAAGAAGCAAAAAAGTGATATACCAAATGAAGAAAAAGACAAAGAAGGGTTTATACCATGAAAGAGAAAAAGTCATGACACATGGCTGAACTCTTGACAGATTGAGTAGACAACTTCATGGGCACTTTGGAAGACTCCCCAATGTTCAAATCAATTGGGTGGAGTGCAAGTCACATGCACAAGCTAAAGTCTCTATAAATACTTGTTCTCTAACCTAGTTACAGAGTCTTTGTGACTTGGTCTTAGTGACATTTGTTCTGTGTGAACTCATTGAAAGATTAGTGCTTATTGTTCTTCATCTTTCTTCTTCTCATTGTAATACTTTGAAACCAATGTAACTCAAGTGAGTGAAGCTTGAGAAAAAAGAAAATCTTGTCAGGTATACAAGTGAGAAAAACACCATTGAGAGAGGTTTCTTAGTTGGTGAGAAAAGAGTAGCTCAAGATTGAGTAAAATTGTAATAGAGCTTGGAGAGACTTGTTATAACAAAAAGCACTCATAGTGAAAAGTCCAACAAGGTTGTGGGGATTGGACGTAGACTCCAAGTTATGGAGATTGAACCAGTATAAATCTTTGGTGCAAGCTTTCCTATCCCTTATCTTTTACGTTTCTGTTTTTAAGTTATATCTCTTATATCTGAACTTGTATTGCGACAATATTCTGAGATATATATATCCTCCTTGTATTTCGAGTAGTTTGATAACTAAATCCAATAGGCACTTACTAGATTTCTACTAACTGTCGACTAGAAAATCTAGTTGTGTGAACTTTTTAAATTGTGTGTTAAGTGTGCAAAAAAAGTTTTAACTTATCAAGGATTTGATTCAACCCCGCTTTTCAAATCCTTTGGTACCATCAACTTTAGGATAACAAAAAGATATTTAAATGGTGATATTACCAAAGTATGTAAAGACAAAGATGCCTTATACTATAATAGAGAAAATTCATATGGCACAACAACAAATGTACTTCAGCAAAAAGGGACATGACAATTGCATGTTGGAAGTTACCGCAATGGTCACAATTGATTACATGCAAGAAAAGAGGGAGATCTTCAAGGACATTATATATTACAAGCATTGAAGAACCTTTAGATGAGGATCTTAGTAATCATTTTATGAGTTGTGTGCCTTAAGTGTATTCTTCATCTTCTATTCTCTGAAATTTTGTATTGTATTCTAGTGAGTGAAGTTAGAAAAAAACAAAAATCTTGCGAGAAATAAGTTTGAGAAACCAATAAAAAATGCATTCTTAGTTGATAAGAATAAAGTGCTCAAGGTTGTGAGCATCAAGTGTGAATTTGAAGAAACTTGTCTTAAATAATACTTTGGATAGTGAATAATCCTAACTTAGGTAGAGACTAAATATAGACTCTAAGATTTGTAGAGATCAAATCAGGATAATTCTTGGTGTAAGCTTTTCTGTCATTCTCTTGTTATTTAAAATATATTTATAAATGTGCATGATACTGATCTGATTGTAATATCTTAAAAGAGCATCTTAATCAATCGAATAGATTATACAGGTTATCTATTGTAAATTAATCTATCTTCTATAGCACTGTTCGATAGAAGTCTAGTATCTTATAGTTTAATAACAGATTCTAAGTAATTAGAACATTTTGATCTATCTCAGGACTTGATTCAACTCTATTCTCAATTATTATCGTAACATTAGATTCAAATTTGATTATATATAAGAACTTGTATATTATTAAAATTTTGTTATGATTTTAAATGATTAACCAATGAACTATAAGTACTCTTTTACGTGTTTTACGTAATACACACATTTTATATTGATCAATGATATTATTCTTTTTCTAATTAGTTTCTTTTTTTTTAAATGTTTATATTTATTTGGCAAAAATCATAGAGTTGTTTTTAATTGATTTCTGTTTTCAAATTTGTTGTGTAAGTAATGAGCATTCCAAATTAGCCGTTTGAACATATTTATATTCTTCCTACACATTATTTGTTACAGTGACTGAAGGATTCTACCTAGCATATAAGTTGACAAAAATAACGCAGATGATGGCTTTTTTGAAAGCACTCTTCTTAAGTGCAGCAATCTTAGATTTTTCCTTCAAAGTTTAATGTCGTGCTATGACAATAAGAGATTTTGTAGTAATGATGTGTAGGCAGTGTAGCCAATTTCCTTCTGCCTCTTGAACAGCAATTACTATTTTGAAGTTTCGGTGCTGCAAGCAATTTAGCAATTTCTACCATGATCAACTTCAAATTATAAACATCCTTCACCATTTCCCTTTTCTCACGTTGGCATTCACCTAAATATTTCATTATAAAGACGAATTAGCTGTTTTATCCAAGACAATTCACAAAGATAATTCGACCAAACTCTAAGCAGTGCAGTATGAAATTCTACTGTCTGAAAATTCTGTTCACATTTGATACAGCATACCTAAAGGGTTTGGTGTAAATTAATCCTACTTCCAAAAAAAGCCATTGCACCTTCCAAATCACTCATGACAGTAGAATCCCCTAATACAGGTGGCCTTGGGTTTGTAAACAATCCAAACAATAACTGAGAACCCCGCCCCTAAACTTGATGCATGATGATCATCTACACATCCTTTGGAGGATATATCTGCCCGCACTTAAGCTCTTCTTGGACTGAAAAGATCTTAGCTTTTGATCTGTGGGACACTTGGGGCATGCTTTGAATTCAACACCTCTGCTGAATGACTCCTTCCCTTGTTGAAATATATCCCTTAGGATGAATGATGACAAGTCCAAAATAAACCAGCTTTCCACAATATCTAAAGGAAGTAAGTGAGTTGCTGTTTCTTCCTTGAACCCCCTTCTCCATATAAATCATTCCACTGCTTCAGCTCATTCATTACTGACCCTTCTGCGGGAAAACTTGCAGCCACCTGCATTAAACAGATATTTATAAACTTATGTCCATGGAATAAGTTATTCTACTGGAAATACCAGATTTTCATTCTCCCATATGAATGAAGTTGTTAAAAGATCGTGCCTGAAATCCTTGTATATATATTACATGTATAACTTAAGCATTTAAATGAGAGAACAAAAATGGATCACTTGACCAATCATCTCTTGTAACAGTTATTAGATTAACTTATATCAATTTCTAATCAGGATGTGTTGGCATCTTGAATCAAGTAGAAAGCAAGTTCATTCGAACAAAGGCATAAAAGTAAGCAAACTATGGTGCATAATCCAGCGATGAATAGAATAAAACCAAGGTTGAATCTTTAATTGCTCACATATGATGTGACTGTTAAATTATGCTTCAAAAGATCTGTATGTCGTTTACCCAAATTTCAGATATCTATCATTATGTTCCCTTGAACCACCCTTCTAAATGCCTTGATTTTCAAAAGTTCATTTTTAAATACTCTAAATAGTATGTTACAAATGCCTAAATAAAGTAATACATGGCCATTTAACTGAATGATTTTCAGTTCACCCCATACCTGACTCGTAGCCTGTCTCATGTCTTCCATGTTTAAAGACCTTAGGGTAATTTCTTGATCTTCTATATTAGCAGAAGCATCTTCAGAGTTTTGCCTTCTGCCTCTTTTTTCTTCTTTTCCTGATACAAGATGCAATTGATATTAGTAAGCTCCTCAGCTCATAACAAATTTCTGCATTAGATAGAGATGCTAATCTTAAACATGGTAGTTGATTAATAACTACCATATCCTTCTTTCTCTCCTGCTGTAATAGCTCCCTAACAGGTTGATAAGCCGCAGTGATGCACAAATTCTGTTCAAAGAAATTAATGTCAACAGCATATCACCACAAAATAGAAAGTAAGTTATAATCGCTTTAAAAAAATAAACCTTAAGATCACTTCCACTATATCCTTCGGTCATGGCTGCAAGCTCTTTGAAGTCTAAGTTTTCATGTTTTTCCTTAGCTAGAAGAGTTGTCAGGATCATTTCCCTGTTCTCAGCAGATGGAAGACCAACCATAATCCTGCACAACATTAAAAAGTGGAGAGATGTCATTCACAAGTCGTAATGACAATAACATTTATTTCAAGAGCAAATGATATTGATAATACATGATTTTAGCCATCGGCAGCAACGTGTCTAAAGGCAAAAATGTTGTGGCTGAGCAGAAGCAACAGATGCTTGTGCCAAGAATAAGTTAAAGATGTGGTCCTACCTGCGCTCAAACCGTCGTATAATTGCTTCATCAAGGTCAAATGGCCTGTTAGTTGCAGCAAGAACAAGGATTTGCTGCCCAGGTCTTGTTAATAGCCCATCCCAGTGTGTCATGAACTCATTCTTTATCTTCCTCATGGCCTCATGCTCTCCAACTCTTGTCCGCTGTCCAAGCATGCTGTCAACCTCATCAACAAAGACGATCAGCAAGAACATTTTGTAAGATTGGTGGAACTACAAAAAGTAAAATGATAAAGTATATCAATTATCCATATTGAAACCAGTAAAATTGTTAGCTGATGAAAGTATGTGTAAGTATCAAATTAGTTTTTTTTTTTTTTTTTATTTACTTCAGGGGAGGATCTGACAACCAAGTTGAAAAACGAAAGAAGCATTGTACTGAAATATATGTAGATATATCTATTTCTGTGTGTGTTTTTTGAGGTTAGCTGTGAGAAAAATTGATCTTACTAATTTTGCCGGAGCAAGATTTTCGGGCTCTTTCTTTGTTACAGGGATGGATTTCTCCGTCTGACTTTTGTTGTCACACTGCACATCATTCTTTGCACCAGCAATGTCTTCTAAAGCATTTTCCTAACATTAAAGAAGACAAATCAAAAACCGAATACACAATAAGCACCTTTCATCATTATTTTTCTCACTTTTCTGATATTCTTATGCTGATCCGTTATGCTCTAACTGATAAAATAGATTTAGACACACCTTGTTAGAATCATTAGTCTTCAAATTCCCACTGCTCTTGCTTCCCTGGAACAGACTCAATCCATGGGACAAACTGCACCATGCAAGATCAGTAAGTATAGAACCTTGTCTCTTAATCAACTTCTTAAACTATCATTGAGCAAGACATACCTGCCGGCTGATATAACTAGCTTTCCATTTCGGTATTCTGGATCCTTGGTTTTCATCAAATGGTAAGATATTGCAGATACCACAATTTCTTCAATATGTACAATAGTGTCTGCATGGCAGATTGATGACAAGTCATCACAATCAATGTCATTCACTGCAAGTACTTCAGCAATGTGGTTTTTGTTATCTTGAGATTGAAAATCTTTCATGTCCTTTTTCTAGTTTGGCTTTCGCATCTTCAGGAAGATTGATGTCAATGTTGTATGGGAATAGCATTGTGAATCTTTCGTCTACTTCTTTGCAATCATCTTCTGTATCTATTATCTAGGAACCGAGTACTACCACCGAGCCTGAAAATTTCTTTATCATTTTTTGCAATAAGTTGTATAAACTTGTTGATTGGAGAATGAGCTTCTCAACATCCCTGAAGTATAAAATGATGGAACCGGCTTCTGAGATAGAAACCAAGACCTGCAAAAATAACAATAATGTTGTTAGAACTGTATTTTGCGGCAGGTATATATCCAAAAACAGTATAAGTAATCAATTCTTTTTTTTTTTTTTTTTTTTCAAGCCAGAATTTCTAATTGAAAAGCAACTATGCTTGCACAGATTGGAGACACTGCTAGGCTTAAAAGTAATTGACCAGAAGCAGAGATAGAGAGAATGGACCATGGCCTGGAATGAAGATAGCCATGCAATGCAATAAACACACTATACACTTCGCATTGAAATCTTTATAACAGAGGTTGTTCTTATGTATTAGTCAAATATGAGCTAATAGAATAAGTTTAAAGTAAACAATCACCTTGTGAAGTGACTGAACGAAGAGGCTTTTCATCAAAACGCAAGCTAATTGTGCGCTTTAAAGGAGCTGAAAACCAAATTTGAAGTAGTAAGCATAATATTGTAGAACATTGAAATTCAACGCATTAGAAAGAGAAAGATACAGCATCAAGTATTTAGCTGTATGAAATTTAATGTAAGAACAAGAAATTCATGAAGACCATATCACTTCCCTGGAGTGTGTAGTGTGATCAGTAAGAATTTTGATCTGTCAGATTAGTTTTGTTACTGCTAGTCCAAAGCATCCTTGTGAGCAGACCTTGCTACACTTTTCAGCTTAACTGAAAAATTAAGGAAGAAATTGATTTATTATTAAAGCATTATGTTACATATATAACTTGGAATTAAAAGTACATGTTAAAATCAATCTTAACTTCCTTAATAGGGAAACTTCTAAACTTGGATATAATACGTATTCTAAACTTCTAAAATTAATTTGATTAGTTACATAAAATTAGGATGATTCTTTTGTGTTAAAGTCGATCAAATAGTATCAACGTTTATCTTATATCAAAAGGATAACATTAAGATTGTTCGAATGTCACTTAATTATCATATAAAAACGTCGCAAACCTGACTAATAACGTCTATGTGCAGTGACATAGACTCGATTTTTCTTTTTTTCTTTTTTTTAAGAAATATGTCACACACTAACTTACATACTGTTCCCGTCTCCTTCACACAGAAAGGTCAGTGAGGAAAACATATAAAACCAAAAAAAATATGCATATATATGCTTATATTCAACACCAAACGTAGCCACCCCACTAAACCGGACCTTGTATATTTCTTTATGGTTAAGTCAATGAATACCATAGCATTTTGTTTTTTTGGGGCTAGACAGCCAATAAAAACAAAAAACAAAAAGGAATCTAAATTTAAAAAAAGAAACAATTTTGCAAATCTTTTTTTTTTTTGGGTAAAAAATTTGGCATATCCAAAAGAGCAAGATTTACAAGTATGTTGGGGTGCCTCCTCAATCCAAACGGCCTTAGGATTTTGAGATGGAGTGGGCCGCTAGTTCATGGGTCACAGTCGTCACGGAATCTGTGATTAAAGAAAAGAGAAAGCAACAGAGTCTCCCTTGGGAAGTCCAAAGTACGCAATGGGCTGACTATGCTCCTTGAAACATTTTTCACATCCAAGTTTGACCCCCTCAAAAAAAAAAAAAAAAGGCTCAGCAGTCATCACCTTCGAGAATCAGGCGTGAAATAGTTGTTCAGGGTTGCGGTCACATTGGAAAGACCCTAGCACACGATCACAGAGTAACTATGGTTTCCATTGAAGTTTTTATTATCACAAAGCGTAACTGCATACATGTTAAACATGTAAGTAATATACTACCACATTCAAGGTTTACTTGGCACCTTCACATTCTATTTTGGCAAAATGGATGACATCCCAAAGACTAATTAAACCGTGAAACATCCAAACTATAGATCTGAATGGTGATGGCTACTATTCTACTAAACAGTGAAACAATAATAAGACGTGATCACAGTCTTCCATGGACGAGAGGAAAGAGCACAGGGGAAGAAGAAAAGAATAGGTTATAAGGGTAAGTATAATCTTGAAAATAAAAATATTAATTTTTATTGTAACCGATATAGCGGTTGTAATTAAAAGCAAAAATAGAAAGAGTAAATAAATTGGAAAATTTTGAAAACATTTACTTTTAAATTTGAGAGCAGATTTGCGAATAACAAATAAAACCAACACACTTTAAATAATCCTACGTCCCTATGAAAGACCGAAACTGTTAAATAACTTTTACTTTAATTAATATATGAAAAATGCTAGATAATTTTAATTTTTTGTCATTATAATTGACAAAGTAATTTAACAGATTAATTTTTGGATAAATGAATAAATTTATATTAATTTATTTTATTTAATAACTCCTTTTGAATCTCTGGCTGATAAAATAACATTAAGTGATTTAATTTTTAAATCTGACACCCTAATTTTCTGTATTTATTTGAGCAGGGAGTGGCCTATTTGATAGACATAACTGGAGGGCCAATTTCAGGATGCTTTTTCATACTTGCACGGCCTAGTTCAAGATACTTTTTATATTAGAAAAAAAGTACTTGGAAGAATATCCGGTTGGTTTCGAGAAATTCGGACAACCTTAAGTGTGAGATGCACCTTCATTTGGCCATTCGTTGGTCATGTGGCTAAATGCACCAAGAATTAGTTAAATCAATTTTAGCCATATTTTTTAAAATGTGTATAAGTATGTTATATTATAGCAACACTTTTTAAGATGTGGTTAAATGTATTTATTTACATTCTAAATGCATTTAATTACACTTCACAAGTGTTATTAAACAAAAGTGCACTACACGCCCAAAGTAGCAAGATGTATAGCAGCCTTTGCCTCACGCTTCAAAACTCTTGAGGGCCCACCCTTCTCAACATGTTGCCACCCAAGTTGCTTCGCAAGAACACTTCAAGATAATTGGACACGTTAGGCTGTCATTATTTAGGAAACAACCAGATACTAACAATACTTCAAAGAAGCATAGTTTTCTTTGTATTTTTACTAGATGACTTCAGGTTTTTATTTTATAAAGTCTTCAAAGTTTATTTTATGGAGTATTCTTTTTTTTTTTCTTAGACAATTTCAGTTTTTGTTCCATAAAGTCTTCGAAATTTATTTTACAGAACATTCTTTTATTTTTTTTCCCTTAGAAGACTTCAGATTTTGTTCCATAAAGTCTTCAAAAATTATTTTATGGAACATATTTTTGGTTTTTACCTAGACGACTACAAGTTTTTGTTCCATGAAATCTTTAAAGTTTATTTTATGAAACATTCTTTTTTTTTTTCTCTCCTTTAGACGACTTTAGGTTTTTGTTCCATAAAATCTTAAAAGTTTATTTTACGAAATATTCTTTTTGTTTTTTTTCTAGATGACTCCAGGTTTTGGTTCCATAAAGTCTAAGAAGTTTATTTTATGGAGCATTCATTTTTTTCTTCCTTAGACAACTTCGAGTTTTTGTTCCATAAAATTTTCAAAGTCTATTTTACGAAACATTCTTTTGTTTTTTCCTAGACGACTTCAGGTTTTTTTTTTCTATAAAGTCTTCGAAGTATATTTCACGAAACATTCTTTTTTTTTTTCTCCCCTAGATGACCTCAGGTTTTTGTTCCATAAAGTCTTCAAAGTTTATTTTTCGAAATATTGTTGAAATTGATGGACCTAACATTTATCACAAAATTGATGAAGTTTGTTACTCAATGCTAAAATGGATGGACTTGTTATTTAGGCCGTGTTTAATATGCACCTTGAAATTTGATAGTGCAGATTTTATAGTATATTGATATATCAATCACTTGTGATATATTATAAGAATTTCTTAATTTTAGTCCAAACTTGAAAAAATATGGTTGAATGTAATAATTTTTTTTTGTTCTTGTAATAATTTCTTTTTTTTTTTTCTAGACGACTTCATTTTTGTTCCATAAGTCTTCAAAGTTTATTTTACGGAACATTTGTCTTTTTTCCTTAAACGACTTTAGGTTTTTGTTCCATAAAATCTTCAAAATTTATTTTACGGACCATAAAGTTTTCAAAGTTTATTTTACGGAATATTCTTTGGTTTTTTCGTAGACAACATCAGGTTTTTGTTCCATAAAGTCTTCGAAGTTTATTTTACGAAACATTCTTTTGTTTTTTGTTTTGCTTAGATGACTTTAGGTTTTTGTTCCATAAAGTCTTCAAAGTTTATTTTACAGAGCATCTTTTATTTTTTTTCCTAGACAACTTTAGGTTTTTGTTCCATAAAGTCTTTGAAGTTTATTTTACAGAGCATTCTTTTGTTTTGTTTTTCCTTAGACGGCTTCAGGTTTTTGTTCTACAAAGTCTTTAAAGTTTATTTTACAGAACATTTTTTTGTTTTTTTCCTTAAATGACTTCAGGTTTTTGTTCCATAAAGTCTTCAAAGTTTATTTTACGGAATATTGTTGATATTGATGGACTTGTTATTTATCACAAAATTGATGGACTTTGCAGCATAATGCTAAAATGGATGGACTTATCATTTAGGCCATGTATAATATGCACCTTGAAATATGATGGTGCAGATTTTATGATATATTGATACATCAATGAGTTGTGATGTATTGTAATAATTACTTTATTTTAGTACAAACTTAAAAAAATATGGTTAAATGTATTTTAAAAGTGACCAATTTTATCTAAGTGATCTTGGAAATGTTAAGAATAACCCAGAAAGATTCTTATTTAATTTCAGGATAATTCTATTTAATTTCAAGATTACACAGATAAATAAAAAAAATATTTTGTGATATTATGGAATTATTGAGAATATCCCCAATAAATTCTTTTTTATTTTACGTTATTTTGGTCACTTTTAAAAATGCATTTGATCACTTTTCGAAGTCTGGCTTAATTTAAAAAATTACTATTGTATATTACAGATAATTAATATATCGATACACCATCAAGTCTACACCATTAGATTACAAGGTGCATAATGCACCTTTGACTGTGAGATGCATAGTAGCACTCCTTTATCATTTATCACAAAATTGAGTAACCCATCAATTAATCTATGTTTCTGAAACTTGTGCAAGCAATTCAATTGATATCGGATGGTTGCAATTTAAAAGACTGTGAGTTATAGTTAAGTGAAGAATATGTTGTTAATTGATAATATGAAGCTAATATGTCCATTTAATATTTATATAACTAAAATTTACATTTATTTGAATCATGATCACCATATATCTGTTACAAAAAGTAATATATCAATTTAACATTTTCATATCTAAAACCTTCTTAAGGTTATAAGCCTATCTCCACCTCAAAATCAATGGTCAATAGGGGAAGAATGCCCAAGTAATTAATAAAGATTATCTTGATTATATCTTTCTGCAATGTAGGATTTAACACACCAACTTACGCCTAGAGCCTAGAACTAGGCATATGGAATATGAAATTCGTAGGATTGAATATCTATAGGTAGTTCAATAATAATCATATAATAGACTTTGATACTATCTTAAAAAAGATTATGGGTCTAACTCCACCCTAAAAGCTAACTTAAGGGAAGAGGGATTCCTAAATACTTAATAAAGGCTATCTTAGCCATCCCATCTCTCCTTCCCTACCCCTTTTCTTTCAACCTGCTACACCTTCCCATCTTTGTTCCCTTCCAAAATACCCCATCGTGTCTGTTCACATTCCTATTTTTTCGTTCCTTCTAACCCGCCATCTCAACCTTTTCATTTGTCAATCTTTTTCTTTGTTAATGTTCTCTGATGCTTGGGTTGCAATGTGGGAAACTGAGGTTTTAGAGGCTTGCATACAATGAGCCTTTATTGCTCGTCACTTTCCTATTGAGCTACCGCCTATGGGGTTTACGCTGTTGTTGTCAATGAAGAAATAGAGAATGTGGCAGATCTTTGTAGAGACTGTAGTGTCTGAGTCGAAGATGGTGCAGTGGTATTCTTCCCTCGTCCACAGTTCTTGTGGTTGTAGGACTGTTCATGGGAGGAGAGCTCACTGCCCTCCTGTTGAGATGTCGCTTATAGGGTCTATGCAGTGCTTGTATCGATGCTGGTGTGGTGGTGTTCTCCCTTGATCCATGAATCCCTTGGTTGCACATCTGTTCATAGGAAGAGAGAGACGTTGACTTACACCGTGATGACACTACTAATGGAGTTCAAATCGTCGTCTGCTGCCGTGTTGTAGTTGTGGGTTGCCCCGAGTGGTTGTGTTGGAGCGACGACCATGGCTGCTGTGGGTCTCTTTTGTCTTGCGGGAGTGATGGAAGAAGGGAAAGGGGTTGTGCCCCTGTTCGCATGACCATGCGTGCTTTGCGTGCGTGCGACATACATGTGGTGTGTTTCATGTTCCAGTGATGGTTCAAGTGTTGAGTTGATTCGTGTGTGCCTTGCGGTGGCTCGAGGTGTCTCATGGGTTTGGGTTTCGTGTTGCATGTTTAGTGCTTCAAGTGTTTTGTGTCTCGTGTATTGAGTATTGTGTTTCCTATTTTCGAGTGACGTGTCTTCATGGTATGGGTCGTGATGTTTTGTGTTCTTGTGAAATAGTTTGACGTACACTTCTGCTAGTCTGTCTTTGATAGTCAAGCCTTATCTAATTATTGAAAAAAAAGGGGCTATTATAGCCATATCTTTTATTAATATGAGACTTAGCAAACCTACATATACTTAAATTGTAATTATTAGATATCGATTGAGTTATCTAATTTATTGTGTACAAATGATATAATTCTAATTAAAAATAACAAAAATCAAGCGTGATGTATAACGCTCATGAGACAACATTAAGGATAACTTTGATAGAGGGAAAAATATGAGGTATAAATTTTTATGAATTGGATTTATGTAAAGTTGGTGAATTTGGTGAATTTGGTATGGAGATGAAAATATAGGAAAGATTTTATGGGCTAGATTTCTATAAGAGTTTCTTTGAGCCTTTTTGCAACTATCTGAGGAAAAAAAATTACTACTTCCTCTTCTTCCTAATCAAGAGCTTTTGGACCGATCAAAAATTGCTAAATTTATCAACATGGAGTTGGTCGAGGTAGTAGGTACCTCAAACCCTGGACCTAGATCTTCATGTAAACTACTCAAACATTTCACCACTATATGGCTCCTATTGGCTTGGGCTTGTGGTGTTCTTATTGGGTTAATTTGTACAAATCGATGAGCATGTTCTTTATCTTTTAAAGCAAAGTGTTTGCCAATTTTTCATATTTCTAATTCGTAATTCTCGCCTAAAACAAAAGAATATAATTATTTATTAAAAGGCTTTTATTAGACATTCGTATGTTTATGTAAGCACGAATTGCAAATAAAAAAATTATAATATTATTTTATTTTTTTGCCTTTTTTGTTTTACTTAATATGTTTTTATAAATAATAAGAAAAATCTTACTTCATCATTATTGTTCTCTCCACATACATTTTTTTTTATTTTCATATTTTGATATTTAAATAAGACTTTAAGCTACTAGAAAATGGATTAGTAGTGGAGGATTTAAATAATATGTACGAGATCATAGATTTAAATCTGGTTGTCAGCTATGCACCAAAAAAATATTTAGATAGAACTTTCTTTGCATGATGTATCAACTATCAACTTTAATAATCCATTATTTAATGTAACGTATTCCTTGGGGATAAGTCTTTGTCTTGATCTTCCAAAATGTCACTGTAGCTGCCTTCAAGATTGTCACAACCCACCCTAGGGTTGTGACCAATGATTAGAGGTAACGGACCTCTAACAAGCCTAAGACATCAAAATTTTTGTGACAAATAGACCATGTTTCCCCTATTTTCTAGCTTTCCCGTAATAGTCAAATTTGTACCAAACAGTCAACCAACATAAACCAAAGTTCAAGCTCTCAGAGCACTCCCAAGCTTGCATATTAAGTATTTTCTTTTTTCCTCATAGTAGTCACATATACACATATCTATTCACTTCCATACACCTAGATATATATACATCCTTTACACATCACACTTACTAAGGAAGCATAGTTCCAAAATAGAAATGCTTATATACAAATATCCCATCCAAAAAGAATCATATATTTCACTAAAACTTAATTTGTAGAAATCATAGTTCATCAATTCTATACCTTCTCAATATTTCATAAGTAGAAACTCAATCACATCTCTCAGTCCTAAATAAAAGCTCGTAAGTAGGAATTCAATAGTTCTCCATATATGCCTTAAAAATATTTTAATAAATCATCTTTTTCA
Organism: Pterocarpus macrocarpus; assembly: GCA_031439585.1. NCBI lineage: Eukaryota > Viridiplantae > Streptophyta > Magnoliopsida > Fabales > Fabaceae > Pterocarpus > Pterocarpus macrocarpus. The sequence continues at coordinate 3,545,386 of CM062520.1, read as the reverse complement.
AAATAAAATCAAGTCTTTTATTAATTAATTGAAGACTCAATGAGGGTTATATAAGAAGAACTAAATTATTTGGGACGTAATCTCAATCCATTCAATCACAATCTCATGTTATCCCAAGCGGGGGGCTTTGCCTTACTTGGTATAGTGTTATAATTGGGGTCAGCTCATCCTTTATCTCAATGAATATACTATATGGATATAGGTCGTTATATCTCTTCGTTATGGCAAGTGGTAGTATTATTATATCACCTCGCCATGGCAAGTGGCGATGTCGTTATATCCCTTCGTTACATCGAGTGGTAGTGCCATTATATCTCTTCGCTATGGCAAGCGATGTTCTAACTTAGAATCCATCATGGTTTTCTCAAACAACTTATATCAAAACATAACTTCCAAATCCATGAGTCAATATCAATATAATTTCATTCTTGATGGTAAAAACTCAATCATTTTAGTACAAATATGAAATAAGATACAATATCATGAGGTTAAAAATAACTATAAATAAATAAATAAATAAGGAAAGCTAGTAATAATTTTAAAGCCAATCATCAAAGTTATTATTTAATTATCATTTACGAAGAGAATGGTAATTAACAAAAGTAATTAACAAAATAAATTAAATAGCATAGTATAAAAACATTAGCTTAAATAAGTTAACTTGTTTCATGGAAATAATAATTTTTCCCCTTTTTCTCTACATGCTCTTCTTTAGTTAAAGTTTTATCCCTTTCTAATTTAATTCAATCCCTCTATGACTATAAAATTAATGTGAACTCTTAAAGTTTCCCGTTACCAATGTTTTATTTTAAACAGGTATTATAGAGATATCACGTTCATAATAATTAAGCTCTATGCCAAATCTGCTTGCCACTTTCTTTTCTTCCAAAGATCAATATTTTTTAGAATTAAATGGACCTAACTTAATCTCAAAAGTTAGCTCATGAGATGAGGATTGTCCAAGCTATCATAAAGGGTATTATGACCATATCCTTAAGCAATATAAGACTTAACGCACCCCCTCACGCTTAGGACTGGATATTTAGAACATGAAGTTTGTAGGTCTGAATATTTTTGGGTGGCTTAATAACAACCACATCTTATAATTAAGTAGATCTAATTTAATCTCAAAAGTTAGTTCATGAGGCGAGAGTTGTCAGAGTTATTACAAAGGCTATCATGGCTGTATCTTTAAGTAAAGTGGTATTTAACAATACCCTTTAATATAAATTAATGTATTGCTTCAAAAGATATTAGGTCTACAATCTTTTTACTTATATACTTTGTACTTAGAGCCCATTTGGATAATACCATTTATGACTTTTTTCAAAATTTTGGAAGTCACAAGTTATATTTGTAACTTTTTGCTCGCTTGGTTGTATAACTTATTATTTCTCAAAATGTTATTTTTAGTATTTTTTAAGAAATTAAAATATTTAACTTCTCAATAAGCACTTTTTAAAACACTATAAATAAATACTTCTATTACTATTTATACAAACACAAAATAACTTATTTATAAGCTATTTTTCAAAAATTATCTTCACATAAGTGCTTCTATAAGTTATTTATCCAAACGAACCTTAACATCTTTTTTCTTCCTCATTTGAATTCCCAAAATGATATTGATGGATGCTTTACTCAGAACAAATTGAGATAATATTTTCAATAATATAAAACAATCCTCAAATGATGCATTATACAATGAAAAAGAGGGAAAAGAATCTTTTTTGTATTTTTATTAGTTAACAATGTAAAATTATTTTATACTGTCCATACATAGAAATTAATCTATTACTTTAATTAATATATGAATAATGATAGATATATAATTTGATTTTCTTGTCATAGAATTAAATGAATATTTTGTATTAATTTATTTTGAATCTTATATATATTAAAGTCCTTTCATTAAAGTTATCACATGGTAATTTTATCAAATTTTGAAGCCACTAGGAATGGTTTAGTAGTGAGGGATTTGGATACTATGCATGAGGTCCTAAAAACCTCGTTGCCACTTATGTACAAGATAAAAAATATCAAATTTTGATTTATATAAATTTATCTACGGCTATATTTTCTTTTCTTTTCTTTTTCCTATAGACTTTTCATTCCTTCCTTTCATATCTTTTAAAGTTTTTAATGCTTTTCAACATTTCAAATTGAGTTTAATTTATATGGAATATTAGTATAAAAAAGTTTTACACTATCAATTAATCAAATACTTGTATTTATAAAATTTTTAAGATAATAGATAGTTGAGTTAAACACTTTTGCTGATATGGCAATACATGATTGGATATTTGTGTAAAACTTTTTTTGTACTAACAGTGTATATAAATTAAATCTTTTCAAAAATTTATATTTCTTTTTTTAAAATTATCTTGAAGAAGAAGTAACTAATAATACTATTAGCTATTAACATTGTGTGCAAATAATTTTGTCTAGAAATATAAGAAAAAATAATCAAAATATATTAAAGAATGAATTTTAAGATATATTTTATAAAATTAATAGCTAAAGAATAGCAATTATGCAAATTTTTCAAGTTACGAAAAAAATCAACTAACATATCCAAATAATTTTTAATGACGTTTTTTTTTTCCTTTTAAATTTTGTGTAAAACTTAGAGTTCATGTAAATATGGCTAGAAATAAATAAAATAAAATTAAGTGATATAATTATAATTATTAAATTTTAAATATGAGACTCTTTACGTAATCTAGTCAAGCAGGAAGCAGCCTATTTGACAGAGATAATTGGAGGGCCAAGTTCAGGATACTTTTTATATTAGAAAATGTTTCAAATAAAGAAAAATATTATTTATACCGACAAGATAAATTTATTGCGGACCTATAAGAAGAGACAACGATATAAAAATTGGCTTGATCACTTTTTTTTTAAATATTCCATAATCTTTTTTTTCTTTCTTTATATGTTTATAATAAATCTATTTTATGAATATAAATGACATTTTGGGAGGACAAAAAAATGAGGGCCACGTCCCTTCCAGCATAGAACCCATTTGAATTGGCTTTTTCCAAGAAAAAAGTACTTATTTTTTTAAAAAAAGTATTTTTATAAGTATTTATAGATATTTGGATACAATTTTTTAAAAAAATATTTCAATTAAAAAAAGCCAATTTACCACTTTTTTTAAAAATTAAGAATATCTAGCTTCTGAAAAAAGCAGAAGTAAAAGTAATTTTTAATAAAATTATCTTCCAAAAATATCCTTTATCTTTAATTAAAATTATAATACTTATCCTTTCTTTCCTATCCCTTATTAAACCTTACTTCTCTTTTCTCTTTTATCTTTTTGAATATTTTTTATAATTTAGCTATAAAAAGAACTTTTATTCTTTTGTATTCAAACAAATTTATAAATATTTTTAATAATTAAAAATACCTCTCATATATCTATCCAAATATAAAATAAATTTTTTTAAAAATTAAAACTCTACTAAAATTTTTTTAAAAAAAAATTATTAAAAATTTATCCAAATGGGCTCATATTCTCGCCCCTGCTTTGCAAGAGCATTTCAAGATAATTGCACACGTTAGGCTGTCATTTTAGAAAACAAGCAGATGTGCTAAAAAATAGTAAAAAGAAACGCAATTTTCTCTTTTGTTTTTCCTAAACGACTTCAAGTTTTCCTTCCACAGAGTCTTCGAAGTTTATCTTACTTCACATTGTTGAAATTGATGGACCTATAATTTATCATAAAATTGAGCAACACATCAATGAATCTATCTTTCCGAAACATGTGCTTATGATAATTGAAAATAGCAAGAAATCCATTTTCATTTCTCAGTGTATATATACTTGTATTTTTTTTTTTTTGAGATTATATTAAATAAAAAAATCTTAGAAATTCATTTTTTCTCTTGTATGTCTATTTAATTTGCTCTGCGAAGGATATTTCGTTTTATTTTTATATTTAAATTATCAATATCTAAATTTTATTAAATTTTAAATTAATTTAGTTTGAACGGGATTAATTACCAAAAACAAACTATCATTATCTAGCCAAAAAAATCCAAGGAAAGCCAGTAATTTGTTCCAATTCATCTTTAAACTTTTATTATATGAAGTCTTTAAAGTCTCTCTTACGGCATATTAATGAGTTGGATTGAAGTAAACGTTTATCATAACATTGAAATTGTAATTGATTTTTCACATTAATTCTACGCTTATGAGGCTTGCACTTGTGTTTGAAAAACAAGACTTCTTTTTATTTTTATCTCTCCACATACATTTTTATATTTTCATATTTAGATAGAACTTTTTTTGCATGATGGATCAACTATCAACGTTGATTATTCATTATTTAATGTAACGTGTCCACTCGAGACATGTAAGTCTTTGTTTTGATCTTCCAAAATGTCACTGCAGTTGCCTTCAAGATATTACATGCACAATAAGTGTAAGGGCTCTATGCCAAGTCTTTACTCTGTACGCCACTTTCTTTTCTTGCCAAGATCAATACTCTTTGATATAAATTAATGTTTTGCATCAAAAGATACTAAGTCTACAAATTTTTTTCTTATATACTCTGTACTTATTTTTATTTCTATATCTAATGTAAATTTTTCTTCCTCATTTGAATTCCCAAAATGATTTTGATGGATGCATTTTTCTTCCACAAAAAAAGTCGTCAAAGTCAATATCATGCACATTAAGAAAAATAAATTTGTCATTTATTATAAAATTGACTTGTCATGTCCTAGAGCCTTAATTCAAGTGGTAATAAATTTTTGTAGAAATTGTTTTCTCCTAATATTGAACCCTAGTCCAATTATTATGTTTGTGCTTTAGTCTATCGTCCTCTTTCATGTCCAGTGATAGCCACTTTGTAAAAAAAAAACAAAAATGAAAAAAAAAAAAATAGCAAAGCAGCCCATTCATTTAGATTCTTCAATTTCTCACATGACAATATAGATTTATGAAGTTTGCTCGTGTTGGAAGCAGCGAGTTGGTTATTCGTTTATATAACTATGTTTCACTTAATTACTACTCTATAAAATTTGTTGAGATATTCGATTAAAAATCAAGGCTTTGAAAAATTAGACCGAAGTTCAGTAATCTTTTAAATCAGTAGCTTGTTATATATATATATATATATATATATATATATATATATATATATAATATTATTAAATAATATAAATGAGAGTAAAACAAAATCTTAATATAATAAGTTGATGATATTAATATTGAGCCAATTATTTTAGAAACTTGCTTACATAATTTATGACTTATATCAACTCAATATTAATATATCAATTGTATATAAATAAAATTATTTTTTAAAAAGTTTATACTTATGTTTTCATGATGCAAAACCATTTATCTAAAGGAGTTAAAATATAGAGTGCTCAAGCGTCACATTACTTAGAGACTAAAATTTTTTTACACTTAAAATTACTATAAAACACTCAAGTCTCACATTATTTAGACTAAATTTTTTTACTCCTAACACAACTATAAATACCTATATGTCACATTGCTTTATACTCACCATCATTTTTGGTACCACTAAGCTTTTCTCTTTTTTAAAAGAGTAAGAGATCTAAAAGTCTTTAATTTGACCAATTAAAAGCAGGTTAAAAATAAAAAAAGATCATGTGAACGAGTCAATGAGGTGAATTGATTTGATTCAGCTGTTTCACTAATTTCGGGTTGGTTTATACTAGTTTTTTTTACTGGATCAACCTGAGATTAATTCCCGATTGGATCGATCGGACAATTTTCTTAGCCATGTAGAAAACTATGACTATTTCAGCACCGCTAAAATTAAGCTAGTTGAAATTTATATTACTAATAAATAAGATTTAAAACATGAAAACTTTATTATGTGTCAATTTCACATCAATTTTAACCCTATCACTTTCTTAAATTTATTATTAAAGAAAATATTTTAAATTCCTATTTAGTAAAATAATTAAAAGAAAAAATTTAGTTTCAGAATTTAACTTATAATTCCTAAAAATTTGAATTAATATTTTTTATATTTCTTCAGCAAAATTTTTTGGCATAAAAATTAGTTCAAAATTTGAATTAATATATATTTTTTATTTTTCCAATGAAAAAATCTGCTAGAAATGACTGTGTTAAAATTTTAAAACCCCCTCTCCTCTTATTTATTTTTACTATCTCCTTGTTAACTTATATTCTTATTTTTTCTACCATCTCCTTCTTCAATTGATACTATACAATCTCTTTCTCGCTACCATAACCACACTCTTTCCCCCGTTATCTTCTACCATAATCACCACCACCATCACTATTACATGCTTTTACCATCTTTCCGTCACTTTTTTCCATAATAACCACCACCACCATCTCCTTCCATCATAACTAATACCATCACCAACGCCAACACCCATCCACTATCACCATCCAACCACTACCCAACGACCATCACCATCACCACCCAACCACCACCAACATGCACCACCAGCAGCCCGTCGGTCAAATTTTTTAATTGCTTACTTAGAGTGTCTTTGCTTTTTTTTTTTTTTCTCCATATATGAGTAGCTTTAAACATAAGTGTGATTTTTTGTTGCTAGATTTTGTACATAACAGTATATTAAAATTGTTGGATTTGCCACTATATGCACGGGAATATAGATAAAAGGATGATATCTTTTTATTTGAATAACCAATTTTTTGCGGACAACTCCGCCCCTGGCAGATTAAAATCTGTTGAAAATTTCTAAAGAATTTGTATACACATGAAATTTTGAATTAAAAAGATTCACCGAAAATTTCCAAAAAATTTCAAATCCAGCGGCAATTTGTTACCATCAACGATTTTACCAATGACCCCAAATCCATTAGAAATCAACAATTTTCAGCAAATTCCACTCTATTTCTTGTAGATTCATCCGCAAAAAATGAGTGCTTTTCTTTTAGTGCCTTTTTTTGGTTCTCTGCTTCTTTTTCTTTTATGTGATTATTATAGACAAATATTAAAACGGAATGATTATTGGATAAATACCCATAAAGTGAATTAGTTTTCCTATTTAGATTAAAGAGAAAAGAATAATAATTAATATATAAAACTTGATATATGATATGTAAGCTTTCAGAGTTAGTCATCAATTATTTAATGTTACATGTTGACTAAGAATTTTTCTTAGTCTTTATTTGATCTTTTCAAGTGTCACTGTAGTAGGGAAGCCTCAAGATATTACGTCTAGGAGGCCAATGTTTTCATCTAGAAATGACATTAAAATAACAGTAACAAGTAGTAATGGGATGATGTTAAATAAAGTATTCATATTAGGATTAAATAAATTTTATTCATAGTTAAATTCAATTAAAAATAAATGTCATAAATAAAAAATAAAATATATTTTAACCATTTTTTGGATTTTTAGTTAGTTACTCTTGGATATATATATATATCCACATTTATTTTGCAATGCCTGATAAGTAAACTGAAATATACAAATAATTGGCGTTAACATTTGTTTATAAATTAACTACTGATTCAATTATGCCACAGTGCTTTTGGAAGTTAGTGTTTCTGTTGAGTAATTAATTATGTGCTGCAGAAATGAGCTTATATTATAAGTAAATAAATCCTGGAAAACTTTAAAAAAATTCCGTGAGAGTTTAAAAGAAACTATGGGAAATTGCTTTAGTTTAATTAATACAACGTGCATGTTTGGGAACTCTCCAAAACAACATTTTTTTAGCAAAAAAACTATTTTGGAAAAATAATCATGTTTGGTAAAATTTTTTAAAATAGATTATAATCTAAAACTGATAATTTTAAGCTAAAAATAACTTATAAGTATAAGTAAAATTTTGAAACTTATAATTATAAGTAAAAGCTTATTATTCTAGAATTGTTATATTTTTACTAAATTGATCATAAATAATAAATATTATATAATATAAATAATTATTTTATATCTTTTTTAATAATTTTACTATATAGAAGTAACTTTTTTCATACAACCCAAACAAAATTGATTATCTTAAAATCACTTTTCAACTAAAGTATCCAAATATAAATTGATTATCATATAAACGATTATATAAAAAAGTGATTACACAAATAAGCGATAATTGTAATAATTTTAATTTTTCATCTTTATCAAATACACACGTTACATCAGTTCTAAAAGCATGTTTGGGAAGTAGATAAAAAAAAAAGCTGTTTTTTCTCCAAAAAAAAAAAAGAAGAAGCTGTTTTTTGAAAATATAAAAAGCTTGTTTAGATAATTTATTTGGGATAATTTAAGTTTTTTTTTCATCAAATAAACAAAAACTAGATTTGGAATATTATTTGATTAAAAGTTTTTTATACAGCACCTATAATATTATATTTTTATTAAATAGATCATAAATATTAAATAATATATAATATAAATAATTATTCTATCTCATTTTTTATAATTTTATCATACAAAAGTAATTTTTTTATATAATTTAAATAAAATAAATTATCTTAAAATTACTTTTCAGCTGAAGTATCCAAACATAAATTGATTATCATATAATCGATTATATAAAAATGTGATTATATAAATAAATTATTATTAAAATAATTTTATGATGTATTTGTTTATAATTTTTTTAGCAAAAAAATCACTTTTTTAATGAAAAGTCAGTTTTAATATATTTGGATAATTTTTAAAAAATAATCATATTTTTAAAAAAATTTATTTTCAACTTTTTTTTGTAGAAGTTAAAAAGTATAATTTTTGAAAAAAATTAATTTTTAAATTTTTTAGTTATATATAAAATTTAAATTTCTTAATCATTTTTTTTAAAAGTTGAAACAAACTCATTCAGTGTTTAAAAAAAGTGATTCCGAAACTAAAATTTTATAAATAGCTAAAAAAAGTGAAAATTAATTTTTTTTTTATAAGTTACTCTTTTCAATTTTTATAAAAAAAATTACAAATATATTTTTTTAAAATTTTGATTATTTTTTAAAAATTATTTAAATATACAAAAATTAATTTTTTTAATAAAAAAATATTTTTATATAAAAAAAACACAACCAAACGCATCCAATTTTTCAATTTTTTCAAACACACATAATGCAAAAGAGAAAAAACAAATTTAATAAAAAAAACACTGCGACATGCGCGAGAAAAGTTAGCACTACGAAGCAACGTGGCAATCATAATTACATTTCGTCACACAAAATTGTATTAGAAAAATAAAAAAGAAGACTTATATATATATATATATATATATATATATATATATATATATATATATATATACAGGGCTACTGGGAATGCTAATCCGCACTAGTATTAAACTAATATTGTTGATTCCATCACTTACGCTAGCAGTCGCAATGATGAATCCAACTTGTTTCAAATTTCTCATTCAAGCCATATTTGTGGTTTGTTTGCTGTTGCAGTTGCAGTTGGACCTTGTTTGTGTAGAAGGAGCGGCGAAGTGCATAGAGAAGGAGAGGCAAGCACTCCTCCACCTCAAGGCAGCCCTGGTGGATGACTCTGGCATGCTGTCATCCTGGGAGGACAAGCCCGATTGTTGCCAATGGAAGGGTGTTCGCTGTAGCAACCTAACTGGCCATATACTCAGTCTCGACCTTCATGCTGACCGCTTCTATGGAGATGGATACACCGTTGAAGAAGAAATCTTGTTGAGCGGCAAGATCCCCACATCATTAGTGAAGCTGCAGCAATTGAGGTACTTGAACTTCACTTCAAATGATTTTAGGGGCATCCATATTCCGGAATTCTTTGGTTCTTTGACCAATTTGAGATATCTTGATCTGTCATCTTGCTATTTTGTTGGAAAAATTCCAAATCAATTTGGGTCTCTTTTGCATTTGAAATACTTAAATCTTGCCTGGAATAGGCTGGAGGGTTCAATTCCTAATCAGCTTGGAAATTTGTCCAAGTTACAGTATCTTGATCTCGGTTACAATTCTTTAGAAGGAACAATACCATCTCAACTTGGGAACCTTTCAAGCTTGCAGAGGCTTTATTTTGTAAACTATGGTGGTGCTCTCAAAATTGGTGATGAGGATGACGCAGGAGGTCAGTGGCTGTCCAATTTGTATTCTTTAACCCATCTTGACTTGAGTTCAGTACTGAATCTTAACAGTTCTCATAACTGGCTACAAATGATCTGTAATCTATCTAAATTAAAAGAACTAAGGCTATCCGATTGTAGCCTTTCGGATCATTTCATCCTTTCCAAGTTTAAATTTTCTACTTCCCTATCTGTCTTTGATCTTTCTTCCAACACCTTCACTTCATCCATAATATTCCAGTGGGTGTCAAATGTCACCTCCAACCTTGTTGAGCTCAACCTTCGTGCTAACCTCTTGGAGGGTAGCACATCAAGTCATTTTGGCACAATGATGAATTATCTTGAGCAACTTGACCTCTCCTACAATAATCTCAAGGGCGGGGATCTCCAATCCTTCATGAATATATGCACCTTACGTTCTTTACACGTGGGTGGAAACAATTTAAATGAAAACCTGCTATCGATTCTTCATAATTTGTCTGTCAGATGTGCTAGACACTCATTACGAGAGTTGGATTTGAGTGACAATCAAATCACTGGCACATTACTCGACCTTTCAATATTCTCATTTTTAAAGACATTGGATCTTTCTGAAAATCAATTAAGTGGAAAGATACCGGAAGGCAGTAGATTGCCATCTCAATTGGAATTATTGTCAATTGAATCAAAAATTTTAGAAGGTGGAATTCCAAAATCATTTGGTAACACATGTACTTTGAGTTCTTTGCTCCTATCTAATAATACTTTGAATGAAGACCTTCCAGTGATAATTGAACATTTGTTTGGATGTGCTAAATACTCGTTGCAAGAATTGTATTTAGACATGAATCAAATCAATGGCACATTGCCTAATCTCTCAATGTTTTCTACTTTGAGAAAACTGGATCTTTCTAAAAATCGATTAAATGGCAAGATAGCAGAAGAAAGTAGATTGTCGTCTCAATTAGAATATTTGTCAATCGGGTCGAACTCTTTAGATGGTGGAATTCTAAAATTAATTGGGAACATATGTACTTTGCATTCATTGGACAAGTCCAATATTAGTTTGAGTGAAGAGCTTCCCGTGATAATCCATCACTTGTCTGGATGTGCTAGATACTCACTGAAAAGTTTGGACCTAAGCATGAATCAGATCAATGGCACATTGCCTAACCTATCACAATTCTCATCTTTAGAAAGTTTATATCTTTCTGACAACAAGCTAAATGGAAATATTCCCAAAGATTTTCAGTTTCCATCTCAGCTCGGGACTTTGGACATGAGTTCAAACTATTTGGAAGGCGTGATCACTGACTTCCATTTTGCTAATATGTCTAAGTTAAAGAGTTTGGATTTATCTGACAACTCATTGGCTTTAGTATTTAGCCAAAACTGGGTCCCACCCTTTCAATTGGAGTACATTGGATTGAGATCTTGCCAGTTCGGTTCAACTTTTCCTAAATGGTTGCAGAAACAAAATAACTTAGCCGATCTTGACATTTCTAATTCTGGAATATCGGATATTGTTCCTAAGTGGTTATGGGCTAAGTTAGGATCAGGAATGTTTGCCAGCGTGAATATTTCGTATAATAACTTGAAAGGTACAATTCCAAATTTACCACTAAGGAAAAACAGTTATTATTTTCTATCCTTAGCATCGAATCAGTTTGAAGGTTCTATTCCACCATTTTTACGAGGGGCTTTATCTCTTGATTTGTCCAAAAATAAATTTTCTGATTCTCTTTCCTTTGTATGTGCTAATGGAAGAGTTGAAGCATTAGGCCAACTAGACCTTTCAAACAACCACTTACATGGACAAATTCCTGATTGCTGGAACAATTTCAAGTCATTGGCTTTTCTAGATTTGAGTCACAACAATTTTTCTTGAAAGATTCCAACCTCAATGGGATCACTTCTTGAACTTCAAGCAGTGCTACTGAGAAAAAATAGCATGTCTGAGGAGATCCCTTCTTCCATGAAGAGTTGCACAAAGCTATTAATGCTAGATGTGGGACAAAATAAACTATCAGGACATATCCCTTCTTGGATTGGAAGCAGATTACAAGAATTGCAAATTTTAATTATACAAGGGAATCACTTCTTTGGAAGTATACCATTGCAACTTTGTTATCTTAGAAGTATTCGGCTCTTGGATCTCTCCTTGAACAACCTATTTGGACAGGTTCCTAAATGCATCAACAATTTTACTTCAATGACTCAAAAGACTTCCTCAAATGAATCTTTTCATCATATTTATAGTGTCCACAGTAGTCCAATTACTACTTACGGGGGGTATTATTATTTGACTGCATTCTTGATGTGGAAAGGTGCAGAACAAATGTTCGAGAATGATGGGTTATTTCTTTTAAAAAGCATTGATCTCTCAAGCAATCAATTATCAGGAGGAATTCCAGCAGAAATTGAGAATTTATTTGACTTGGTTTCATTGAATTTATCAAGAAACAACTTGACGGGGGAAATTCCTTCCAAGATTGGAAGGCTAACGTCACTTGAATTTCTTGATTTGTCAAGAAACCAATTGTCTGGTTCAATTCCTTCTAGTCTTACACAAATCGATCGGCTCACTATGTTAAATGTGTCACATAACCATCTATCTGGAAGAATTCCAACTAGCACACAATTACAGAGCTTCGATGCTTCAAGTTACGAAGATAATCTTGATCTTTGTGGGAAGCCACTTGAGAAATTGTGTATTGAAGGGGAGCCACCACGACAGCCAACAATTAAATTTCATGAGGATGAACATCAGGCATTCGCTCATACATTTTACATGAGTATGGGATTTGGATTTGCTGTAGGCTTTTGGGGAATCTTTGGCTCAATCCTACTCAAGCGTTCTTGGAGACAAACTTATTTCAGGTTCTTGAACAATTTGACGGACAATATTTATGTCATGATAGCAGTGAAAATTGCCAAGTACAAGAGGTGGCTCAAAGGCTAGCTATGGCTGGTAAAAATATTTTAGCTCTCTCATACATGCTTTTGCTTTGCATGTAGATAACAATTATAATCAGTTGTTTTTATACATAGATATAACTTGGATTTGCATACAAAACAAACTTTCAACAGAAGCTGAACTTAAATAATTTTATCGCAATTCCTTAATCTTGATTAATTTGTTTATAAAATCCTGATTTATGATGAGATATTTAGTAAATGATAGGTCGTAATATTGTAAGATTAGGGTCCGTTTATTTCAGCGTTTATTTTTTAATAAGAAAGTGATTTTTTTAATTAAAAAATCACTTTTCATATAAACTAGTCATCTCAACTTCTATTCATCTTAACTATGACGGTAAGACTTCGGATTTTTTCTTTTTCTGGTTAAACTAAATATTTAAGTTATTTTTTCTAATTATTAATTTTGTTAATCATATTAATCAGTTAATTATTTCCTAATAAAGTTAATTTTTAAGAAGCATAGGATAAACAAAACTCACTAAAGTAAGGATTTTATTTTTTTTGAGATTGCATAATAACAGCCATATCGCAACAAACATTTATTTTCTTCTTTTTTAATCTTTTTAATCTCTTCTTTATATCATCTCTCATTTTCACTCAGTTGCCTAATTAATTGTTTTGCAACATTTTTATAAGTAACTTTTCATCATTAGGCCTTCTTTATGCTATGAGCAATATATTTTAACAAGTTTTATTACTATGTTAATAACTGGTCAGTTTTCTGGACGAAGTATCTCCACCATAGATCTTGCTTTTTTTTACCCTCATAACTATGTTCTAATTTACCGTAATAAAATAAAAAAAAAAAGCACTGAAACTGAAATTTTTTGTAATGAATGATGAGATTTTGTGATTTTCATATGAAAGCCTAGGGTTAAATTTAGTGGGTTTTTTTTTTTGGTATATTAAAAATTTCCAGTTGATTGTTGCTCTTCTTATGCAGCTATTGGTGCCTTGATTCGCCCTTGTTTTCCTGAGGGAATGTTATAGCTTGTTGCAAGAATTATTGTTTAAAAAGTTATTATATTTCTTGAATGATACTATGTGCCACATGTTGAAAGCATCTCTTTTTTTGTTTTTGGTTGGGGTTGAAAGCAATATCTGTGAACCAGATTTTCCTTTTATTTACTTTGGGTTACTCACACTCTGTCTTTTTCTTAATTTTCAGCCTACTGGCGAGCCCATCCTCTTGTGACCGATATCTGAACATATTTTCTTGGGGAAGGCAAATTTTCTTTGGGGAATATGCTTGAAGCTAAGGGTTGTAATTTTCAGTCAGCAGGGGCATTCTTAGGTCTTGTATGTTTTGATTGTTCAAAATTGTCATGTACATCAGACCCAAAAAAAAAAAAAAATTTGTCATGTATTTTGTCATTGTTACGTTTGTCTGGAGCTGTATTTATGAACTGGTTACAGTCATGAACTTATTCAAGGACACTACATTAGGGATGAGTTTTTGGTGAGGTACATATCACCACTCATTTTCTTTTAATTTTCTGCTTTTTAAGTTCCCATAATCTAAACTTTGGTTTATCAAGACTTATTTAGCATAAATCAATACTTTTAACACATTATTAACATAAAAATTTAATAAGCATTTTCACTTCCTATTGTTATTAATTAATCTTATGATTGAAAATCATACCATATTCTTACTAGTATACTATTTGAAAAATTAATAATTTAGATTTCCATTTGATCATAAAAAAAATTTCTATTTGGTTATGTTGACTCTAGTGAAAAAATGATTATTACGAATATAAACTATTGACTAGATCTTAGTCTTGTGAAAGGTATATTTGTGTATGCAAGAAAATGAATGAATGGAAAATATAGAACAAGCATAAGATCAAAAAAGTTAAGGCTAAGACAACAAACAATCTGGTAAGGAAACAATTGACAAAGCTACTAGCAAATCATGGAGAAATGAAGCTTGAAGAATGAAGAGTTGACCTTAGTTGTGCAAAAGGATCAATGGTTACAATAGAAGACTTTTGACTAATCACTTTAGGATAACAAAAAGATATTTAAATGGTGACATTGCCAAAGTATATAAAGACAAAGATGCCTTGTACCATGATAGAGAAAATTCATATGGCACAACAACAAATGTACTTCAGTAAAAAGGGATATGACAATTGCACGTTAGAAGCCATTGCAACGATCAAAACTGATTACATGCAAGAAAAGAGAGAGATCTTCAAGGACATTATATATACAAGTATAGAAGAACCTTTAGATGAGGATCTTAGTGATCATTTTATGAGCTGTGTGCTTTAGGTGTATTCTTCATCTTCTATTCTCTAAAATATTGTATTGTATTCTAGTGAGTGAAGTTAGAAGAAAAGAAAAATCTTATCAGAAACAAGTTTGAGAAACCAATAAGAAATGTATTCTTAGTTGATGAGAAAAAAGTGCTTAAGGTTGTGAGCATCAAGTATGAACTTGAAGAAACTTATTGTTAAGGGTGTAAGCGGATTGGGCCAACCCAATGAATCCGATTAAGATGAATCAAACCAATTAAATTGGGTCGAGTTATTGAATCAATCGGGTACGATCTAATTAAAACCGACCAGTGTTTGGCTTGGTTATCGAATATGGGGTTTTACAATCCGATACCTGACCCAAACCCCTTATATTCTATTTTTTTTTTCTTAACAAAACTAATATTAGAATGACAATTGTTTGATGTTTGTGTTTCTTTTAATTGTTTTAATGACAATATTAGAATGATTTAGTCTTTAAATATTAGAATAGAATTTTAAATTTGCTTATATGAAAATTTTGATGCTATATGTTTTTTTTATTATTTTTTTGGTAGAAACTAGAAAATTTTTTTTAAACTGGTAATCCAATCACCTGAATCGAAGCAAACTGAATTTGATTAATTTGGTTTGATTTGGATTTGGTCAAAAAATTTGATGAATCCAAATCAAATCAAACTAATTAAAATTGACCGGTTCGGATTTGTTTTTCGTTCAAATCTGATTCAAACCAACCTGTTTACATCCCTACTTGTTGGAAACAATACTTTGGATAGTGAAAAATCCTACCTTAGGTAGAGATTGGATGTATATTCCAAGATTTGTTGAGATCAAATCAGGATAATTCTTGGTGCAAATTTTTCTATCATTCTCCTTTTATTTGAAATATATTTATAAATGTGCATGATACTGATCTAATTGTAATATCTTAAAGAAACATCTTAACCAATTGAATAGATTGTACAAGTTATCTATTGTAAATTAATCTATCTTCTATAGCACTCTTTGATAGAAGTCTAGTATCTTATAATTTAACAACAGATTCTAAGTAATTAGAATATTCTAATTCGTCCCAGGACTTCATTCAACTCTATTCTCAAGTACTATGGTACCATTAGATTCAAATTTGATTATATATAAAAACTTGTACATTGTTAAAATTTTGATATGATTTTAAATGATTAACCAATGAACTATAAGTAGTCTTTTAACTGTTTTACGTAATAAACACATTTTATATTGATCAATGATATTATTATTTTTCTAATTAGTTTCTATTTTTTGAAACGTTTATATTTATTTGGCATAAACCATAGAGTTGTTTTTAATTGATTTCTGTTTTCAAATTTGTTGTGTAAGTAATGAGCATTCCAAATTAGCCGTTTAAACATATTTATATTCTTCCTACACGTTGTTTGTTACACTGACTGAAGGATTTTACCTAGCATGTAAGTTGACAAAAATAACGCAGATGATGGCTTTTTTGAAAGCACTCTTCTTAAGTGCAGAAATATTAAATTTTTCCTTCAAAGCTTAATGTAGTGCTATGACAATAAGAGATTTTGTAGTAATGATGTGTAGCCAATTTCCTTCTGCCTCTTGGTCAGCAATTACTATTATGAAGTTCGGGTGCTGCAAGCAATTTAGCCTTTTTTCCATAATCAAGTTCAAATTATAAACATCCTTCAGCATTTCCCTTTTCTCACGTTAGCATTCACCAAAATATTTCATTGTAAAGACGAATTGGCTGTTTTATCGAAGACAATTCACAAAGATAATTCAACCAAACTCTAAGCAGTGCAGTATAAAATTCTACTGTCTGAAAATTCTGTACACATATAATACAGCATACCTAAAGGGTTTGGTGTAAATTAATCCTACTTCCAGAAAAAGCCATTGCATCTTCCAAATCACTCATGACAGTAGAATCCCCTAATACAGTTGGCCTTGGGTTTGTAAACAATCCAAACAATAGCTGAGAGCCCCTCCCCTAAACTTGATGCATGATGATCATCTACACATCCTTTGGAGGATATATCTGCCCGCACTTAAGCTCTTCTTGGACTGAAAAGATCTTAGCTTTTGATCTGTGGGACAGTTGGGGCATGCTTTGAATTCAACACCTCTGCTGAATGACTCCTTCCCTTGTTGAAATATATCCCTTCGGATGAATGATGACAAGTCCAAAATGAAGACTTGCGGCGGCAGTGGGCGGAGGCTATGGGGTGTGAAAATCAATGACTATGATAGCACAGTGGAGCCTTCCGATTCTCAGCATAGCAAAGGAGATAGTTTGGTTAATGATACAGCATGACAATGCCACCTGAAATGTTTAGGAATGTACTTGGTGAGTTTGAGTAAAACTGGGGTTTGAAGCTGAGAAATTTTCTTATCTTCTCACAGCAAGGTCTAGAACGCGCTCAGTTTGACACATTTTTCTTACGTTGTAAAATGAATTAAGTAGTGACGCATGCGAATGTAGTCCTGGTTTAAGTGGTTATTATTATTATTATTATTATTATTCTGATTTGCCTTTGGTTTTTTGATTGTATTTTTCATTTTGTTTTGCTTGTTGTTTACATTTTCGATTATTAGGAATTGTTAGCAGCCAAGGTGTTTGTATAAATGTCCCATTTGGGGTAAGACAGTCGATTTTCACTCTATATCAGTTTCCTATTATTCTCAAATCTCAATCACTTTGTTAAATATTTCATCCTAGTTTAGCTTTAGAGATGATAATGGGACCAATCAAGCAATCATCCATCCAGTTTATCCGTATATAAATCCAATCCAGCCCATCCAATTATAATGTGTAACATCCCCATTTTTACCTAAGTTAATTAGCTCGGTGTTTCCGGCTAATTAGAGGGGTTAGCGATTAATTGAGAATTAATCGATTAATCTCGAGAGCAAGAGCTTAGTAAATTAAGTCTAGCCAACAATTTAATCATAATGTCCTAAGCGTTTTAATAAAACCTTAATCGTCGAATCCTTAATTACTCGAAGGTGCCAAAACAAAAGTAAGACAACCTAACCTTACTAATCAAGTTTATAATGATTAAGACACTTAAGACAACTCTTGAAAAATTAAAACCCAAATTTAAGCATATGCTTAATCGTAATGCAAGGTATCATAAAAAGTGTAATTGACAAGAGTTAACTCATGGGTAATTAAGCCAATTAAGTTAAATTACACTTAAATAAAATCTAATAACATTTAGAGATAAAAGTTCTTCCATGCATATGCCCTAAAAAGACATACCAAGGAGGAGCAACATCTCACCCTTCATTCGATCTCTTTAATCCTACACCATTAGATCAAAAGCCAAGACTAGGATCCTTGTCATCCACCATTAGATCTTGACACTTGGATGAGTCTTAGACAAGCAACCAAATCTAAGAGGGGTACTCCCTTTAACCCCTAGAGAAAACACAAATTGGACATTAAAACGCCTCCAAGACTCAAGGAAAATACAACCTCTTTTACCCCAAAGTCCTTAGCCTTCTTGCTTGCAAAAGAAGCTAAACTCACCCACTCCCCTTGCTTGTTGGAGAAGCAAGAGACATCAGCCCTCCCTCCCTCCATGTGCGCCTCCTTCCCTCTCTCTTTCTCTCTTCATTTTCATTTCACTCATCCTCTTCTCTCTCCTCAATTCCAAAATTCTCCTCCTTCTCTCTAAACTCTCCCACTTCTCTCTAGAATCCTTCCACTTCTCTCATCCTTTCCTCTCCTCATCCCACTCACAAGCTCTTCAAGAGCCACCATTTATTTTGTTCTTGGAGAATCAAAGACAATCACATACCAAGCCTCTTTCAAGATCCAAGAGGAGGAATACCACCACCATCACCTTCTTCCATCACAAATTCCTTCAAAGAAAGCTTCTTGGTAGTGGCTCTAAACTCTTTTTCTCTCTTGTTTTTCAAGCTTTAGAACTCCTATGCTCTCCATAGCTAGGTGGTTTTAAAGATTGATTATGGGCATCATAGCCATTCTTGTCATAAAATGAGATGTTGTTGCTTGTATGGTGGTTTGTTGAAAACATGTTTTCGGTTTGGTGTGATACATGGTTGAACTCAATATTTTGAACTCCAACATGTTAGTTTTTCACTAATCTTTCATGGTATATGAGTGTTTTATCACTTGAGAATGTTTTCTTGAAAGTGAGGTTGAGTGTTTTGGAGAAAACATGAGGAAAATCAAAACGTGAAATCTGGATTTTCTGGCAGTCTGTAAACCGAACGGTATAACTTTTTCCAGAGAACTCAAAAATTAGTGGAACCAATTTTATATGAAAATAGACTCAAAGAGCTTTCCATACATATAAAATACATAAGATTCGGAGTTAAAATGAGTGAGATATGAATTTTCAAAGTGGACTGTTCTCGGATTGGTTTCTGTCTGGGCAGTCTACACTAAAATGGGTATAACTCGAGCTACAAAAATGATTTTTGAGTGAGACCAAGTTTAATTGAAAGCTAAGACATATAGGAACAAACCCATAAAACAGTTTTCTCAGATTCCTTCTGAGTAATTATAATGAGAAGTAACAATCCACTGTACCGGGAGTGAACTTAGAAACTGAACAGTCAGAATAAAATATGCATAACTCAAGCTACAAAATGAATTTTTAAGTGGGGTTTCTTTTGTTTAAAAATAGACTCAGAGAAGTATATCCACACAAAAATTCGAAATAAAAGAGTAAAAGATGAAATTATGGTGAATTTTCAAAGTTACTGCCCCACTGTAAAAGTAAAACTGGTTATGGTAAAAGTTAAAGAATAAGGAGAAATAAGCTTTAAGACATTAATACCCTTATATTAAGCATTAGAGAACCCTCATAATTCAGCTTAAAAAGTGTCAAAAAGGACATTAGACAAAAAGTGGCATTATGCTCAATAAGAGAAGTTTACACAAGAGACAATCTCAATTAAAAGCTTGCACCAAATTTCCTAAGCTAAGCTCATAAAACTTTGCTTGAGAATATGCCTTATGTTTATGTGCAAGCATGATGTTATGATAATGATCATGATGATATGATGATGTTATGATAATGATGGTGATGATATGATGATGTTATGATGATGATCATGATGACGATGATATGATATGATGCTTAATGTTACATGATATTGGTTTCTCTGTTTGGCAAAATTTTGGGAAGCTTCTAGTAAATTATGCCTAAATTTTGTAAGAATTATGGACTTAGAAATATTTTGCATCATAATGCTTAAATAAGAAGAAGTTTAATTCAAGTAAGTGATCCTTCAAAAGGGAAGGTAACCTAATTTAAGTTTCCCCTCACCCACGACTCACATGAGGCATGGCATGACCCAGCTAGTGTGAGTATAGGGGATAGGTCTTACATGAGGCATGGCATGACCCAGCCTAGTGTAAGTACCGAAATTCTATGGTATGACGGCCACGCAGATGAGCTCATTACCACGTATGTTTAGTGGGTGAAAAGATAAAGTCAAGTTAAGAAAAGAAAAAGGGACTTGGTCCAAAACCCTAGCAAGTGGAAGAGGTTAAGAAAACTTATAGCACAGTCATGCATTTTTATATGATTATACTTATGCCCATGTATGTCATGATATAAATGATTAGAGAGTATGTTAAAATTGAATCCACTTTGGATATTCACGATTTTAAAAATGCAAGAATTGAACCGTATGCATGCTCACTATTTTCATTAATAAAACCGAAGTGGCTGGGATGATGACGATGACACTTTCGTGTCGGGTTCGAGTCCTACTGAGAAATTCCATTTCTCACCCTCGTTATTCTTCCGTATCGTCACCAGATCTCGACGGCGCATCCGGTGGAGTGGAGCGTGGATCCCCAACACGGTGAGCGGACGTGTGACGTGGGGTGCAAGACGAAGTTGTTTTGGGACTTGTAGCGACCATCGCTCTGCACCTCCGCATATTTCTTTTGAGCTGAGCATTGTCATTCAAATTTGTACTTAGTATCTAGTATTTGGACCATGGCTCGACCATGAGCCTCTTTTGATGTAATGTTGATATATATGTATGTATATATATATTATGAACCCATATCGATGTAATGACTTTGCTATATAATGCAATGTACTTGTGAATTACTATTCATTTATCTTTCTCGATTTTATGATATTGAGTACGTATTGTATACGACACGCTGCATTCTGTCTAGCTTCTCGTTCAAGGCTTTACTTTCAAAAAGTGACGACGTATTTCAAAAGAAAAAGAAAAATTTTACCGTATTTTCCGCGTAATTTAATTTCAAATGAAGTTTAGTTTTCCACGAGCATAAGTAACAGCTAATAAAATGCCGTGAATACTGACTTAAGCGTAGTATGGGTTTATTAGGGTGTTACATTATGGTATCGAGCGATTCATCCCGTTAAAGCCTGGGTTGACCGACTATGCTTCAAAGCATAACTCTACGCGGCGCTATGTTAAGTCATGTTGTGGATCCCGTGCTGTATGATGGGATGTAGGACTTAGAATGCATGACCGTCATGTGAGATTGCCTTTAGTTGCCGCCATGCTTATGCTTGATATTGGGCCTGATCAACTCGATATTTTTGTTTTGGTGTGTTCAGGAACTAATGGCAACTCGCACACGCATCGCTAACGAGCCCAATGACAAAGACGAACATCGCTGATTTCATGAGGACTTTTCAGCAAATGGCGAATGCCATGCAAGCTCAAGCTACACCGCCGAGCATATGATGGATCAGCTAAATCTGAGGTCCAAGAGTCTCATTGGTGGAAACGGAGTGACGCCGAGTATCGAAATTCTCGAGTTTCGTAAGGCAAACCCGCCAAGTTTCAAGGGGCCTTTAACCCCGATGAAGCCGATGAGTGGATCAAGGAGATCGAGAAGATCTACTGCGTCCGACCGGAGACCCAAAGGTGGCCTTCGCCACTTATATGCTGAAGGCGGATGCTGAATTTTGGTGGAAAGGGGCGAAGAGCCTGATGGAGAGCGACCAAAGGGAAATCACTTGGGACGTCTTCAAGACAGCTTTCTACGAGAAGTATTTCCGATGTCCGTGAGGAACGCAAAGGAGATGGAGTTCCTGAGGCTCTACCAGGGAGGTATGAGCATTGCTGAGTACACGGCGAAGTTTGAGGAGCTGTGCAAGTTCTCCACCCTTTATCGCAAAAAACCCCGACGAGAACTGGAAATGCATGAAGTATGAGGGAGGATTGCGGGCTGACATCCTGGCATCTGTAGCCCCGCTGGAAATTCGGAACTACGCGGCCCTTGTCAATAAGAGTCGTGTAGTGGAGGAATGCAACCGTAAGTTGGCAATTCAGAGGTCGGAGGCCCATAAGAGAAGGCAAGCGTCTCAAGGGCAACACACGAAGCAGCCCCCGCAAAAGAAGCCCTACCATGGTGAAGGTTCTAAGGGCAAGCAGCCACAGAGACCATTTGCTAATCCTCCAAGACCCGCCGCCACCTCCAAGCCTCGCAACAAATTCTTTTGCCCAAAGTGTGGGAAGCAACACAGATGGGTCTGCTACGCGGGACAAAACGTTTGCTTCAGATGTGGACAGCCCGGCCATTTTGCCAAGAACTGCAACAAGGACACGCCTGCCCCCAAACCGCAACGCCAAGGAAGGGTTTTCACCATGAACGCCGAGGAGACCACTTGAGTCGATGATCTCATTCGAGGTACATGCGAAGTGAACGGTAACATCTTAATCTGCATCTTGTATGATTCGGGCGCCACGATTCTTTTTATTTCCCATGATTGCGTAAGTAGATTGGGGTTGTCTGCTTCAAATGCCTTACATGTTGCTTGTTTCTACTCCCACTGGGAAACCAGTTAGAACTTGTCTGTGTTGTTTACAATGTCAAATACATATTGATGGTAGGACCTACGAGTCAGATTTAATCATCTTCCTTTAGTTGGTTTAGATCTAATCTTAGGCATGGATTGGCTTTCACCAACCATGTTATGTTAGATTGTAGCCGCCAAGACAATCGTATTCCCTTCTTTACCTTCTAAACCTGTTAGTTTAAGCCCAAGCTTTGTTGTGTTATACTGTTGTAAGACTGAGAATCAAGAATACGTTCTCCTATCGACAAGTGAGGTTGAACTGGAGCAAGCTCTTGATGAGATTCCTGTGGCGAATGAGTACCCTGAAGTCTTCCCTGAGGATATCCCTGAGTTTCACCCGAGAGAGATAGAGTTTTCCATAGAATTGGTGCCAGGACTGGACCAATATCTATTGCACTTACCGAATGTCCCCTTTGGAGTTGGAAGAACTGAAGACCCAATTGGAGGAGTTGCTGGAAAAGAAGTTTGTGAGACCAAGTGCCTCACCTTGGGGAGCCCCGGTGTTGTTTGTCAAGAAGAAGGATGGAAGCATGAGGCTGTGCGTGGATTATCTGGCAGCTAAACAAGGTCACAGTGAAAACAAGTACCCCCTACCAAGGATAGATGACCTGATGGACCAACTCAGAGGAGCAGTGGTGTTTTCAAAGATAGATCTAAGGTCGGGTTACCATCAAATTAGAGTGAGGGAGGAAGATATCCCCAAGACGGCCTTTAGGACTAGATATGGGCATTATGAGTTTAGAGTAATGTCGTTTGGATTGACCAATGCCCCGGCTGTGTTTATGGATTATATGAACAGGATCTTTAGGCCATACCTAGATAAGTTTGTGGTGGTCTTTATAGATGACATCCTCATCTATTCAAAGACGAAGGAGGAACACGAAGAGCATCTTAGGGTTGTGTTGGAAATCTTGAGGGATAGGAAGCTTTATGCGAAGTTGTCGAAATGTGAGTTTTGGCTAGAAGAAGTGAAGTTTCTGGGTCACGTCGTGACTAAGGGAGGGATATCCGTAGATCCAAGCAAAGTGGAGGTCAGAATGAATCGGGAAAGACCTACTGACGGTGACGGAGATTCTGAGTTTTCTCGGCCTAGCAGGGTATTATCTGAGGTTTATAAAGGATTTTCTCGGATATCCCTACCCTTGACCAAACTCACTAGGAAGAATGTCATGCGCTTGTATGGACTGGAGAGTGTGAGAAAAGTTTTCAAGAGTTGAAGGCGAAGTTGACTTCCACACCTGTGCTGGTCCTGCCTGACCCTAAGGGAGCCTTTGAGGTTTACTGTGATGCCTCTGGAAGAGGTTTAGGTTGTGTTCGATGCAAAATCGCAGTGTGGTAGCGCACGCCTCAGACAACTGAAACCTCATGAAGTTAATTACCCAACCCATGACCTGGAATTAGCGGCCGTGGTGTTTGCCTTGAAGATATGGAGGCACCATCTATATGGAGTTAGGTTTGAGGTGTTCTCGATCATAAGAGTCTGAAGTACTTGTTTGATCAGAAGGAGCTCAACATGAGGCAGAGGAGGTGGATGGAATTCTTGAAGGATTATGATTTTGGATTAAACTACCACCCTGGTAAGGCTAATGTGGTGGCAGATGCACTGAGCCGCAAGTCACTACATGTGTCATGGATGATGGTCAAGGAAGCAGAGTTGATTGAGAGCTTTAGAGACTTGAACCTTGGAGTTACCCTGACCCCTCGTAGTATAAGGTTGAGTCTGATCAAGGTGACGAGTGAGTTCAAGGGACAAATTATGCGGGCTCAGGAAGAGGATGAAGAGTTCTTGAGGTTAGTAGCCCAAGTGAAGGAAAAACTGAAAGAATTTGCTCAAGGCGTTGATGGCGTGTGGAGGTATCAAGGGAGGATATGTGTACCTGCTAAGGACGACTTGAGGAGGATGATTGTAGAAGAAGCTCACAAAGGTCATTTCACCATACATCCTGGCATGACAAAGATGTACCAAGACCTCAAGAGGATGTTTTGGTGGCCAGGCATGAAACGAGATGTAGCCGATGTGGTGGGAAAGTGCTTAGTTTGTCAAAGGTGAAAATTGAGCACCAAAACCCTCAGCATGCTGCAATCATTGGAGATCCCCGAGTGGAAATGGGATGGAATCTCTATGGATTTTGTGATGGGTTTACCCAACACAAGTGTGATTTGATGCCATATGGGTTATCGTGGATAGATTGACCAAGTCTGCCCACTTCTTACCCATTAGAGCGAATTATCCTCTGGATAAGCTAGCCCAGCTATATATCCAAGAGATCATAAGATTGCACGGAGTACCTGCAACCATCGTGTCTGATAGAGACCCAAGGTTTACCTCTAGGTTCTGGGGAGCCTTGCAAAAGGCCTTTGGGACGAAACTTTGTTTAAGTACAGCCTACCACCCCCAGACTGATGGACAATCAGAAAGAACCATACAAACCCTAGAGGATATGTTGAGAGCATGTGTAATGGACCGACCCGGAAGTTGGGACAAACACCTACCCCTCATCGAGTTCGCCTACAACAATAGTTTCCACGCTAGCATTGGGATGGCGCCTTATGAAGCCCTGTATGGCAGGAAGTGCCAATCTCCGCTTTGTTGGTATGAATCGGGTGAGCAAAGCCTCTTAGGGCCGGATCCGTTAGACAAACCACCGAACAAATTAAGAGGATAAGGGAAAGGATTCTCACCGCACAAAGTAAATCGTCAAAAGAGCTATGCGGATAAGAGGAGAAAGCCAATCGAGTTCGAAGAAGGAGAACACGTATTCTTGAAAATCACTCCTACAACAGGCATTGGTAGAGCCCTTAGAGTCAAAAAGTTGAGCCCACGTTTTCTTGGCCCCTTTGAAATCTTGAAACGAGTAGGAACAGTTGCCTACCAAATAGCATTACCACCCCATTTGTCAAACCTTCATAATGTTTTCCATGTCTCCCAATTGAGAAAATACAACTCCGACCCCAATCATCTTCTTGAGCCAGAAAGTGTACAGTTAAGGGAAGACCTAACCTTCGACCTACCGCCTATGAGAATCATAGATAGGAAGGTCAAGCAGCTGAGGAACAAGTCTGTGCCCTTAGTGAAAGTGGCATGGGGAAGAGGAAGCTTGGAGGAGCACACGTGGGAGCTCGAGGCAGAGATGCAAAGAGATTTTCCCCGCCTATTTACAGGTAACGAATTTTGAGGGCAAAATTCTTTTAAGGAGGGGAGAAATGTAACATCCCCATTTTTACCTAAGTTAATTAGCTCGGTGTTTCCGGCTAATTAGAGGGGTTAGCGATTAATTGAGAATTAATCGATTAATCTCGAGAGCAAGAGCTTAGTAAATTAAGTCTAGCCAACAATTTAATCATAATGTCCTAAGCGTTTTAATAAAACCTTAATCGTCGAATCCTTAATTACTCGAAGGTGCCAAAACAAAAGTAAGACAACCTAACCTTACTAATCAAGTTTATAATGATTAAGACACTTAAGACAACTCTTGAAAAATTAAAACCCAAATTTAAGCATATGCTTAACCGTAATGCAAGGTATCATAAAAAGTGTAATTGACAAGAGTTAACTCATGGGTAATTAAGCCAATTAAGTTAAATTACACTTAAATAAAATCTAATAACATTTAGAGATAAAAGTTCTTCCATGCATATGCCCTAAAAAGACATACCAAGGAGGAGCAACATCTCACCCTTCATTCGATCTCTTTAATCCTACACCATTAGATCAAAAGCCAAGACTAGGATCCTTGTCATCCACCATTAGATCTTGACACTTGGATGAGTCTTAGACAAGCAACCAAATCCTAAGAGGGGTACTCCCCTTTAACCCCTAGAGAAAAACACAAATTGGACATTAAAATGCCTCCAAGACTCAAGGAAAATACAACCCCCTCTTTTACCCCAAAGTCCTTAGCCTTCTTGCTTGCAAAAGAAGCTAAACTCACCCACTCCCCTTGCTTGTTGGAGAAGCAAGAGACATCAGCCCTCCCTCCCTCCATGTGCGCCTCCTTCCCTCTCTTTCTCTCTTCATTTTCATTTCACTCATCCTCTTCTCTCTCCTCAATTCCAAAATTCTCCTCCTTCTCTCTAAACTCTCCCACTTCTCTCTAGAATCCTTCCACTTCTCTCATCCTTTCCTCTCCTCATCCCACTCACAAGCTCTTCAAGAGCCACCATTTATTTTGTTCTTGGAGAATCAAAGACAATCACATACCAAGCCTCTTTCAAGATCCAAGAGGAGGAATACCACCACCATCACCTTCTTCCATCACAAATTCCTTCAAAGAAAGCTTCTTGGTAGTGGCTCTAAACTCTTTTTCTCTCTTGTTTTTCAAGCTTTAGAACTCCTATGCTCTCCATAGCTAGGTGGTTTTAAAGATTGATTATGGGCATCATAGCCATTCTTGTCATAAAATGAGATGTTGTTGCTTGTATGGTGGTTTGTTGAAAACATGTTTTCGGTTTGGTGTGATACATGGTTGAACTCAATATTTTTGAACTCCAACATGTTAGTTTTTCACTAATCTTTCATGGTATATGAGTGTTTTATCACTTGAGAATGTTTTCTTGAAAGTGAGGTTGAGTGTTTTGGAGAAAACATGAGGAAAATCAAAACGTGAAATCTGGATTTTCTGGCAGTCTGTAAACCGAACGGTATAACTTTTTCCAGAGAACTCAAAATTAGTGGAACCAATTTTATATGAAAATAGACTCAAAGAGCTTTCCATACATATAAAATACATAAGATTCGGAGTTAAAATGAGTGAGATATGATTTTTCAAAGTGGACTGTTCTCGGATTGGTTTCTGTCTGGGCAGTCTACACTAAAATGGGTATAACTCGAGCTACAAAAATGATTTTTGAGTGAGACCAAGTTTAATTGAAAGCTAAGACATATAGGAACAAACCCATAAAACAGTTTTCTCAGATTCCTTCTGAGTAATTATAATGAGAAGTAACAATCCACTGTACCGGGAGTGAACTTAGAAACTGAACAGTCAGAATAAAATATGCATAACTCAAGCTACAAAATGAATTTTTAAGTGGGGTTTCTTTTGTTTAAAAATAGACTCAGAGAAGTATATCCACACAAAAATTCGAAATAAAAGAGTAAAAGATGAAATTATGGTGAATTTTCAAAGTTACTGCCCCACTGTAAAAGTAAAACTGGTTATGGTAAAAGTTAAAGAATAAGGAGAAATAAGCTTTAAGACATTAATACCCTTATATTAAGCATTAGAGAACCCTCATAATTCAACTTAAAAAGTGTCAAAAAGGACATTAGACAAAAAGTGGCATTATGCTCAATAAGAGAAGTTTACACAAGAGACAATCTCAATTAAAAGCTTGCACCAAATTTCCTAAGCTAAGCTCATAAAACTTTGCTTGAGAATATGCCTTATGTTTATGTGCAAGCATGATGTTATGATAATGATCATGATGATATGATGATGTTATGATAATGATGGTGATGATATGATGATGTTATGATGATGATCATGATGACGATGATATGATATGATGCTTAATGTTACATGATATTGGTTTCTCTGTTTGGCAAAATTTTGGGAAGCTTGGCCTAAATTGTTATCTTTAAATTTTGTAAGAATTATGGACTTAGAAATATTTTGCATCATAATGCTTAAATAAGAAGAAGTTTAATTCAAGTAAGTGATCCTTCAAAAGGGAAGGTAACCTAATTTAAGTTTCCCCTCACCCACGACTCACATGAGGCATGGCATGACCCAAATTAGTGTGAGTATAGGGGATAGGTCTTACATGAGGCATGGCATGACCCACTAGTGTAAGTGAAATTCTATGGTGGCGACGGCCACGGTATGAGCTCATTACCACGTATGTTTAGTGGGTGAAAAGATAAAGTCAAGTTAAGAAAAGAAAAAGGGACTTCGGTCCAAAACCCTAGCAAGGGAAGAGGTTAAGGAAAACTTATAGCACAGTCATGCATTTTTATATGATTATACTTATGCCCATGTATGTCATGATATAAATGATTAGAGAGTATGTTAAAATTGAATCCACTTCGGATATTCACGATTTCAAAAAATGCAAGAATTGAACCGTATGCATGCTCACTATTTTCATTAATAAAACCCAAAGTCATTTGGGATGATGACGATGACACTTTCGTGTCGGGTTCGAGTCCTACTGAGAAATTCCATTTCTCACCCTCGTTATTCTTCCGTATCGTCACCAGATCTCGACGGCGCATCCGGTGGAGTGGAGCGTGGATCCCCAACACGGTGAGCGGACGTGTGACGTGGGGTGCAAGACGAAGCTGTTTTGGGACTTGTAGCGACCATCGCTCTGCACCTCCGCATATTTCTTTTGAGCTGAGCATTGTCATTCAAATTTGTACTTAGTATCTAGTATTTGGACCATGGCTCGACCATGAGCCTCTTTTGATGTAATGTTGATATATATGTATGTATATATATATTATGAACCCATATCGATGTAATGACTTTGCTATATAATGCAATGTACTTGTGAATTACTATTCATTTATCTTTCTCTGATTTTATGATATTGGAGTACGTATTGTATACGACACGCCGTTACTCTGTCTAGCTTCTCGTTCAAGGCTTTACTTTCAAAAAGTGACGACGTATTTCAAAAGAAAAAGAAAAATTTTACCGTATTTTCCGCGTAATTTAATTTCAAATGAAGTTTAGTTTTCCACGAGCATAAGTAACAGCTAATAAAATGCCGTAATACGACTTAAGCGTAGTATGGGTTTATTAGGGTGTTACATAATGCATTGTTGACTCACTCTTTGACGTTATTATCTCACATTTGAGTTCCTTTTTTTTTTTTGGTTTTTTTTCTTGTTCTTCATATCAAGTGGCAATGTCTTCCTTTCACCAATTTTGCTTATGAAGATTATGATCTTCCCTTTTATCATTGGGTAGGTTCTTCTATCGGTGAAATTTTATTTTATATATGAGCATGAAGTTATTGTTTCTGTCTCTTTTTGCAGGTCTGAGTTATAATGGTGTTTCACCTACTGGGGACTATTCTTTTGCTAAGTATAACAAGGTAAATATATGTTCAATCTTTACCTTCATGCATGCTCTGGATTCCCCCCTTTCTCTCAATAATCTCTCTCTCTCTCTCTCTCTCTCTCTATCATTTGGCTCTAATCAACATCTGTTTACATGATTTAATGTTAATTTACATACACTGGTGTAGTCTGTTGACATTACACACATGAGGAGTTGTCACGCCCCAAACCTAAGCCGTGACCGGCGCTCAGGTTAATTTGACTCATTTAACCTGACAAGCCTAATGACCAAATTCTATCCATATAATTTAATAATTTAAGTAAAGGGGCTGCCAAAAATTCGGCAGAGTCTCCCCTGAAAACTGGACAATCCAAAAATTACATAGACCTGTTTAAATCAATTATAATAACCAGAAATCACAGCCAGAATATTTCCAGAATAATAATTATAGGGATCAAAAGATCAGCTATACTAAATATTAATATACACATTATGACTATATCCATAACCCAAAAATAACTGATCCTATACCCTATAGCTGCAAAGTACTGGAATCAACAAAATAGAGGCCTCTTCCATAGTATAGGCCTACCAAAAGGAATATCCTGGGTAGAACAGCTAGTCCCAGGAACCTGCTATTCAGCACCTTGTGAATCTGAAGAAAATGAAAGGAAATAGGATGAGTCATACAGACTCAGTGAGGGTATATAAACAAAGTGGACGGGAAGGAGAAACTAAATCACGCACGAGCTTTTAAAATAACTGAAAATAACTGAATAATCATACATTCACCAAAGAAATTGATTGTGGCAATAGTTTGTCAATTCTATATTTCCATAAATAGAATCTTATCAACCTCCTTCATTTAAGCTAAAACTCATTAACAGAAACTTAACAATTCTCTATATATTATCTTAATCAACTTCCTAAGTAGACTTTGTCAACATAGAATCAAATATTTCATCAAACTAATTACTCCATGAGGGTTACCCAAGAAGAACTAAATTTCTATGGGGAGTGGTCTCAACCCATCTGATCATAAATATGAGCTCATCTCAAGCCGGGGGTCTTGCCTCGCCCGGTACTATCTCATTTAAATATACTATGTGCACATAGGCCGTTATATCTCTTTGCTAACGGCGAACGGTGTTCTAACTTAGAACCCATCACTGTTTTCTCAACATAAATTTATTTTTAAAATAAAATACTTAAATTCAATAACTAACTTCTATAAAATCCAATTCTTGCAAGAAATAAACTTTTATAATTCATTATAAATAAACCATAAAATAAGAAGGAATAGCAACAGGTGGCATTGAAATAATAATTAAGAGGATATCCAAAATATTAAATCAGCCATTAGTATCCAAAGAACTCCATTATTTTTTAGAAAGAGAAATTAATTGGCTGAAATGACTACCCCAAACCCATTATTAGCCCAAAATCAAATTATTAACTTTAACAGGTTAGTTTCTCCTATAAACATAAATTTAAAACTATTGCCACTAAGTAAATAACCACTCACAACAAAGAAGAATCAACCGAGCCGCTTCCTCAACAAATTCTCCTGTAAGGAGTAATCGCAGTGATCGTAAGGATCTGATCAATACAAATATTTTTTTTTTGACAAGCTTAGATAATTTGTTTGGAAATAGTTTAATAACTACCATGCTTATTATTAAACAAAATACCAAAATATTACTCGCCTACTATTTTATTACTACTCCCTAAATTTGATATAACCTCTAAAATTTACCCGTAAGAAAACAGGTTTGAGATTAGGAACTCACCTCAAGCTTTAAGGACTAGTGGATATCAAACTTTTGCGATAAAATAAAAGAAAAAGGAGCTCTGATGGTAAAATAAAAAAAGAAAAGAAAAAAAAAAAAAAAGAGAAGACGAGGAACAGAGGAGGAAGAAGAGATTTGAACAGAAGAAAGGAAAAAGGGAAAAAGGGAAAACGTGAACGGTGAAATTCTCACCGTTCCTTTATCCTTCTTTTTTTTTTTTTTTCTCAATGCTGAAAAGACTAAAATGCCCTCACCCCTTTTTGTTATTTCCTTTTCCCTGTTTCTGGAAGTTAATACCGTGGCATCACAATACCTCCCCCCTTAAAGAAAAATTCGTCCTCGAATTTTGAGATATCAACATACTTTGAATATCGAAAAGGTGTGGGTATTTCTCCCGCATAATTGTTTCGGGTTCCCATGTGGTTTCTTCGTCAGATGGTCCCCGCCAAATGACCTTCACTGATGCTACATCTTTAGAGCGTAGACGCTTTACTCGCCTATCTATGATTGCCTTTGGTTGCTCATTATAGCTTAAGTTCTCATCAAACTCAACCAAATTATGCTGGATAATGTGAGAAGGGTCATAAACATACTTCCGTAGCATTGATACATGGAAAACTGGATGAACACTTGAAAGATCGGGTGGAAGGGCTAAGCGATAAGCAGCTTGCCCTACCTTCTCCAATATCTCAAAAGGTCCAATAAACCTTGGACTTAATTTTCCTCTCTTACCAAACCTTAGGATGCTTTTCATAGGGGAAACACGTAGAAACACATGTTCTCCTACACCAAACTCCAAAGGTCGACGTCTTTGATCCGCATAAGACTTTTGCCTACTTTGAGCAGTCACTAAACGTTCTCGAATTAATTGGACCTTCTCAATTGCTTCCTGTATCAGATCTGGGCCAACAAGTTTAGATTCCCCAGTTTCAAACCAACCAATCGGTGATCTACAATGCCTTCCGTATAAAGCCTCAAATGGTGCCATTTGGATACTAGATTGATAACTATTATTGTAAGCAAACTCCATTAGAGGTAGATACTGGTCCCAACTCCCTCTGAAGTCTAGAACACAAGCTCGGAGCATATCCTCCAAAATCTGTATTGTTCTTTCAGACTGACCATCTGTCTGAGGATGAAAAGCAGTGCTTAAGTTCAATCGAGTTCCTAAAGCCGTTTGAAAAGATTTCCATAATTGAGCTGTGAATTGAGACCCTCGATCAGATATTATAGACAAAGGCACTCCATGTAAGGATACAATCTTATCTAAATAAAGTTTGGCATACTGAGCTGCTGTGTAAGAAGTCTTAACAGGCAAAAAGTGTGCGGACTTAGTCAGTCGGTCCACAATTACCCAAACTGAGTCATAACCCCTTGAGGTTCTAGGCAACCCTGTCACAAAATCCATAGTGATTCTCTCCCATTTCCATTTAGGTATTTCAATCTGTTGGAGCAACCCACCAGGCTTTTGATGCTCAGCCTTCACTTGTTGGCACACCAAGCACTTAGACACAAACTCAGCTATATCCTTTTTCATCCCTTCCCACCAATAGAATTCTTTTAGATCTTGATACATCTTCGTAGAACCTGGGTGAATGGTGTAAGACGAATGATGGGCTTCCTCTAATATTTTCTTCTTCAAGTCTACTACATCAGGTACACATAAGCGTTTGCCAAAACGCAAGACACCTTCAGAATCAATCACGAAGTTAGAAACTCTGCTTGCCCGGACCTCTTCCATAATCTTCCTCAAATGAGGGCCTTCTCCCTGGCTACCCTTAACGTTATCCACCAAGTTGGAACGAACTTGAACTTGAGCTATTAGTGACTTTGCACCTGAAATTTCAAGCTTCACCCCTCTACCTACAAATTCTTGGAACTCTTTCACTATTGGTCTTCTAACCTCAACTATGTGGGCAAGACTACCCATGGACTTCCTACTCAAAGCATCGGCTACTATATTCGCTTTTCCTGGATGATACAAAATCGTGCAATCATAGTCCTTCAGGAGCTCCATCCACCTTCTCTGCCTTAGATTCAAATCCTTTTGCTGAAAAATATACTTGAGGCTCTTATGATCAGTATAGATCTCGCACGTCTCACCATATAAATAGTGCCTCCAGATCTTGAGAGCAAATATCACTGCTGCCATTTCTAAATCATGTGTAGGATAGTTTTGCTCGTGCTTCTTAAGCTGTCTAGAAGCATAAGCAATAACTCTCCCCTGTTGCATTAACACGCATCCAAGACCAACTCTAGAAGCATCACAATAAACTACATAACCACAACCATAAGTAGGTAATGCTAACACCGGAGCAGACGTCAAACAACTCTTCAATTGTTGGAAACTTTGCTCACATGCATCAGTCCATTGAAACTTAACTTGCTTTTGTGTTAACCTAGTTAAAGGAGCTGCTATTTTAGAGAAGTCCTTGACAAACCGACGATAATATCCAGCAAGTCCAAGGAAACTACGGATCTCTGTCACGGATGTAGGCCTAGGCCAATTTTGCACCGCTTCTACTTTCTTTGAGTCAACACTTATCCCTTCTTTAGACACCACATGACCTAAGAAAGTCATGCTTTCCAACCAGAACTCACATTTAGAGAACTTAGCATATAGCTTATGCTCTCTCAGTGTCTGTAAGGCTAACTTCAAGTGCTGCTCATGCTCTTCCTTACTTTTAGAGTACACTAAGATGTCATCAATAAAGACGATCACAAAGCGATCCAAGAAAGGCCTAAAGATACGATTCATCAAGTCCATAAAAGCTGCA
Source organism: Pterocarpus macrocarpus (assembly GCA_031439585.1). NCBI lineage: Eukaryota > Viridiplantae > Streptophyta > Magnoliopsida > Fabales > Fabaceae > Pterocarpus > Pterocarpus macrocarpus. The sequence continues at coordinate 3,510,716 of CM062520.1, read as the reverse complement.
GGGGCATTGGTAAGTCCAAAAGACATAACTAAGAACTCGTAATGTCCATAGCGAGTACGGAAAGCTGTCTTAGGAATGTCTTCACCTCGTATTTTCAGCTGATGGTACCCCGATCGCAAATCAATCTTCGAGAAACATTGGGATCCTTGAAGTTGATCAAATAAGTCATCAATGCGAGGAAGGGGATATTTGTTTTTCATTGTCACCTTATTCAACTGCCGATAATCAATACACAAACGAAGTGAGCCATCTTTCTTCTTAACAAATAGCACTGGTGCACCCCAAGGAGAACAACTAGGGCGGATGAAACCCTTATCAAGAAGATCCTTCAATTGTTCTTTCAACTCCTTAAGTTCAGCTGGAGCCATTCGATATGGGGGTATAGAAATTGGTTGAGTATTTGGAAGCAAATCTATACAAAACTCTATCTCTCTGTCAGGTGGTAACCCTGGCAACTCTTCAGGAAAAACGTCAGGATATTCACATATTATTGGAATCTGTTCCAAATTCTCCTGTGATATACTAGTATCTATCACCATTGCTAAATACCCCAAACAACCCTTGTTTAGCAACTTCTGAGCAACCATTGTTGAAATTAAGTTGTTTGGTGACCAATCTCGATCACCTTGAAATGTGAAAGTCGGTTCACCTGGCACACTGAACTTTACCACTTTGTTGTGGCAATCTAAGGTAGCATGACAAGATGCTAGCCAATCCATGCCCAATATCACATCAAAATCTACCATATCAAGTACTATCAAGTCTACTATTGAGAGTTTACCTCCAACTAGCACCTCACATGATCTATAAACTAAATCAGCCAATAAGGAATCACCCATAGGCGTGGCTACTATCAAATGCTCACTCAGAAGTGAGGGGTCTCTTCCAAGGCAAGATGCAAAAGAAGGGGACACAAAAGAATGTGTAGCTCCAGAATCGAAAAGTGTACGTGCTTCATGAGAACATACTAGAAGTATACCTGTTACCACAGCATTAGATGCTTGAGCATCCTGACGGGTCAAAGCAAAAATACGGGCCTGTCCTCTACCAATCTATCCCTGACCTCTGCCACCTGATCCTCTACCACCTCGTTGGGTATTGTTGGATCCTCGACCCCCTGAACCATCAAAATGTCCTCCTGGAACTACTGGTGCTGATGCTCCACTAGAAAAAGGCTGAGAGTGTGACATAGGATAATTCCTTGCAAAATGTCCCATCTGACCACATTGGTAACACCCGGGAAAACCCTGCCTGCAAGGCCCAGAGTGCCTCTTCCCACATGTGATGCAAGTATCAGGAGCTCTATCAGAATATCTAGGATGCTGGGAGGGCCCTCTACTATGAGCAGTACTAGCTATCGGACTGCCTTGTATGCTCTGTGATTGAGGGGGCCCTTGCTGACCCCGACGACTCTGGCCATCACCACCTCTAGAACCACCACTGCTACGACCTTGGTGGCCACCATGAGCAACATCCGAACGTGATCTCTTACGCGAGTCATGGGAAGATCCACCTCTATCTCTGCCTCCCCGCTCAATCGCCAAGGCTCTATTCAAGGCCTCCTCATATGTCATCTCTATCCCTGCTAATACTCTGAATATGTAGGGCCTCAAACCCTCAACAAAGCGCTGAACCCGTAATTCTTGTGTAGCCACAAAGTGCGATGCATATTGAGAAAGTCTCTCAAACTGGATGTGGTAATCACATACTATCCTGGGTCTGTCTGTACAAGAGACTCAAATTCCCGTGCTCTGCTAACTCGGATACTCTTTGGTAGAAAATGAGCCAAGAACAAATTAGTGAACTCATCCCATGCTAAAGGGGGTGATCCTGTTTGCCTTCCGCGAAGCACAATCTGATACCAGCCTCTAGCTAAGTCTCGTAGTTGAAAAGTTGCCAACTCAACCATCCGAGTAGAAGAACACCCTAAAGCTCTGCATATCCATGCCACATCATCCAAGAACTTCTGAGGATCTTCACTTGAGTCTGAACCACTAAATACTGGAGGATTATGCCTTGTGAATGCAGACAAAGAAACTTCTGTCCCTCTGTGTTGAACAGGTGGAGGCTCAGCTTGAGTTGTCTCCTGACCAGACTCTGAATCCTCTTGATTCTGATCCACTTGAGGCTGCCGGTTTCCACCGAGAACAATTACTAATTGCCGAACTGTTTGTTGCATATTATGCATCCCGGTAGCTAATTCAGCTAAAGCGGGATCCCCACGCCTAGCCCTAGGAACCACTATCTCAGGCATCCTACCACCCCGTCCACGTCTCCCACGGCCGCGACCACGTCCACGGCCTCGTGGGGGTGCTGCATGAAGTTGAGTGGAAGCCTCATCAACAATCGGCTCCCTAGCAGGTCTCGTCCTTGGTGGCATCGTCACCTAGGACATGAACAAAGAACAAAAATGGGTAAAATCAAGAAAGGAGAATTGAAAGAACAACACTAAACATTTTATAATAACTTGGACAATAGATTCCAGTTTAACTGTAGTCACTCAAAGCCTCTTGCCTGTACGTTGTGCCTGGGTACACAAATTACAAGCAAGATTCTATGATTGTCTACATTTTGCAGCCTTTAGGACCTACTACCCACGCTCTGATACCAACTTTGTCACGCCCCAAACCTAAGCCGTGACCGGCGCTCAGGTTAATTTGACTCATTTAACCTGACAAGCCTAATGACCAAATTCTATCCATATAATTTAATAATTTAAGTAAAGGGGCTGCCAAAAATTCGGCAGAGTCTCCCCTAAAAACTGGACAATCCAAAAATTACATAGACCTGTTTAAATCAATTATAATAACCAGAAATCACAGCCAGAATATTTCCAGAATAATAATTATAGGGATCAAAAGATCAGCTATACTAAATATTAATATACACATTATGACTATATCCATAACCCAAAAATAACTGATCCTATACCCTATAGCTGCAAAGTACTGGAATCAACAAAATAGAAGCCTCTTCCATAGTATAGGCCTACCAAAAGGAATATCCTGGGTAGAACAGCTAGTCCCAGGAACCTGCTATTCAGCACCTTGTGAATCTGAAGAAAATGAAAGGAAATAGGATGAGTCATACAGACTCAGTGAGGGTATATAAACAAAGTGGACGGGAAGGAGAAACTAAATCACGCACGAGCTTTTAAAATAACTGAAAATAACTGAATAATTATACATTCACCAAAGAAATTGATTGTGGTAATAGTTTGTCAATTCTATATTTCCATAAATAGAACCTTATCAACCTCCTTCATTTAAGCTAAAACTCATTAACAGAAACTTAACAATTCTCTATATATTATCTTAATCAACTTCCTAAGTAGACTTTGTCAACATAGAATCAAATATTTCATCAAACTAATTACTCCATGAGGGTTACCCAAGAAGAACTAAATTTCTATGGGGAGTGGTCTCAACCCATCTGATCATAAATATGAGCTCATCTCAAGCCGGGGGTCTTGCCTCGCCCGGTACTATCTCATTTAAATATACTATGTGCACATAGGCCGTTATATCTCTTCGCTAATGGCGAACGGTGTTCTAACTTAAAACCCATCACGGTTTTCTCAACATAAATTTATTTTTAAAATAAAATACTTAAATTCAATAACCAACTTCTATAAAATCCAATTCTTGCAAGAAATAAACTTTTATAATTCATTATAAATAAACCATAAAATAAGAAGGAATAGCAACGGGTAGCATTGAAATAATAATTAAGAGGATATCCAAAATATTAAATCAGCCATTAGTATCCAAAGAACTCCATTATTTTTTAGAAAGAGAAATTAATTGGCTGAAATGACTACCCCAAATCCATTATTAGCCCAAAATCAAATTATTAACTTTAACAGGTTAGTTTCTCCTATAAACATAAATTTAAAACTATTGCCACTAAGTAAATAACCACTCACAACAAAGAAGAATCAACCGAGCCGCTCCCCAACAGCTCCAGAAGGAGTAACTGGCACCGTATCAGAAGGATCTGATCAATACAAATATTTTTTTTTTGACAAGCTTAGATAATTTGTTTGGAAATAGTTTAATAACTACCATGCTTATTATTAAACAAAATACCAAAATATTACTCGCCTACTATTTTATTACTACTCCCTAAATTTGATATAACCTCTAAAATTTACCCGTAAGAAAACAGGTTTGAGATTAGGAACTCACCTCAAGCTTTAAGGACTAGTGGATATCAAACTTTTGCGATAAAATAAAAGAAAAAGGAGCTCTGATGGTAAAATAAAAAAAGAAAAGAAAAAAAAGAAAAAAAAAAGAGAAGACGAGGAACAGAGGAGGAAGAAGAGATTTGAACAGAAGAAAGGAAAAAGGGAAAAAGGGAAAACGTGAACGGTGAAATTCTCACCGTTCCTTTATCCTTCTTCTTTTTTTTTTTTTTTCTCAATACTGAAAAGACTAAAATGCCCTCACCCCTTTTTGTTATTTCCTTTTCCCTGTTTCTGGAAGTTAATACCGTGGCATCACAGGAGTATTAAGTATTTGACCTATCCGGTAGGTATCATGTCATGACTACATTTGGTCGAGGCCATAGAACTTCATCTATGAGTTTGCTTAAATGACGTTACAATTTTTAATGCAACAAAGCAAAAAACAGAACTTCATGCACTGAATCATGCTGAGATTGTGGTCTCTTAAATGACATACATTCCAAGAATATGCATTGGAAGGTCATTTTTGTTTATATGACTATTAAATTGCTAGTTTGTAAATTATATTGTTTGGACCTTGTATTTCACAGATGATCACTTTACTGTAAATACAGGGGACAATTTATGATCAATTTGGCTGGATCTTATATCCTAACTTATCTTTGTGTTGCATTTGCCTTTTGTGTACACTCGATTGTAACTTTCGTTTGTGATGTATATTTATAAGACTCGAAGAAGTTATAATTTGCCTATGTTGCATTTCTTTTTCCTAACTTCTATTGCATCATTCAATGTTAGATTCATTGGTGGACCCTTTCCAGACATTGTAAGCCTAAGCAAGATGACGTGAAGCAAAAAGTAGATCATAATGACGACATGATTTGAAGTGCACACGAAGCTATTGCATCCTTGAACCATACTTGTTTGTATTTTGGGCTTTGGTCTTTGTATTGTGGCAAAAAGTTGCAGGGGAAATAAACTGAGTCTTCAAGGGAAATAAGAGCTGTTGGACTTCATTTTCATTCTATTATGTTTATTAAGTTTAGGAAGCAGCCGCAAATAGGCTATGAAATTTGCAGTTATCCTGCAGCCAAGATTTGTGGCTATGAAAATATATAATTTTGTATTATATTGTTGTACTCTACCTAAAACTTCTATGTGTTACACTTAATATATTCAAATTACTTCATTCGTAATAGAAGTTACTTCTTTCTCGATCATTGAACTAAACTACTAATATAAATTTATATTTCTTAGTTATTAATATACTGCATGGCCTAACAGCAACATGCAGAAAAATTGGTAATTTAAATGTTATTACGTAGTGCATGGCATACCACATTAATCTACTGCATGCCTTTTTTGGGACTTGACATTGAATCCATTGGAACAGTTTTATTTTTATTTTTCAATTTTTTTTAAAACTCAAAACAATCATTTTGAGCTATACAAAAAATAAAATTGCAGCCAAAAGATTCCAACTGGGTTAATTTCTGTAAATTAATGTGACCATCTATAAATAACTACACATTGCTGATCATCAGCAAGAACCTATTCTCAAGATGAAAGAATTCTTATGCAAATGCAGTACTTTCAGCTTTTTGAAGAGGTAACTAAATTGACTAACAATGGAAAACTTGGAAACTAACAGTATCAATGTGGCTGAATTTTTTGCACGAGATCATGTAGCAAACTTCTTTATCAGTGTCAGTAATTGACTTCAATTCTTTGCACATTAAATACCCCAAGAAGCCAATGAGACAACCACTAGATAAAGCAATGGCAAAGAATCCTGCTCCTTTACATAAGCCTCTAATAGCAATATAATATGCCAGATCAGTCTTGAGTTCTTCCAAAGTCTCATGAATTTTCAATTCTCCTCTATTTTTGTGACCACCAAATACAGTCTTGCTTCGAAAGGGTATGGTTGCTCTGCATTATACCGTCTGGTAGCTCTGCATTATACCAACAAGAATAAAAGAGGCCAAATAAATGAGAGCATCAAAATATATTAAGAAAGAAATAAGAAAGTCAATACCAGGCAGCACAAAATTATAAACACCAACAGAAAATAGAGATGTAATACCCTCAGAAATCTTCAATCCTTGCTAAAAGTGGTGACTGTGCTTCCCTAACATCCAAATTAGAAGTTCCAACATTGGAGTTTGGAGATTGATTATTTATAACATCACACCTAAGAGGCATAGTATGTTAGACAAAAATATATTTTCATAACAAAATAATCTTAACATACTAAGAATGAAAAAATAAAATAAAATAGTGGAACACATAATTGAGAAAAGGAAATAAGTAAAACAAATGAGTAAGATGTGCATTCAAATTACCGTGCTTGGTTTTTACTTGGACACTTTCGTATATTATGACCTTTCTTCTTACAAAATGAACAAGCATTAGAACCCTTTTTGCTTAATTCCAAACTGCTTTTCACTCGCAAAGTTCGAGGACGCCCTTTGGTTACCACATGAGAAGGATCACACAAAGTTATAGCACTGTCAATGACTTTTGGGGTACCTTGATTTGTCAAATTACAAAACTCCTCCATCGATTCTTCAACTTCCAATAAATCAAGTTCTCCAATTAACTTCTGTAAACCTTGAATTGCAATATCATGTTGTTTTTCTGATCGTGAAGCTCTTTCTGAGAGTTCTAGAGATTGAACCATGACACTATTAAATAATAAAGTACTAGAAGCTTTGTTGCAGTCCTCTTGGAACTCTTCATTTACCAACCCTTTAACCTTCTCCGTCTTCGCATTCCTTGTGCATCGACATAGAATATAATGAGACGGGAGTGTATATACCTTTTTCTTTATGAATACAGCCAAGACGTGCCTACATAAAATTCCCATAAACTCAAACATGTGACAACTACAACTTGCTTCATTTGAACTGACATGAAAAGTCACATAGTAGTTAGGCTTCTCCTGGTAAATTTCATGAACCTTGTATGTGTATACATCAGTAGAAAATTTAACTTTCTCTGAAGTAAACTTTTGAGATCCAACTAATTCATTTTGAAATATCCTGAACAACTTTCTTGTGTAACTTTTTGAAGCAATTTCTTCCATAGGATATAAAGTCCGCAAAATGGGAGTTGAATTCATTGTCTTAAAAACTCTTCTCTCTTTCCTTGTTATAACGTGCATCAAGAGCCCTCTCATATTGTGTCACAAACTTGCTCAATGCAGTACTTGAATTCACAAAATCCTTAAAAAACTTATTCATGCTTTCACTTCTTTGAGTGGTAGACATTCCAGCACAAAAATTAGAACGTACATAAGCAGGAGTCCATTTTTCTCGAATGGAGTATATCTTTTTCAACCACTGATTATCTTGCAACCCATACTTATCAATCATTGCTTCCCAATCAGATTCAAATTCTTCAATAGTGATAGATTGGTAAATGCACTTATAAAATTGATTCTTGAATTCATTGTGTTCATGATAAATATGGTTCAAGTACTCTGGAACTTTTTTCTCAATGTGCCACATACAAAAATGATGGTTAACCCCCTGGTAACACCCTTGTAACAGCATTAGTAATAGCAGTATCTTGATCAGTGATAATTGTTTTTGGAGGAATCCCAGACATTGCTTGTAACCAAGTGCTTAATAACCAAACAAAACTTTCTTCTGTTTCATCCCATAATAAAGCACATCCAAAAAGAATGGATTGTTGATGGTGATTAACTCCAGTAAATGGAATAAATGGCATTCTGTATTTATTTGTCAAGTATGTTGGATCAAAAGTCACAACATCACCAAAATATTTGTAAGCCATTCTAGACCTTGAATCAACCCAGAAACAATTTGCTAATTGTCCCTCTGCATCCATTTGAAATGCATAAAAAATATCCAGTATTTTTCAATTGACAATCTTTAAAATATGATAACATCAATTGAGCATCTCCTTTTTCTAATTTCTTTTGTCTCTTTTCACTCAAGTAATTTATCACATCTTGTGGACTAAAGCCAATATTTTCAACACCACCACTTTCAGTACATAAAACAGATGCTATTTTGCTAGGACACAAACCAGAATCATCAAGCACATTAATAAGTCTTTTTTGTATTTTAGTCTTCTTTCTATGTACTCAAAGAGATTGTGAACTTCTTGGGGAAGCAAGATTGTGATTATGGTCTTTTATGAATCTAGAATAATCCATCTATCTTCTCCTCTCTTTATATATAGCATCGCCTTACATCCTACCCTTGTCTCATCATTGCTCATATCTTCGCTTTTTGCATATTTTTTCACTCGAAACCCCTCCTTTGAACAAACAATTTCTTGGCCAATTACCACGCCATTTGTTCTTGATTTAGTCACACGACCCATGCGAAAACTAAAACTTTTCTCTTAGCATACCTGGTGTAATAATTCTTTGCATCTTCAAACGATGAGAATTCCATTCCTTCATATGGCTCTAATGGAGGCTGTGAAAGTTCCGTATTTGATGGCTGTCCAGTGTCAAGATGATCATCATGAGGAGCACTTCCAAGTCTATTTTCCTCTTCACAATTACTCAGTAATGATCCCTGCATAAAGGGCTATGTTAAAAAAATTCAAGGGACACTTAAATTTGGAAGCATGTAACATCTTGACTCCCACACTTAAAAATTTGGAGCAAAATTTTTGATTTCTCTTCATTCAAAAATTCCAGAAACAAAAAGCTTAAAAGATAAGGAGATACCTTTTTGCACGATACTTATTGGTCTGTGTAGCTAGAAAAAGTTTTGCTTTAGAGGAACTTTCAAAAAGCACAGAGCCAAAAGTATTTCAGATTTTTGAGTCTCTAATTCCTGGAAAATCAGATTTTGTTATTTTTAACCATGTGGAAAAGGAAAAGAGCCATAAGCAAATACAACAAACACAGAAATTTCTCGAAGATGCATCACGTGTAATTTAAGGTTTGTCAAATAGTCATCTCATTAAACTAATAAGTTAATAACTGCTAAACCAAAAAGAATTATAATGAATACATCAATTTTTTGGAAAGAAACTGAATTCTGGTCGTCCTTGTCAAAAGAAAAAAAAATGAATTTTAGTCATAAATCATTGAAATTCAACTAACTTCACTTGCCTGGCCCCAACAAAAGGGCACTTCAATAGTTTTCAAATAACAATCAATTATAGTAGAATATTCTTATCAATACAACTCTTGATTAATCTATGATAAAAGAATGCTTGTGACTTTGCGTAGGATATCATTTGGCCTCTTCCCAATTTGCTAATATATTAACTTGCTACGCACCTGAGAAGACCGAGGATAACATGCAAAATGGTGATGATATGCAAAATATTCCTCTGATTTCTTCATGTCGGCTATGACTTAAGCTATTCGATAAGAACTGACTTAAGCTATTCAATAATCATTGCAAGCAATGAGCAACGCATAATGATTAATTAATCGGAGACTGTATAACATTGGATTGAAGAGCCACGAGACTGAAGACACGCAACTGAGAGGGCAGAGGATAACACGGAGCTCACAACAAAGGGGGTGAAAAGTGAAAGAGGAGAAAAGGCTAGTTTCAGCGAGGACGAGAGCGAGAAACAGTAACCGTAAACAAAGAGTTCGAGAAAATGGTGCACTCACTGCGGTTAATGCAGAGTCAAAGAAATTAAGATTAATTTTAAGCTGATGATGTGTCAAATTATAATTGGCTGTGACAGTGTAAACTAAGTTTACACTTACAAATTTGTAATAGTAAGAATAATTGCAGAACATTGATAGTCAACGCATTAAAAAGAGTAAGATACAGCATCAAGTATTTAGCTGTATGAAATTTAGTGTAAGAATGAAAACTTATGAAGACCATTTCCCTTCACTGGAGTGTGCAGTATGATCGGTAAGAATTTTGATCTGTCAGATTAGTTTTGTTACTACTAGTCCAAAGCATCCTTGTGAACAGACCTAGCTACACTCTTCAGCTTAACTGAGGAATTAAGGAACAAATTGATTTACTATTAAAGCATTATGTTAAGAATATAACTTGGAATTAAAAGTACATGTTAAAATCAATCTTTGAGAAGGAGAAGTAGAGGCCCAAACTTCCTTAACAGGGAAACTTCTAAACATGGATATAATACATATAAAGTTATCTTACGAAGACAACAAATGTATGAATAATAAGTGTTGAGATTAGTAGCAAAAGATAGAGAAAAATTTTCTCTAAAGTATAACCTGGACTTGTTGGACCACACTGGGAAGTAGCACTACTTATATCAGATGCAGCGGAGGCATTCCTCCGAAGCTTTGAAGGATTGTTGGAAATTGCACCCTGAACACTTTGTTGGCAATGTAAAGTGCCTGAAAATTAGTTGTTAACAAAGATCAAATGACAGTTATATAAATTAAATCAGCAACATCCAGGTCAAGGTCAATAACAAGAGGATATCAATCAATACAATTCTAAATTAGTATGAATAGTTTATTTTTGTTTGGGTTTAGTAGAGGAAAGATTTTAAATTTTACTGTATCTAAGAAAAAACTAATTTTGTTTAATATAATAAATTTTTAAATTAATATAAATTAATATTAACTTAAACCGTTAATAAAATGTGATTATTTTTGTTAAAATAGTATACAAAATTGGTAAAAATTATGTAATATTTTGGCAAAAAGCTTACAATATTTTGGTGGTGGGGGACAAAATATAGAGTAAAGGCATAATAAATTTATATTAAAGGTGAAAATAGGAAAATGATAAATATTGTGTTGTTGGTGTGTTGTTGTGTAGATATTAATTTGCTTGGGGATTTATCAATTATATTTAATGTCGTAGGATTGGGAAGAACCAACAAGAAAAAAAAAATTAATTGTATTCATTTAAATGATGAAAATTAAACAATTGAATTAAGGTGAATGAGAATTGTGATATAACACCATGTAGTAGTTGATCAGTGGTAATGTTAGTAATGTATTAATTTTAGTTAATGGGGCAAATGTAATGTATCTGAAAGTTACTTCGCACTTGGATTATGCAAGGCATGATTTTAAACAAAATCCTTTTTTTAATGTAGGAAAAGATTATCTTATGCAATTACATGAAGTGAATTTTGAAAAGACACAAAATTGGTAAACAAATACTGATTTTTGGTTTTTTTTTTTTGGTTGAAATGTTAATGTGGTATCGAAAGACTTCCTTCGATTCAATTTATTTATTAATTTAAATAATTTGATATATTTTTAAATTAATATATTTAAATATAAATTATAAATCTTGATGCTGATCCATGCTAGGATTGTAAAATTCCATTCAACATTGAAATTTTTTTGTTTTTTTAGACTCAAAAACAAAAATTTTGATTCCCGATAAAAATTGAATAATCAATGTCCAGTTATTTGACTTGACCATCGTAAATGCGACTGTGAATATTAGTTGAACTTAGCGCATAAGTACACAGAAGCACCGTTTTACTATGCCCCGCTTCGGATTTTTCTTACTTACGGGCTACGACACATCACTGAAATTATTGGACTTGTCATTTCTCGTGAAATTGAGCTACCCAGCAGTCCATTTAAGTTTCCGAAAATTTCGCTCATGTTATTCAAAAGTAGCAAGAAATTCATTTTTGTTTTCGAGTGAGTAGATATACTTGTATATTATTTTCTTAGACTAGCTTATTAATAGCATGCTTGGGAGCACATTTAGCATTCCTATAATTGATTCTATCAATTTTTGATAAAATTTGGTTATTGACTTCTAAAATTAATTTTTATCTTTAGAATTGATTTTAAAAGAAATAAAAAAATTTTACTTTCTGCTATAATTATTTTTTATCAAATATAAATTATTTTACCTTAAAATTAATTTTAACTAAATTAATTTCAATAAAATCAATTATATCTAAAATCAACTCTACAAAAATAAAACCAAATACACTTTAAATAGATGGACGATCTTTTCCAAGTCTTTAGTTGTTAGTCCACCAAAGTCATTGAGGTGAGCCTCACAACCGACATATTTGGGTACGATATTTTATGGGAATTTTTCAATTATTTATTCTTGAAAAAAAAAATCAAGAACAACCGTTTGAAAGGAGGGATAATGATATTTTTACACCATTTCAATCACGGATTTAATTTTAATATATTATTATTATAAATTTTTTTATATAATCATTTAATTATATATATTTAAAACATTAACAATGTTTAACTCTTATATCACAAAAGTTATATAAAAAAAATAAAATATTAGTAATTATCAGTTTCAAATATTTTATAATAGATGTTCGAACTTCCATCCATATTGAAAAAGTTAAAACTTAAATTAATAAATTCAATGAAAACTTTAAGAGAAACACATTAAAAGTTTGATAAAAATATGCGAGAAACACATTAAAAGTTTGATAAAAATATGCGCAAAGGGACATCAATTGGTTCGAGTGATCCGTGTCATAGAAAAGGTGCCTTCGTTATCAATCTGCATATATAGGGGCTACTTGGATTAATACTAAACCATACAAATATCAATCTAATATTTGTTAATTTCATCGCTTGTGATGACCACAATCACAATGATGAATCCACGCCGCTCCAAATTTCTCATTCAAGCCATGTTTATGGTGTGGTTGATGTTGCAGATGGACCTTGTTTCTACAAAAGAAATTAGGTGCAAAGAAAGGGAGAGGCATGCACTCCTCGACTTCAAGTCGGGCTGGTTGATGACTATGGCATGCTGTCGTCGTGGGGGAGTGAAGAAGATTGTTACCAATGGAGAGGAGTTTTCTGCAGCAACCTAACTGGCCATATACTATTCCTCGATCTTAATGGTTCCAATCCCGATGTTCCCAAGCGTGAGTCCTTGAAGGGTAAGATCGACATGTCACTGTTGGAGTTGCAGCATTTGATGTATTTGAATCTCAGGACGAGTTACACTACTCCCATTTAATTTTGGGAGTAACTTAGTCCCTTCAAAAAAATTAGAAAATATCTTAAGACAATATTATTAAATAGATGTCTTTATACTTTTTCTTGGCAAATAGAATCATATCCCAACTTGAATCGCTGTGTCTAAAGGGACTATGGGAATCCAAATGTCGCTAATGCTGCTTATGCTGGTGGTCCACCAGGTGGCCCAAGGAGTTCATGGCCTGCTCAGGCTTCCCCTGCTTATGGGTCTATGGGCTATGGGAACATTGCTTCTTAGCGTGCTCCAAGTGGTGGTGCTGGATCTTGTGATGGTGGCCCCCAAAACATTACCACCTCCCCCATGAGAGTCCAACATTCCTATGGAAAGGAAATGTTTGTCATTATGAAAATATCAAAATACCCCTATCGCCACCCAAAGTCATCCGCCACTGACCTTTGCCATCCGCCGTCATCCACTACCCGCTGCCGCTGCCGACCACCTCTGCTGGCCACTTTTCGGTGCCAGCCACTGCTGCTATTCGCTATCTGCTACCTGCCGCCACCCGCTGCCTGCCACCGCCGTTGTTTGCCACCTTCTTGTACAGCTTGTTGGCCACTGGCCCACTGGGCACACTTGCCGGGCCGTGCCACAACCACTTGCCACCACCTCCATCAAGGGTGTTTTTGAAAATTTATTAAATATTTTTGGAAATTCAATTTATATACCAAACACTCTAAAATATCATACTTGGGAAAGTTGTTCCTGGAAATAGCGTTCTTGGGAATCCTATTCTCAGCAATAAAAATTTATTCCATCTACCCTTAGTGTACTTAAATCTTGATGACAATCTACTAGAGGGTTCAATCCCATATCAACTTGGAAAACTCTCCAATTTGAAGTGGCTTTCTCTTGGACAACATGCTTATTTTGGTGCTCTCAAAATTGACAATGGGAATCATGCTGGTGGTCAGTGGTTATCCAATCGCACTTCTTTAACCCATCTTGAATTGAGAGGGGTCCTAAATCTTAATCATTCTCATGATTGGCTGCAAATGGTTAGTAAGCTACCTTATCTTAGGAGTTTGAATCGGGATGGTTGTTTCCTTTCTGATCATTTAATCCATTCTGTGGGAATTTCCAAATTCAACTCTTCTTCTCTTGCATTCCTTGGCCTCTTTGATAACAACTTCGCATCACCCATGAAATTCCAGTGGATATCCAAAGTCGGCCCCAGCCTTGTTGGGCTGGACCTTGATTGTAACCACTTGGAGGGTCCCATACCAAATGATTTTGGCACAACAATGATTTATCTTCAGAATCATTACCTCAATGATAACAGACTAAAGGGAGAAGATCTGAAATCCTTGGCAAATATATGCACTTTGCGTGAGTTATTCTTGCGGGGAAACAATTTGGCTGAAGAACTTTCAACAATTCTTCAAAATTTGTCTGCTGGCTATGCTAGACACTCACTCCAAGTATTGTCCCTAATTTTGAATCAAATAACTAGCAGATTATCTGACCTTTCCATATTTCCATCTTTGAAAGAATTGAGTCTTGCCGGAAATCGGTTAAGTGGAGAGATCCCTGAAGCTAGCAGATTGCCATCTCAGTTGGAGTATTTGTCAATAGGATCAAACTTTTTAGAAGGTGGAATTCCAAAATCATTTGGAGATGCACGTAGTTTGAGCATTTTGAGGCTACCTAATAACTCATTGAGTGAAGAGCTTTCTGTGATAATTCGTCACTTGTCCGGGTGTGCCAGAAACTCACTACAAGATTTACATCTAGATGTCAATCAAATCAATGGCACACTGCCTGATCTATCGACATTTCTGTATTTGGAAGTGTTACATCTTTCTAAAAACAAGCTGAAAGGGAAGATATATGCAGATCGTCGATTTCCATCTCAGCTAGAGATCTTATCATTGAATTTAAACTCTTTAGAAGGTGTAATCACTGACTCCCATTGTGCTAATATGTCCAAGTTAAACTACTTGGGCTTATGTGACAACTCATTGGCTTTGACATTTAGCCAGAATTGGGTCCCACCCATTCAGTTAAAAGAAGGCATGTCATTGAGATCTTGCAAACTAGGTCCTGCTTTTCCAAAATGGTTGAAGACACAAAATAGCTTCAAATATCTTGATATTTCCAATGCTGGAATTTCAGACATTGTTCCTGAGTGGTTTCGGAAAAATTAGCTTTTCCATCACAAGTGATAGTGGATATCTCATGCAATAATCTCAAAGGTACAATTCCAAATTTACCAATAAGGCTTATTTCTATGAGCACTTTAACTCTTTCCTCAAATCAATTTGAAGGCTCAATTCCACCATTTCTACGAGGTGCTAAATTTCTTGATTTGTCCAATAATAAATTTTCAGATTCTCTACTGTTTTTTTGTGCTAATGGTACAGTTGAAATATTAGACCAACTGATCCTTTCAAATAATCAATTATCTGGATCAATTCCTGATTGTTTGAGTCATTTCAAGTCATTAGCCTATCTAGATTTGAGCCACAATGAGTTTGCAGGAAAGATTCCTACCTCAGTGGGATCCCTTCATGAACTTCTAGCATTAATTTTGAGAAACAATAGCTTAACTGAAGAGATCCCAATCTCTTTGAGGAGTTGCACAAAGTTATTAATGCTAGATGTGAGTGAAAATAGATTATCAGGACCTATCCCTTCCTGGATTGGGGAGTTAAAACAATTGATAATGGTAAGCTTACGAAGCAACCGCTTCTTTGGAAGTTTGCCATTAAATCTTTGTCGTCTAGCAGGCCTTGATCTATTAGATCTCTCATTGAACAATCTATCTGGACAAATTCCCAATTGCTTTAAGAATTTTTCTGCGATGGCTCAGAAGACTACCCCAGGAGATTATCGCTTTCTGTATAATAACATTCTTGATGGAAGCATCACCTTCAACAATCATGGTTTGGAGGCATCTTTGATGTGGAAAGGTGTAGAACGAATGTTCGGGAATAACCGGTTACTCTTGAAAGGTATTGATCTCTCAAGTAATCAATTATCAAGGCAAATTCCAACAGAAATAGTGAATTTATTTGAATTGGTTTTATTAAATTTATCAAGAAACAGTTTGACAGGAGAAATTCCTTCAATGATTGGAAAGCTAACATCATTGGAATTTCCTGATTTGTCAAGAAACCAACTTTTTGATTTATGAAGATAACCTTGACCTTTGCGGGCCGCCACTTCAAAAATTGTGTGAAGAAGAGAAGTCACCGCCAATAGTTCATGAAGATGAGGCTCATTTTTCTCCCGTGGATTTTACATAAGTATGGCACTTGGTTTTGTTACTGGATTTTGGGGGATCTTTGGCTCAACACTAGTCAAGTGTTCTTGGCGACATGCTTATTTCTGGTTCTTGAATAATTTAATGGACAACATTCATGTCATGATAGCAGTGAAAATTGCCAAATGCAAAAGGAGGCTCAGAGGTCTGCTGGTAGTAACTTAGCTCTCCCATGTATGCTTTTGGATTTTACATAGACAGTTGTTTTAACTTATTTTCATATTTAACGAAAAAAAGAACTTATGCTACCATCAATTATTTTTTGAAAGATTATAACTTATATCTTCAAAATAAGACTAAATTTTATTTCAGTATTCTTGTAACAAATTTTGTGTTTGATTGATTTTAATGTGAAAGCCTAGGTTAAAGCTCGAAGGTACTTTTGGAAAACAGATTATTTTCATTTCATTAGTGATACTGTTTTCTTATGGCTAAGGGTGCCATGTTAGCTGTGCTTTTACACTGCATGATCCCTGGCTTTTTTTTTATCTTGAATCGTCACTGCATGAGTGGTTGTCATACCTTATTTGCTGCTATAAAAAATATTATTTGAATGGAGACATTTAATTAATATTGAATGATAGCATGTGATATATGTTTAAAGGAACGTCTCAGCAAAAATATTAGTCTCGAGTTTCATTTTGCAAATGGCCCATGAAATTTTAGATTTACGTGTAAGGTTAGTTAAACCAACAATTTGAATGACTTGAGAGGATACAAATATATTTCTTAATAATTAAAACCTATTATGAGAGACAGTATTTTCGTAATTGAATGGTAACTTTATTGAGTTTATTTCTTCCGAAAAATCATATTTTATCAAAAAATTGAACTTTTTTGGCATAACATTACGGATCTTATAAATTAATTGTTTCGAAATTTACGGCATGCACCACTTGTATTTCTTTCATTCTTGGAATCTTCATATTTGTTGTATTGTTATCGTTTCCTCTATAATTATTTATAAAGAATTTCTATTTTAAATTTGAGTAACTCCGCAACATCTTGATTTTATATAGACAGTAAATTTGGGATGCTTATACTCTCTGTCCTTTCTTTTTCAGTCTCAATTGGGAATATTTGAACTTGTTAATCCCTAGGCAAGGTAAGTTTTCTCTGAGGAATAAGCTTGAAGCTGAGGGCTGCATTTTCTACCCGACAAAAGGGATGTTCACAGATCTTGCATGTATTGATTGTTTAAAATTGTCATGTACTTTCATTTTGCTTGTAGGAGATTAAATCCTTATGTTTGTATTAAATAAAGTCTTGGACTACTCATGAAGACTTTGCTTTTAAATAAAAGTCACTCGAATATATTGCAAGATGCTAATAGAACAAGAGTGAACTCGCTAACAATAGCATTAAAATGGAAACTTACATATAACAAGGATTCTGAGTTGCAAATTGTGTGTCTCTTTAGTCCCCACACACGATTTGGGGACTAAAGTGACACAATTTGTAAATTTCAACTTCAAAGATTAAATAGTTAATTTCTTAATTTCAGGGGTTAAAGTGAAGTGCACCTACAACTTTAAAGACTAAAGCAAACCTTACTTGAATAATAGGTAATTAATTAAGATAGAGATGTCAATTCCTAAGGCATGTAAGTTTTGCAACCTATATCAAATACCTGAGACAGTATGAGAGGAATTGTATGAGGTTGAGGGTTCAGGAAGAAAGTTTAGAGGGCAAAGAACATTTAGAAAGGGAAAGATATTAGATAAGGGAACAACATACTACAATAGCCTTGCCTTCCTCAGTGCCTATTCTTTTTAGTACAAGTTGCCTGCTTACTTCCACTGAAACAATATTGCCTATCTGCTTACTTCACCCTCGATGGTGGAGGGGTCCCTTACTCAACCTATTGTTGCCTATAATGACTGTTCTGACCTTGATCATTGGAACATTCTTCATTGGAGTAGTACCTTGGGTCTTCTTATAAGGGCTCCAACTTCGACTCCTTTTGCGATGTCGGTTTTGAGCCCTCCTGCAAGCGTCTTCTTCCCAACACCTTTTGTCATTGTTGTCATGCCTTATCTCTATCTCATCTTCCAACGTGCGAATACGAGTCGCTTAGTCCTGCATTACCCTAAGTATCGCCTTTAAGGTAGAATTGTTTGGGCGACTTCCACCCTAGAGGCTACTTGCTTAGTAGGGGTCGGTGTTTCAATTCCTTCATCTCTTGGAGGTAGGTTCCATGCCTCGGGAATGTGATTCCTACTCTGTGATTCTGATTTGGAAACCGTGACTCCATCCACTCTTTGCTCAAGGCCTATAGTGGGGCCCTATTTTTGCTATTCATCAACGACACATTGCTCTAATCAACCAACCACATGCTCCCACTATGGTCGCTAATGTTTGTTGTAGGATTTGTGGTGCTGGTTTGCCTGTGCTAAACTCGAGGTGATAATCGTGAGGTTGAAAATTGGTTCACGTGTCTAAGGTAAAGTGTTGGTGGTGTACATGCTGAGATTGCGATGATCAGGTCAATAAGAGTTTTAGAGATATGAAGTAGAAAAGGAATGATTAGATACCTGGTTTTTGCTCCTTCCCTATCTTTTATTTAATTGGAGCTGAAACCCTAGTAATTATTTCTGTGTCTCACGTAGCGGTTATCTTGGAACACGTAACAGACTTCGTGAATTCATAAGGGAGTGACCTTCTGGCCTTTAGCAAAAATGATTGGCCATGTGAGTTAGGTCTTTGGACACAATCCAAGTTCTGTTATTAGGCCTTTGCCAATTGGGTTTTGTACTCTGAATTTGGACTATAACAATAGTTAATTTCTTAATTTTAAGGATTAAAGTGAAGCACGCCTATAATTTCAAGGATTAAAGTGAACCTTAAGTTGAATAATAGGTAATTAACTAAAATAGAATTATCAATTCCCTAGGCTTGTAAGTTTTGCAGCCTAGATCAAATACCTGAGACAGTATGAGAGGAATTGTATGGGGTTAAGAGTTAAGGAAGAGAGGTTTAAAGTGCAAAGAATATTCAAAAAGGGAAATATATTAGATAGGGAAATAGCATATTGCAATAGTCTTGCCTTCCTCGGGTTCCTCTTGGCTCGTGGCGCTAAATAACTTAGGTAGTGAAATCCTTGGGCCATAAACTGGTTGCAGAGTGATTGTCATGTGTGTTGGGCCAATTTGGCCATTTGAGTCCATTACACACAACTGGCAATTCTTTTTTTTGGATTTAATTTCATACTTTTCACTTTCGCCAAAAAACATAAATTTCATAGTTTTTACAATTGAAGTTTTTGTCAATCAACATCTGGAGGGATTTAATTCCTCTATTTAGTTTTCTCTGTCTTCTTCCTTATTCCCCAATAAAATTTTGCCAAGTGTAGAAATTATGGGTGATTTTAAGCAAGTTGGTTTGACAAAGAAACATTAGTGAT
Source organism: Pterocarpus macrocarpus (assembly GCA_031439585.1). Lineage (NCBI taxonomy): Eukaryota > Viridiplantae > Streptophyta > Magnoliopsida > Fabales > Fabaceae > Pterocarpus > Pterocarpus macrocarpus. The sequence continues at coordinate 3,490,926 of CM062520.1, read as the reverse complement.
GTCACGATTTTAGATGTGCCAAATTTTTATTGGGGAAGAGGAAATAAGGTAGTAAAATGAACAGAGTTGGAATGCTACTTAGAGTAATAGGTATACTTAGCCTCAATTGGATCAATTTTTCATGTTTAAATGAGTTATGACAGTGACGAACTAAAGAGAGTTACTTAATTTTAATTATTCAGGGGGAATTAGAGAAATAAGCAAATTGCAAGGCACTATTTTAATTGCTTTAGAAAAGCACTGAAATGTATGCGTTCAAATGACTTATAAGAGATCCGAGAACAAAGCTATTTGTCATTCATTGCCCAGAGAATGTACACATCTTCCAAAATAACAGAAGTGGTGGCACCAACAACGTAGAGATGAGAGTAATTTGGAGATTGAGAACGAGGCACAGCATATTCACAAAGCCAGGAGAAAAAAGGTGAATTGGTTTCCAATTAGTGAGCGTGTTCTTTATCTTCTTAAGCAAATTGATTGCCAAATTTTTATCTTCTTAATTAATAATTCTTAGATAAAACAATTAAAAAAATATAATTATTATTTTTTCTTAAAAAAGGCTTTTGTTAGACATTCGTATGTCTATGTAAACACGAAAAGCAAATAAAATTTACAATATTTTAGGTGTTTAGTTTTTTGTATTCAAAGATTTAAAAAAAATGGGTGAAAATAATTTTGTTCATATTAACATCTCTTCTCGAAAACTTTAAGAGAAGAAAACAAAATTAAACAACATAATATTTTTAGAATTACTAATAAAAATATATCAACAAACTATCATTATCTAGAGAAAGGGGGGGGGGGGGAAGGAAAAATCCAAAGAAACCCAGTATTCCGATAATTCTTGTAATGCTCGGGTCAAGAGTTACACGAATTGTGACACCTTGCTTTGTCGGACCTTGTGAAAGTTCTAAGTTTGGACCCTATGCCCCCTTGGAGGACTATAGGTTTGGGACATTTTCTTGGAATCAAAAGTCCCGATAATCATTCCTTAGATATCAAAGAATTGAAGAGCTATTTTTAATACCCTTTCGTTTTCAAGCTTGATGTTTAAGAAAATGTAAGTTTTCAGAAGTTTGTACTAAAATCCAAAAGTTGGATTTTGATTCTTAAGGAGTTTGATTTTTCCAATATTTTTATTGGATTCAAATGGGGGATATTCTCTTATTTACATTTATGTTTTAAAGTTAATGTCCTCATTTAAGAAATATAAATAAGTATATGATGATGTTTGAGAAGTGTTTGGAAGAGGAGAAAAAAAAAAAAAAAGAGGAGGTGGACTGGCGCTGGCGCCAAGGCAGCCGCCAGTCTTGGGTCTTTGCTGGAAGTGATGCGACTTTAGGTGGGCAGCGCCAGGCGGTGCAGTGTCGCGCCTAGGCGCCTGCTGGACGAAATTAAAAGAAGGATTCTGTCCCTTCTTCTTCATTCTTCCTCAACTTCTCTCTCTCTTCTTTCTATCTCTTCTCTCTTTCTCTCCTCATGGATACCATGACTCCTTCACTATTTTTCTACTCAAATCCTCCACAAATCCCTCTCCTTCATCATCATCATCATCAATCTTCTTCCTTGAAGCTCTCTCTCTCTCATCTCTTTAGAGAGAGAAACGAAGGTGGAGGAGACCCAAGTCCTCCATCAAGTTTCTTCCTTCTTTGACAATCCAAGGTAACTCTCTAAGCTCAAATCTTCTTCTATTTCATGGGTAGGGAAGGATTTTCTTGGAAGATTAAGTTTAAAGTTGAGGTTAGGGAACCTAGGGTTCCAAATTGGGGGTTTTTATGCTTTAGAAATATTTCAAGTTAATCTTTGGTACTATAAGCTAATTAGTGTTTGGATAATGATAATTTTGATGCTAGACAACTCATGTGGTGACTGTAGCTCCGTGGTTCAGTATGCTAAGGCTGTTCCTTCTCTTGGATTAGCACTGTGAGTGGATAACATATCTATAATTAGTTTGTTTTAAGTATATGTATAATTTATAGTTTATGTTATGTATATCCATGATTTCATAAATGTTATCTTTGTGGTTTAAGTTATTAAAGATCAAAGAAATTGAAATAGCATTTTAACAATGACCTTAGTGAATTCTTGAAAGATAAAAGATATTACTCTTTTCTATATATATATATGATTATGTATGTGTGTGTGGGACAAGCACCTTAAAGGTGAATTTCAATACTTGAATAGTTTGATAGAGAAAGAGATGGTTTCAAGTCATTAAATGTTAGCTATATAAAGGCTTGAAGTTGATATGAGATTTAGAAATTATAGATTTCTATGAAGTAAGCTTAATATTGATTTCTATGAATCATTTTCACATTGATGTTGTTTTTTTTAAAAAAAAAGCTTGATATGTTGAGAACTATGAAATGTTAATGTTTTAAAAGCTTAAGCAATGTATTTAGAATCCAGACTTGATGTCTGGAGTAAAGTTATTAAGGAATTTTAATGATAACAAATTAGAAATGAGCAAAGGTTTTCAAGGGGGAGGGAACTATAGCAGAACTGTTTGTTAATGGCAGCAGCATTAGCCTTGGTGCACCTCGAGTAACCCAGCTAGCAGGGTGATTGCTAGCCCGACATGTTTGGCCGACATGTCTGGAATATATAGACACGCATAGGCGTGAAGTTATCATTTACTGCTGGAGTTAGGCCACAGGGCCACCCAGTCAGGCAGCTATTTCTGAAATAGAATCCTCCCTTAAGCTTTATTATGGTTTATTTCAGCTAGATTTAAAAGTATTATGCCTATATATATGTTATAATGAAGTTATTATCCAGTCGAATTAAAAAGGAGATTTAATGAATTGTATAGGTTTACTGAAAATCTTACGGTATTTGATATTCATAGATGAAGTATTTCCAATAACAAATATGGTACGAGGTTTTTAAGAAACTAATAAAGTTATTGTTTTGCAAATGTTGCGCTTTGGCTTGTCCCACCCTTGTTATAGATATATTATTCTTCACTAAGTCGTATGACTCACTCTTTCTTCCTTTCCATGTTTTTAGACAGGTGCAAGATTGTGTTCAAGCTTCCACAGCTAATTAGAAGTTTCAGCATCTAAGTTTAATTGTAAAGTCTCTAGAAGTGCTCCATTAACCTACAGGCAGGGTCCTCCCTGTGTTGGTCTTATGTTGTTATATGTATTAGTTTAAATCTCAATGATTATGTATTTAAGTTTCTGGAATAGTTGTGTAAACATAATTTTTATAAGTGATTATGATTTAAATTCTCATTTTGTGTGCTGTGGGGTGCATTCGGAGAATGCCTGGATCTCCAATGAGTTTGCATGTGTATGTGTTTTATGCAGGGCGAGGATCCTTATTTGGGAATAGTCCTAAATACAAAGGAGACTCTGCCCGATTTTCTATTAGAATAAAGTCTAAAGTAGGCTTGCTAGGGACGTGTCCCTATGCGCCGGTCACGTCCTGAGTGGAGTCGTGACAATTCTACTTATCTTAAACATATACCTTGCCTCAGTTGGATTCACACGTTTTCATAAGTTGTGACATTGATGAACTAAAAAATGTTATTTAATTTTAATTATTCAGAGAGAATAATAGAAATAAGCAAATTGCAGGCAAACTTTTAATTATTTTAAAAATGTACTGAGATATATGTGCCTTCTTCGAGTGACTTATAAGAGATCTGACGACATAGCTATTTGGTCGTTAGCTAGAGAATGTTCACATCTTCTAAATAACAGAAGTGGTGTATAGTGTATACATTTAAGCAATGACAATAATGTAGAGATGTAATTAATTTGGAGAAGCAGAATGCATAGGATACATTCGAGTGAGTCAACCAAATGTCATTGACGGAGTTGAAGCCGTATAAAGTACTTCAATTAATTAATTTCGTATGGACAACGATATCTGTTCGGTTTATCGTAGCAACTGGGAATAAGATACCTTCATCTCGAGTATTGTTTTAATTTATGGAGGAAAAGTTCCGGGACAACTTGGGAGAAATTGGCCAAGGGCAAACATACATAGAATGAAAGTGAAAATACAGCTATCCTAGCACTGCTGTAACTCCTCAACCATCGTTAAATGGTTATAAGATCTAAATGAGGCACAACATATTCACAAAACGAGCTGAAAAAGTAGGGATGGCAAAAAAAATGGCCAAAATAGGTATCTGTAGGAATTACTCGCAACGAGGATGGAGGATAATATTCTCGCCTTATGGGAATCCGCTAAATCTTTGTTAACATAAATTAACTAAATGCTCTCATATATGTAAATATATAATAAAAAAACTTAGTCATGATATTTGTGTCTTGTGATTTGGATATTTGTAATTATTTTTTAATAAATTTGCATCATGTAATTCATTTTTAATTTGAATTGTATTGTGTTGGATAATATTATAATGAATTATAGATATCTATAAATATTTTATTTAGATTTTTCTCTTTTTTAGATATTTAAAAAAAATTTATATAAATTCATGGATATCTGCAAAAATTTGAATCCTTATGGGGAATCAGGAATGGGGACCCGCGATGAGAATATGGATCAACATGCATGCACAGGGGGGAAATTTTAAACTGGAATGCGGGTGTGTCCCCGCCCCTATAAATACCGGTTGCCATCCCTAAGAAAAAGTCAATTGGTTTCCTACGATGTTGTTTTCACCTCTAGTAATTTTTTTAATGTTTGGGCTTTGGGTTTGGATTAAGTTATCTTATATACAAAACAGTTTAGTGCATGTTGTGGAACTCAGCTTACAAGCCAAAAATAATAATAATAATAATAAAACCATTTTTGAAATATATTGTTATGTTTGGATAAAAAGGAGTAAATGGATTATAATAAAAAAATGTAATTTTAAGCTAAAAAATATTTTATAATTACAAGCAATTTTTTGAAACTTTTGGGCATAAACTAAACTCACTACCTTAAAATTACTTTTAAGCTAACATATTCAAACATAAAATACTTTTAAGTTAATAATCTAAATATAAATTGATTTTTACATATAATTGATTATTTAAAAAGAGATTATATTTATAATTGATTATTTGAATAATTTTAATTTCACGACTTTTTCAAACACACACTTATAATCATATTACAAGCAACCACCACTTGCAACTCCATTGCCTGAAGCTAGAGATGCACCATTTTGCGTTCGAAATAGCAACACAAAACCATGCCATAAGGCTGTTTATGACCCCGCACATCTTGTCCCAAAACTTATTGGGTCGGATTCATGTTTTAAAATTTTGATATAATGCATTTTTAGGCCAAGTTTAGATCATATTTCTAGTTGATCAGGCTAGCTTGAAGTCATATAATTATTTAAAAATTATAATTTTTTAATAAAATTAATGATAAATTATGAGATTTTTATACTTTAATTAATATGTTTTACATAATATGATTTTATTTTTGTATTAAAATAATTTATTTTGAAATATCTATTATAAAATATATATTGAATTTTTTTCTAACTTCTAAAATTTCATGGCTTTGCCATACATAATGTTCAAACTTATAAAATTTATAAATGTCGGGTTGACCTGGTTTTTTTTTTATTCAAGTCTAGGGTTTAATAAATGACCTAATAAAAAATTGGGTTGGGTTTATGATTAACTCAATATAGTCTAACTCGTGCCTTATACATGATAAATCTAGCATAACAATCTTTGTTAGATAGGATTAGATATTTAATTTGTTAAGATATAGATTCAATTTATTTTATCTTATTCTTAGTTGTAGATTTATCTCTATATTTTTTGTTATCTTAGGTTTATCTTCTATTTTATTGTTATCCAATAAATTATTTTTGTAATCGCTTTATCTATAATATAAACTTCTTGGTATAACTCATACTTAAATTCAACTAAACTTTTATTCAAAATGTCTTCAATACACCCCTACCATGCCATAACCACCACTTCTACACCCCTTAGTGTGCCATTGTGGGCGTTGACGGCTTTTTTTAAGTGTGATAATTAAATATGTAGACCAAATAAATAGGTGATTTATTAGTGAGCCAGTTATTTTAGGGTGTTAAGAGCTTTTTTTAATTTGGTTTTGGACTTGTGGTCATCTTTTTTTTTTGGTATATTAACAATAATAAGATTTAAACTTATATTCTTATGCAAACTACTCAAATTTTTTATCAACGTACAATTCCTAGTGGCTTGGGCTTGTGGTATTCTTATTGGGTTAATTTGCACAAATTGGTGAGCATGTTCTTTATCTTTTAAAGCAAATTGTTTTCCAATTTTTCATATTTCTAATTAGTAATTCTCACCTAAAACAATATATATATATATATATATATATATATATATATATATATATAATTTTGATTAGACATTCATATGTTTATGTAAACACGAAAAGCAAATAAAAAATTATAATATTATTTTATTTTATTTTTTTGCTTTACTTAATATGTTTTCATAAATAATAACAAAAATCTTACTTCATTTTTATTGTTTTCTGTATTCAAAGTTTTTCCAAAAAAACAAAAAATGGTCAAAATATTTTTGTTCTTATTAAAATCTTTTCTAGAAAACTTTAAGGGCAGAAAACAAAATAAAACAATATAATATTTTCCGAATTAATAATAAAAATATATCAACAAACTATAATTATCTAGTAAAAAAAATCCAAATAAACTGAGTAATTTTTCCAAGTCATTTTTAGACTTTTATTCCATGAAGTCTTTAAAGTATCTCTTACTGCATATTAATGAGTACAGTTGAAGTAGACATTTATGATAACATTGAACCTGTAATATCACAATTTTCCAGAATTTTATTCTAGGCTTTTGAAGCGTGCACTCGTGCTAGTAAAACAAAACTTCATTTTTTTTAAAATTTCTCCGCATACATTTTTTTTTATTTTCAAATTTATATATTTAAATAAGACTTTAAACTATTAGAAGTGAGCTAGTAGCGGAGGATTTAAGTAATATATACGAGATTATAAATTTAAATTTTATTATTACTAATATACCAAAAAAATATTTAGACAGAACTTTCTTTGCATGGTGCATCAACTATCAACATTAATAATCCATTATTTAATGTAACGTGTTCCTTGGGGACTTATAAGTCTTTGTCTTGATCTTTCAAAATGTCACTGCAGCTGCCTTCAAGATATCACATCCATAATAATTAAGCTCTATGCCAAATCTGCTTGCCACCTTCTTTTCTTGCGAAGATTAATACCTCTTAGAATTGAATAGATCTAGCTAAATTCTAAAAATTAGTTCATGAGATAAAAATTAAGCTATTATAAAAGATATCATGCCTATATTCTTAAACAATGGAGGACTTAACACACTCCTTCACATCTAGGATTGGACATTTAAAATATAAAGTTTGGAAGATTAGATATTTGTGAATGATTCAATAATAACCACATCTTGGAATTAAGTAGGTCTAACTCAATTTCAAAAGTTAGTTCATGAGGTGAGAGTTATCCAAGTTATTACAAAGGCTATCATGACTGTATTTCTAAGCAATATGGTACTTAACAATACCATTTGATATAAATTAATGTATTGCTTCAAACGATATTAGGTCAACGCATAATCTTTTTACTTATATACTCTGTACTTAGAGCCTATTTGGATAATATTATTTATGATTTTTTTTTAACCTTTTAGAAGTCAAAATTTATATTGGTAAGTTTTTATTCGTTTTGTTGTATAACTTATTACTTTTCAAAAAATTATTTTTAATGCTTTTGAAAAAAAATTAAAATACCTAACTTCTCAAGCATTACTTTTCAAAACCCTATAAATGAGTACTTTTATTAATATTTATCTAAATATAAAATAACTTATTTATAAGCTACTTTTCAAAAATTACTTTTATATAAGTACTTCAATAAGTTATTTATCCAAGTAGCCCTTATATCTTTTTTCTTCCTCATTTGAATTCCCAAAATGAGTGATATAATTGTAATTATTAAATTTTAAATGTGAGACTCTTTACGTAATCTAGTCAAGCAGGAAGCAGCCTATTTGATAGAGATAATTGGAGGGCCAAGTTCAGGATACTTTTTATATTAGAAAATGTTTCAAATAAAGAAAAATATTATTTATACCGACAAGATAAATTTATTGTGGATCTATAAGAAGAGACAACGATATAAAAATTGACTTGATCAACTTTTTTTAAAATATTCCATAATCTTTTTTTTTCTTTCTTTATATGTTTATAATAAATCTATTTTATGAATATAAATGACATTTTGGGAGGAAAAAAAATGAGGGCTACGTCCCTTCCGGCATAGAGCCCATTTAAATTGGTTTTTTTCAAGAAAAAAGTACTTATTTTTTTAAAAAAAATACTTTTATAAGTTTTTATAGATATTTAAATACAACTTTTAAAAAAATTGTTTCAATTAAAAAAAGTCAATTTACCACTTTTTTAAAAAATTAGGAATATCTAACTTCTAAAAAAAGTAGAAATAGAAGTGATTTTTAATAAAATTATCTTCTAAAAATATCCTTTATTTTTAATTAAAATTACAATACATATCCTTCCTTTCCTATCTATTATTAAACCTTACTTCTCTTTCCTCTTTTCGAATATTTTTTATAATTTAATTATAAAAAAGTACTTTTATTCTTTTATATCCAAACAAATTTATAAATATTTTTAATAATTAAAAATACTTCTCATATATCTATCTAAATATAAAATAATATTTTTTAAAAATTAAAACTCTACTAAATTTTTTTTTTAAAAAAAAAATTATTAAAAATTTATCCAAACATGCTCATATTCCCGCCCCTGCTTTGCAAGAGCATTTCAAGATAATTGCACACATTGGGCTGTCATTTTAGAAAACAAGCAGATGTGCTAAAAAATAGTAAAAAGAAACGCAATTTTCTTTTTTGTTTTTCCTAAACGACTTCAAGTTTTCCTTCCACAGAGTCTTCGTAGTTTATCTTACTTCACATTGTTGAAATTGATGGACCTATAATTTATCATAAAATTGAGCAACACATCAATGAATCTATCTTTCCAAAACATGTGCTTATGATAATTGAAAATAGCAAGAAATCCATTTTCATTTCTCAGTGTATATATACTTGTATTTTTTTTCTTTTGAGATTATATTAAATAAAAAAAATCTTAGAAATTCATTTTTTCTCTTGTATGTCTATTTAATTTGCTCTTCGAGGATATTTCGTTTTATTTTTATATTTAAATTATCAATATCTAAAATTTATTAAATTTTAAATTAATTTAATTTGAACTGGATTAATTACCAAAAACAAACCATCATTATCTAGCCAAAAAAATCCAAGGAAAGCCGGTAATTTTTTCCAGGTCATCTTTAGACTTTTATTATATGAAGTCTTTAAAGTATCTCTTACGGCATATTAATGAGTTGGATTGAAGTAAACGTTTATCATAAAATTGAAATTGTGATTGATTTTTCACATTAATTCTAGGCTTATGAGGCTTGCACTTGTGTTTGAAAAACAAGACTTCATTTTATTTTTCTCTCTCCACATACATTTTTATATTTTCATTCGAACTTTTTTTGCATGATGGATCAACTATCAACGTTGATTATTCATTATTTAATGTAACGTCTCCACCGGAGATATGTAAGTCTTTGTTTTGATCTTCCAAAATGTCACTGCAGTTACCTTCAAGATATTACATACACAATAAGTATAAGGGCTCTATGCCAAGTCTTTACTCTGTACGCCACTTTCTTTTCTTGCCAAGATCAATACTCTTTGATGTAAATTAATGTTTTGCATCAAACGATATTAAGTCTACAAATTTTTTTCTTATATATTCTGTACTTATTTTTATTCCTATATCTAATGTAAATTTTTCTTCCTCATTTGAATTCCCAAAATGATTTTGATGGAAGCATTTTTCTTCCACAAAAAAAGTCTTCAAAGTCAATATCATGCACATTAAGAAAAATAAATTTGTCATTTATTATAAAATTGACTTGTCATGTCCTAGAGCCTTAATTCAAGTGGTAATAAATTTTTGTAGAAATTGTTTTCTCCTAGTATTGAACCCTAGTCCAATTATTATGTTTGTGCTTTAGTCTATCGTCCTCTTTCATGTCCAGTGATAGCCACTTTGTAACAAAAACAAAAATGAAAAAAACGGAAAGAAAAGCAGCCCATTCATTTAGATTCTTCAATTTCTCATATGACAATATAGATTTATGAAGTTTGCTCGTGTTGGAAGCAGCGAGTTGGTTATTCGTTTATATAACTATGTTTCACTTAATTACTACTCTGTAAAATTTGTTGAGATATTCGATTAAAAATCAAGGCTTTGAAATATTAGACCGAAGTTCAGTAATCTTTTAAATCAGTAGCTTGTTCAATTTGATGTTATATATATATATTAGTTTCATGTTATAAATAATATTATTAAATAATATAAATGAGAGTAAAATAAAATCTTAATATAATAAGTTGATGATATTAATATTAAGCCAATTATTTTAGAAATTTGCTTACATAATTTATGATTTATATCAACTCAAAATTAATATATCAATTGTATATAAATATAATTATTTTTTAAAAAGTTTATACTTATGTTTTCATGATGCAAAACCATTTATCTAAAGGAGTTAAAATATCGAGTGCTCAAGTGTCACATTACTTAGAGACTAAAAATTTTTTACTCTTAAAATTACTATAAAACACTCAAGTCTCACATTATTTAGACTAAATTTTTTTTACCCCTAACACAACTATAAATACCTATGTGTCACATTGCTTTATACTCACCATCATTTTTTGTACCACTAAGCTTTTCTCTTTTTTAAAAGAGTAAGAGATCTAAAAGTCTTTAATTTGACCAATTAAAAGCAGGTTAAAAATAAAAAAAGATCATGTGAACCACTCAATGAGGTGAATTGATTTGATTCAGCTGTTTCACTAATTTCAGGTTGGTTCATACCAGTTTTTTTAACTGGATCAACCTGAGATTAATTCCCGATTGGATTGATCGGACAATTTTCTTAGCCATTTAGAAAACTATGACTATTTCAGCACCACTAAAATTGAGCTAGTTGAAATTTATGCTACTAATAAATAAGATTTAAAACATGAAAACTTTATTATGTGTCAATTTCACATCAATTTTAATCTTATCACTTTCTTAAATTTATTATTAAAGGAAATATTTTAAATTCCTATTTAGTAAAATAATTAGAAGAAAAAATTTAGTTTCAGAATTTAACTTATAATTCCTAAAAATTTGAATTAATATTTTTTATGTTTTTTCAGCAAAATTTTTTGGCATAAAAATTAGTTCAAAATTTGAATTAATATATATTTTTTTATTTTTCTAATGAAAAAATCCGCTAGAAATGACTGTATTAAAATTTTAAAACCCCCTCTCCTCTTATTTATTTTTACTATCTCCTTGTTAACTTATATTCTTATTTTTTCTACCATCTCCTTCTTCAATTCATACTATACCATCTCTTTCTCGCTACCATAACCACACTCTTTCCACCGTCACCTTCTGCCATAATCACCACCACCATCACTATTACCTGTTTTTACCACCTTTCCACCACTTTTTTCCATGGTAACCACCACAACCGACTCCTTCCATCATAACCAACACCATCACCAACGCCAACACCCATCCACCATCACCCTCCAACCACTACCCAACGACCATCACCATCACCACCCAACCACCACCAACATGCACCACCACCAGCCCGTCGGTCAAATTTTTAATATGCTTACTTAGAGTGTCTTTGCTTTTTTTTTTTTTTTCCCATATATGAGTAGTTTTAAACATAAGTGTGATTTTTTGTTGCTAGATTTTGTACATAACAGTATATTAAAATTGTTGGATTTGCCACTATATGCATGGGAATATAGATAAAAGGATGGTATCTTTTTATTTGAATAAGCAATTTTTTGCGGACAACTCCGCCCCTGGCAGATTAAAATCTGTTGAAAATTTCTAAAGAATTTGTATGCACAAGAAATTTTGAATTAAAAAGATTCACCGAAAATTTCCAAAAAATTTCAAATCCAGCGAAAATTTGTTACCATCAACGATTTTACCAATGACCCCAAATCCGTTAGAAATCAACAATTTTCAGCAAATTCCACTCTATTTCTTGTAGATTCATCCGCAAAAAATGAGTGCTTTTCTTTTGGTGCCTTTTTTTGGTTCTCCGCTTCTTTTTCTTTTATGTGATTATTATAGACAAATATTAAAACGGAATGATTATTGGATAAATACCCATAAAGTGAATTAGTTTACCTATTTAGATTAAAGAGAAAAGAATAATAATTAATATATAAAACTTGATATATGATATGTAACTTTCAGAGTTATTCACCAATTATTTAATGTTACATGTTGACTAAGAATTTTTCTTAGTCTTTGTTTGATCTTTCCAAGTGTCACTGTAGTAGGGAAGCCTCAAGATATTACGTCTAGGAGGCCAATGTTTTCATCTAGAAATGACATTAAAATAAAAGTAACAAGTAGTAACGGGATGATGTTAAATAAAGTATTCATATTAGGATTAAATAAATTTTATTCATAGTTAAATTCAATTAAAAATAAATGTCATTAATAAAAAATAAAAATATATTTTAACCATTTTTTGGAGTTTTAGTTAGTTACTCTTGGATATATATATATATATATCTGTGTGTGTGTGTGTGTGTGTGTGTGTGTGTGTGTGTGTATGTATGTATTGAGTCCACATTTATTTTGCAATGCCTGATAAGTAAACTGAAATATACAAATAATTGGCGTTAACATTTGTTTATAAATTAACTACTGATTCAATTATGCCACAGTGCTTTTGGAAGTTAGTGTTTCTGTTGAGTAATTAATTATGTGCTGCAGAAATGAGCTTATATTATAAGTAAATAAATCCTGGAAAACTTTAAAAAAATTCCGTGAGAGTTTAAAAGAAACTATGGGAAATTGCTTTAGTTTAATTAATACAACGTGCATGTTTGGGAACTCTCCAAAACAACATTTTTTTAGCAAAAAAATTATTTTGGAAAAATAATCATGTTTGGTAAGATTTTTTAAAATAGATTATAATCTAAAACTGATAATTTTAAGCTAAAAATAGCTTATAAGTATAAGTAAATTTTTGAAACTTATAATTATAACTAAAAGCTGATTATTCTAGAATTGTTATGTTTTTACTAAATTGATCATAAATAATAAATATTTTATAATACAAATAATTATTTTATACTTTTTTTAATAATTTTACCATATAAAAGTAACTTTTTTCATACAACCCAAATAAAATAGATTATCTTAAAACCACTTTTCAACTAAAATATCCAAATATAAATTGATTCTCATATAAACGATTATATAAAAAACTGATTACACAAATAAATGATAATTGAAATAATTTTAATTTTTCAGCTTTCTCAAATACATACGTTACATCAATTCTGAAAGCATGTTTGGGAAGTAGATAAAAAAAAAAGCTGTTTTTTTCAAAAAAAAAAAAAAAGAAGAAGCTGTTTTGAAAATATAATTTATTTGGGATAATTTAAGTTATTTTTTTCATCAAATAAACAAAAACTAGATTTGGAATATTATTTGATTAAAAGCTTTTTATACAGTACCTATAATATTATATTTTTATTAAATAGATCATAAATATTAAATAATATATAATATAAATAATTATTCTATCTCATTTTTTGTAATTTTATTATACAAAAGTAATTTTTTTATATAATTTAAATAAAATAAATTATCTTAAAATTATTTTTCAGTTGAAGTATCCAAACATAAATTAATTATCATATAATCAATTATATAAAAATGTGATTATATAAATAAAGTATTATTAAAATAATTTTATGATGTATTTGTTTATAATATTTTTAGCAAAAAAAATCACTTTTTTTTAATGAAAAGTCAGTTTTAATATATTTGGATAATTTTTAAAAAATAATTATATTCTAAAAAAAATTTATTTTCAACTTTTTTTTTTGTAGAAGTTAAAAAGAATAATTTTTGAAAAAAATTAATTTTTAACTTTTTTACTTATATATAAAATTTAAGTTTTTTAATCATTTTTTCTAAAAGTTGAAACAAACTCATTCAGTGTTTAAAAAAAGTAATTCCGAAACTAAAATTTTATAAATAGCTAAAAAAGGTGAAAATTAATTTTTTTTATAAGTTACTCTTTTCAATTTTTATAAAAAAAATTACAAACATTTTTTTTTTAAATTTTGATTATTTTTAAAAAATTATTTAAAAATTGTGCGAGAAAAGTTAGCACTATGAAGCAACGTCGCAATCATAGTTACATTTCATCACACAAAATTGTATTAGAAAAATAAAAAAGAAGACTTATATATATAGGGCTATTGGGAATGCTAATCCGCACACTTGTATTAAACTAATATTGTTGATTCCATCACTTACGCTAGCAGTCGCAATGATGAATCCAACTTGTTTCAAATTTCTCATTCAAGCCATATTTGTGGTTTGTTTGCTGTTGCAGTTGCAGTTGCAGTTGGACCTTGTTTGTGTAGAAGGAGCGGCGAAGTGCATAGAGAAGGAGAGGCAAGCACTCCTCCACCTCAAGGCAGCCCTGGTGGATGACTCTGGCATGCTGTCATCCTGGGAGGACAAGCCCGATTGTTGCCAATGGAAGGGTGTTCGCTGTAGCAACCTAACTGGCCATATACTCAGTCTCGACCTTCATGCTGACCCTTATTATGGAGAAGAAACCTCGTTGAGAGGCAAGATCCCCACATCATTAGTGAAGCTGCAGCAATTGAGGTACTTGAACTTCAATTCAAATGATTTTTCTGGCATCCATATTCCGGAATTCTTTGGTTCTTTGACCAATTTGAGATATCTTGATCTGTCATCTTGCAATTTTGTTGGAAAAATTCCAAGTCAATATGGGTCTCTTTTGCATTTGAAATACTTAAATCTTGCCGAGAATAGTCTGGAGGGTTTAATTCCTAATCAGCTCGAAAATTTGTCCAAGTTACAGTATCTTGATCTCGGTTACAATTCTTTAGAAGGAGCAATACCATCTCAACTTGGAAACCTTTGCAGCTTGCAGAAGCTTTATTTTGCAAACTATGGTGGTGCTCTCAAAATTGGTGATGAGGATGACGCAAGAGGTCAGTGGCTATCCAATCTGAATTCTTTAACCCATCTTGACTTGAGTTCAGTACTCAATCTTAACAGTTCTCATAACTGGCTACAAATGATCGGTAATCTATCTAAATTAAAAGAACTAAGGCTATCCGATTGTAGCCTTTCGGATCATTTCATCCTTTCCAAGTTTAAATTTTCTACTTCCCTTTCTGTCTTTGATCTTTCTTCCAACACCTTCACTTCATCCATAATATTCCAGTGGGTGTCAAATGTCACCTCCAACCTTGTTGAACTCAACCTTCGTGCTAACCTCTTGGAGGGTAACACATCAAGTCATTTTGGCACAACGATGAATTATCTTGAGCAACTTGACCTCTCCGGCAATAATCTCAAGGGCGGGGATCTCAAATTCTTCATGAATATATGCACCTTACGTTCTTTAGATGTGGGTGGAAACAATTTAAATGAAAACCTACTATCGATTCTTCATAATTTGTCTGTCGGATGTGCTAGACACTCATTACGAGAATTGGATTTGAGTGACAATCAAATCACTGGCACATTACCCGACCTTTCAATATTCTCATCTTTAAAGACATTGGATCTTTTTGAAAATCGATTAAGTGGAAAGATACTGGAAGGCAGTAGATTGCCATCTCAATTGGAATCATTGTCAATTGAATCAAACTTTTTAGAAGGTGGAATTCCAAAATCATTTGGGAACTCATGTACTTTGAGTTCTTTGCTCCTATCTGATAATAGTTTGAATGAAGACCTTCCAGTGATAATTGAACATTTGTCTGGATGTGCTAAATACTCATTGCAAGAATTGTATTTAGACATGAATCAAATCAATGGCACATTGCCTAATCTCTCAATGTTTTCTACTTTGAGAAAACTAGATCTTTCTAAAAATCGATTAAATGGCAAGATAGCAGAAGAAAGTAGATTGTCGTCTCAATTAGAATATTTGTCAATCGGGTCGAACTCTTTAGATGGTGGAATTCTAAAATTAATTGGGAACATATGTACTTTGCATTCATTGGACATGTCCAATATTAGTTTGAGTGAAGAGCTTCCCGTGATAATCCATCACTTGTCTGGATGTGCTAGATACTCACTGAAAAGTTTGGACCTAAGCATGAATCAGATCAATGGCACATTGCCTAACCTATCACAATTCTCATCTTTAGAAAGTTTATATCTTTCTGACAACAAGCTAAATGGAAATATTCCCAAAGATTTTCAGTTTCCATCTCGGCTCGGGACTTTGGACATGAGTTCAAACTATTTGGAAGGCGTGATCAGTGACTTTCATTTTGCTAATATGTCTAAGTTAAAGAGTTTGGATTTATCTGACAACTCATTGGCTTTAGTATTTAGCCAAAACTGGGTCCCACCCTTTCAATTGGAGTACATTGGATTGAGATCTTGCCAGTTCGGTTCAACTTTTCCTAAATGGTTGCAGAAACAAAATAACTTAGCCGATGTTGACATTTCTAATTCTGGAATATCGGATATTGTTCCGAAGTGGTTTTGGGCTAAGTTAGGATCAGGAATGTTTGCCAGCGTGAATATTTCGTATAATAACTTGAAAGGTACAATTCCAAATTTACCACTAAGGAAAAATAGTTATTATTTTCTATCCTTAGCATCGAATCAGTTTGAAGGTTCTATTCCACCATTTTTACGAGGGGCTTTATCTCTTGATTTGTCCAAAAATAAATTTTCTGATTCTCTTTCCTTTGTATGTGCTAATGGAAGAGTTGAAGCATTAGGCCAACTAGACCTTTCAAACAACCACTTACATGGACAAATTCCTGATTGCTGGAACAATTTCAAGTCATTGGCTTTTCTAGATTTGAGTCACAACAATTTTTCTGGAAAGATTCCAACCTCAATGGGATCACTTCTTGAACTTCAAGCATTGCTACTGAGAAACAATAGCATGTCTGAGAAGATCCCTTCTTCCATGAAGAGTTGCACAAAGCTATTAATGCTAGATGTGGGACAAAATAAACTATCAGGACATATCCCTTCTTGGATTGGAAGCAGATTACAAGAATTGCAAATTTTAATTATACAAGGGAATCACTTCTTTGGAAGTATACCATTGCAACTTTGTTATCTTAGAAGTATTCGGCTCTTGGATCTCTCCTTGAACAACCTATTTGGACAGGTTCCTAAATGCATCAACAATTTTACTTCAATGACTCAAAAGACTTCCTCAAATGAATCTTTTCATCATATTTATAGTGTCCAGAGTAGTCCAATTACTGGTTACAGGGGGTATTATTATTTGACTGCATTCTTGATGTGGAAAGGTGCAGAACAAATGTTCGAGAATGATGGGTTATTTCTTTTAAAAAGCATTGATCTCTCAAGCAATCAATTATCAGGAGGAATTCCAGCAGAGATTGAGAATTTATTTGACTTGGTTTCATTGAATTTATCAAGAAACAACTTGACAGGGGAAATTCCTTCCAAGATTGGAAGGCTAACGTCACTTGAATTTCTTGATTTGTCAAGAAACCAATTGTCTGGTTCAATTCCTTCTAGTCTTACACAAATTGATCGGCTCACTATGTTAAATGTGTCACATAACCATCTATCTGGAAGAATTCCAACTAGCACACAATTGCAGAGCTTCGATGCTTCAAGTTACGAAGATAATCTTGATCTTTGTGGAAAGCCACTTGAGAAATTGTGTATTGAAGGGGAGCCACCACAACAACCAACAGTTAAATTTCATGAGGATGAACATCTGGCATTCGCTCATGCATTTTACATGAGTATGGGACTTGGATTTGCTGTAGGCTTTTGGGGAATCTTTGGCTCAATTCTAGTCAAGCGTTCTTGGAGACATGCTTATTTCAGGTTCTTGAACAATTTGACGGACAATATTTATGTCATGATAGCAGTGAAAATTGCCAAGTACAAGAGGTGGCTCAAAGGCTAGCTATAGCTGGTAACAATATTTTAGCTCTCTCATACATGCTTTTGCTTTGCCCATAGATAACAATTATAATCAGTTGTTTTTATACATAGATATAACTTGGATTTGCATACAAAACAAACTTTCAACAGAAGCTGAACTTAAATAATTTTATCGCAATTCCTTAATCTTGATTAATTTGTTTATAAAATCCTGATTTATGATGAGATATTTAGTAAATGATAGGTCGTAATATTGTAAGATTAGGGTCCGTTTATTTCAGCGTTTATTTTTTAATAAGAAAGTGATTTTTTTAATTAAAAAATCACTTTTCATATAAACTAGTCATCTCAACTTCTATTCATCTTAACTATGACGGTAAGACTTCGGATTTTTTCTTTTTCTGGTTAAACTAAATATTTAAGTTATTTTTTCTAATTATTAATTTTTTTAATCATATTAATCAGTTAATTATTTCCTAATAAAGTTAATTTTTAAGAAGCATAGGATAAACAAAACTCACTAAAGTAAGGATTTTATTTTTTTTGAGATTGCATAATAACAGCCATATCGCAACAAACATTTATTTTCTTCTTTTTTAATCTTTTTAATCTCTTCTTTATATCATCTCTCATTTTCACTCAGTTGCCTAATTAATTGTTTTGCAACATTTTTATAAGTAACTTTTCATCGTTAGGCCTTCTTTATGCTATGAGCAATATATTTTAACAAGTTTTATTACTATGTTAATAACTGGTCAGTTTTCTGGACGAAGTATTTCCACCATAGATCTTGCTTTTTTTTACCCTCATAACTATGTTCTAATTTACCGTAATAAAATAAAAAAAAGCACTGAAACTGAAATTTTTTGTAATGAATGGTGAGATTTTGTGATTTTCATATGAAAGCCTAGGGTTAAATTTAGTGGGTTTTTTTTTTTTTGGTATATTAACAATTTCCAGTTGATTGTTGCTCTTCTTATGCAGCTATTGGTGCCTTGATTCGCCCTTGTTTTCCTGAGGGAATGTTATAGCTTGTTGCAAGAATTATTGTTTAAAAGTTATTATATTTCTTGAATGATACTATGTGCCACATGTTGAAAGCATCTCTTTTTTTGTTTTTGGTTGGGGTTGAAAGCAATATCTGTGAACCAAATTTTCCTTTTATTTACTTTGGGTTACTCACACTCTGTCTTTTTCTTAATTTTCAGCCCACTGGCGAGCCCATCCTCTTGTGACCGATATCTGAACATATTTTCTTAGGGAAGGCAAATTTTCTTTGGGGAATATGCTTGAAGCTAAGGGTTGTAATTTTCAGTCAGCAGGGGCATTCTTAGGTCTTGTACGTTTTGATTGTTCAAAATTGTCATGTACATCAGACCCAAAAAAAAAAAAAATTTGTCATGTATTTTGTCATTGTTACGTTTGTCTGGAGCTGTATTTATGAACTGGTTACAGTCATGAACTTATTCAAGGACACTACATTAGGGATGAGTTTTTGGTGAGGTACATATCACCACTCATTTTCTTTTAATTTTCTGCTTTTTAAGTTCCCATAATCTAAACTTTGGTTTATCAAGACTTATTTAGCATAAATCAATACTTTTAACACATTATTAACATAAAAATTTAATAAGCATTTTCACTTCCTATTGTTATTAATTAATCTTATGATTGAAAATCATACCATATTCTTACTAGTATACTATTTGAAAAATTAATAATTTAGATTTCCATTTGATCATAAAAAAAATTTCTATTTGGTTATGTTGACTCTAGTGAAAAAATGATTATTACGAATATAAACTATTGACTAGATCTTAGTCTTGTGAAAGGTATATTTGTGTATGCAAGAAAATGAATGAATGGAAAATATAGAACAAGCATAAGATCAAAAAAGTTAAGGCTAAGACAACAAACAATCTGGTAAGGAAACAATTGACAAAGCTACTAGCAAATCATGGAGAAATGAAGCTTGAAGAATGAAGAGTTGACCTTAGTTGTGCAAAAGGATCAATGGTTACAATAGAAGACTTTTGACTAATCACTTTAGGATAACAAAAAGATATTTAAATGGTGACATTGCCAAAGTATATAAAGACAAAGATGCCTTGTACCATGATAGAGAAAATTCATATGGCACAACAACAAATGTACTTTAGTAAAAAGGGATATGACAATTGCACGTTAGAAGCCATTGCAACGATCAAAACTGATTACATGCAAGAAAAGAGAGATCTTCAAGGACATTATATATACAAGTATAGAAGAACCTTTAGATGAGGATCTTAGTGATCATTTTATGAGCTGTGTGCTTTAGGTGTATTCTTCATCTTCTATTCTCTAAAATATTGTATTGTATTCTAGTGAGTGAAGTTAGAAGAAAAGAAAAATCTTATCAGAAACAAGTTTGAGAAACCAATAAGAAATGTATTCTTAGTTGATGAGAAAAAGTGCTTAAGGTTGTGAGCATCAAGTATGAACTTGAAGAAACTTATTGTTAAGGGTGTAAGCGGATTGGCCAACCCAATGAATCCGATTAAGATGAATCAAACCAATTAAATTGGGTCGAGTTATTGAATCAATCAGTGCGATCTAATTAAAACCGACCAGTGTTTGGCTTGGTTATCGAATATGGGTTTTACAATCGATACCTGACCCAAACCCCTTATATTCTATTTTTTTTTCTTAACAAAACTAATATTAGAATGACAATTGTTTGATGTTTGTGTTTCTTTTAATTGTTTTAATGACAATATTAGAATGATTTAGTCTTTAAATATTAGAATAGAATTTTAAATTTGCTTATATGAAAATTTTGATGCTATATGTTTTTTTTATTATTTTTTTGGTAGAAACTAGAAAATTTTTTTTAAACTGGTAATCCAATCACCTGAATCGAAGCAAACTGAATTTGATTAATTTGGTTTGATTTGGATTTGGTCAAAAAATTTGATGAATCCAAATCAAATCAAACTAATTAAAATTGACCGATTCGGATTTGTTTTTCCTTCAAATTTGATTAGAACTAACCTGTTTACACCCCTACTTGTTGGAAACAATACTTTGGATAGTGAAAAATCCTACCTTAGGTAGAGACTAGATGTATATTCCAAGATTTGTGGAGATCAAATCAGGATAATTCTTGGTGCAAATTTTTCTATCATTCTCCTTTTATTTGAAATATATTTATAAATGTGCATGATACTGATCTAATTGTAATATCTTAAAGAAACATCTTAACCAATTGAATAGATTGTACAAGTTATCTATTGTAAATTAATCTATCTTCTATAGCACTCTTTGATAGAAGTCTAGTATCTTATAATTTAACAACAGATTCTAAGTAATTAGAATATTCTAATTCGTCCTAGGACTTCATTCAACTCTATTCTCAAGTACTATGGTACCATTAGATTCAAATTTGATTATATATAAAAACTTGTACATTGTTAAAATTTTGATATGATTTTAAATGATTAACCAATGAACTATAAGTAGTCTTTTAACTGTTTTACGTAATAAACACATTTTATATTGATCAATGATATTATTATTTTTCTAATTAGTTTCTATTTTTTGAAACGTTTATATTTATTTGGCATAAACCATAGAGTTGTTTTTAATTGATTTCTGTTTTCAAATTTGTTGTGTAAGTAATGAGCATTCCAAATTAGCCGTTTAAACATATTTATATTCTTCCTACACGTTGTTTGTTACACTGACTGAAGGATTTTACCTAGCATGTAAGTTGACAAAAATAACGCAGATGATGGCTTTTTTGAAAGCACTCTTCTTAAGTGCAGAAATATTAAATTTTTCCTTCAAAGCTTAATGTAGTGCTATGACAATAAGAGATTTTGTAGTAATGATGTGTAGCCAATTTCCTTCTGCCTCTTGGTCAGCAATTACTATTATGAAGTTCGGGTGCTGCAAGTAATTTAGCCTTTTTTCCATGATCAACTTCAAATTATAAACATCCTTCAGCATTTCCCTTTTCTCACGTTAGCATTCACCAAAATATTTCATTGTACAGACGAAGTGGCTGTTTTATCGAAGACAATTCACAAAGATAATTCAACCAAACTCTAAGCAGTGCAGTATAAAATTCTACTGTCTGAAAATTCTGTACGCATATAATACAGCATAGCTAAAGGGTTTGGTGTAAATTAATCCTACTTCCAGAAAAAGCCATTGCATCTTCCAAATCACTCATGACAGTAGAATCCCCTAATACAGGTGGCCTTGGGTTTGTAAACAATCCAAACAATAACTGAGAACCCCTTCCCTAAACTTGATGCATGATGATCATCTACACATCCTTTGGAGGATATATCTGCCCGCACTTAAGCTCTTCTTGGACTGAAAAGATCTTAGCTTTTGATCTGTGGGACACTTGGGGCATGCTTTGAATTCAACACCTCTGCTGAATGACTCCTTCCCTTGTTGAAATATATCCCTTAGGATGAACGATGACAATCCAAAATAAACCAGCTTTCCACAATATCTAAAGGAAGTAAGTGAGTTGCTGTTTCTTCCTTGAACCTCCTTCTCCATATAAATCATTCCACTGCTTCAGCTCATTCATTACTGACCCTTCTGCGGCAAAACTTGCAGCCACCTGCTTTAAACAGATATTTCTAAACTTATGTCCATGGAATAAGTTATTCTACTGGAAATACCAGATTTTCATTCTTCCATGAAGTTGTTACAAGATCGTGCCTGAAATCCTTGTATACATTTTACATGTATAACTTAAGCATTTAAATGAAAGAACAAAAATGGATCACTTAACCAATCATCTCTTGTAACAGTTATTAGATTAACGTATATCAATATCTAATCAGGATGAGTCGGCATCTTGAATCAAGAAGAAAGCAAGTTCATTCCAACAAAGGCACAAAGGTAAGCAAACTATGGTACATAATCCAGTGATGAATAGAATAAAACCAAGGTTGAATCTTTGATTGCTCACATATGATGTGACTGTTAAATTATGCTTCAAAAGATCTAAATATCGTTTACCCAAATAACAGATATCTATCATTATGTTCCTTTGAACCACCTTTCTAAATGCCTTGATTTTCAAAAGTTGATTTTTAAATACTTTAAATAGTATGTTACAAATGCCTAAATAAAGTAATACACGGCCATTTAACTGAATGATTTTCAGTTCACCCCATACCCGACTCTTAGCCTGTCTCATGTCTTCCATGTTTAAAGACCTCAGGGTAATTTCTTGATCTTCTATATTAGTAGAAGCATCTTCAGAGTTTTGGCCTTATGCCCCTTTTTTCTTCTTTTCCTGATACAAGATGCAATTGATATTAGTAAGCTCCTCAGCTCACAACAAATTTCTGCATTAGATAGAGATGCTAATCTTAAACATGGTAGTTGATTAATAACTACCATATCCTTCTTTCTCTCCTGCTGTAATAGCTCCCTAATAGGTCGATAAGCCGCAGTGATGCACAAATTCTGTTCAAAGAAATTAATGTCAACAGCATATCACCAACAAATAGAATGTAAGTTATAATTGCTATGAAAAAAATTAACCTTAAGATCACTTCCACTATATCCTTCGGTCATGGCTGCAAGCTCTCTGAAGTCTAAGTCTTCATGTTTTTCCTTAGCTAGGAGAGTTTTCAAGATCATTTCCCTATTCTCAGCAGATGGAAGACCAACCATAATCCTGCACAACATTAAAAAGTGGAGAGATGTCATTCACAAGTCAGAACAGCAATAACATTTATTTCAAGAGCAAATGATACTGATACATGATTTAGCCATTGGCAGCAAAGTGTCTAAAGGCAAAAATGTTGTGGCTGAACAGAAGCAACAGATGCTTGTGCCAACAATAAGTTAAAGATGTGGTCCTACCTGCGCTCAAACCGTCTTATAATTGCTTCATCAAGGTCAAATGGCCTGTTAGTTGCAGCAAGAACCAGGATTTACTGCCCAGGTCTTGTTAATAGCCCATCTTAGTGTGTCATGAACTCATTCTTAATCTTCCTCATGGCCTCATGCTCTCCAACTCTCGTCCGCTGTCCAAGCATGCTGTCAACCTCATCAACAAAGATGATAGTTGGGGTAACCTTTCTTTGCCAAGTGTGAACAAAGCTCTGACATTCTTTTCATCTTCTCCAAACCACTTTGAAGTGATGGTGGACATTGAGACATTGATGAAACTTGCTCCAGCTTCATTTGCAATTGCCTTTGCTAGCATTTTTTTTCCAGTACCAGGAGGCCCAAAAAGCAATATACCTCTGCATGGCTTCAGAAGCCCGCCCTTGAGGAGGTCTGGTCTTTTAAGGGGAAGCATGACCAGCTCCTGAAGTGATTCTTTAATCTCATCCGATGCACCAATATCTGCAAATGTGAACCCTATCTCATTTGGAGGGATAACTTCCGATCTAATGCGCTTTTCAAACTCGTAGTCTGGAACTTCCTGCAAGCGTGCAATTACTTTATGTGTAACTCAAAAAATATGAAAGAAACAAATTATCTACTTGCTAGCTTGGACAGCCATGACGATCAGCAAGAACATTTTGTAAGATTGGTGGAACTACAAAAAGTAAAATGTTAAAGTATATCAATTATCCATATTGAAGCCAGTAAAATTGTTAGCTGATGAAAGTATGTGTAAGGATCAAATTAGTTTATTGTTTTTTTATTTACTTCAGGGGAGGATTTGACAACCAAATTTAAAAACGAAAGAATCATTATACTGAAACATATATATATATATATATATATATATATATATATATATATATATTTCTGTGTGTGTTTTTTGAGGTTAGCTATGAGAAATATTGATCTTATCGCTTTTCTTTGGAGCGGGATTTTCGGCTCTTTCTTTGTTACAGGGATGGAATTTTCCGTCTCATTTTTGTTTTCAGGTGCTTGGTTGTCACACTGCACATCATTCTTTGCACCAGCAATGTCTTCTAAAGCATTTTCCTAGCATAAAAGAGAACAAATCAAAAACTGAATACACAATAAGTACCCTTCATCATTGTTTTGCTCACTTTTCTGACATTCTTATGCTGATCCCTTATGCTCCTAACGGATAAAATAGATTTAGACATACCTTGTTAGAATCATCAGCCTTCAAATTCCCACTGCTCTTGCTTTCCTGGAACAGACTTAATCCATGCGACAAACTACACCATGCAAGATCTGTAACTATAAGACCTTGTCTCTTAATCAACTGCTTAAACAATCATTGAGCAAGACACACCTGTCGGCTGATATAACTAGCTTTTTCCATTTCGGTATTCTGGATCCTTGGTTTTCATCAAATGGTAAGATATTGCAGATACCACAATTTCTTCAATATAATTACTGAGTACAATAGTGTCTGCATGGCAGATTGATGACAAGTCATCACAATCAATGTCTTTCATTGCAAGTACTTCAGCAATGTGGTTTTTGTTATCTTGAGATTGAAAATCTTTCATGTCCTTTTCCAGTTCAGCTTTTGCATCTTCAGGAAGATTGATGTCAATGTTGTATGGGAATAGCATCGTGAGTCTTTCGTCTACTTCTTTGCAATCATCTTCCGTGTCTATTATCTAGGAACCAAGTACTAACACCGAACCTGAAGGTTTCTTTATCATTTTTTGCAATAAGTTGTATAAACTTGTTGATTGGAGAATGAGCTTCTCAACATCCCTGATGTATAAAATGATGGAACCAGTTTCTGAGATAGAAACCAAGACCTGCAAAAATAACAATAATGTCGTTAGAACTGTATTTTGCAACAGGTATATATCCCAAAACAGTATAAGTAATCAATTCTTTTTTTTTTTCGAGCCAGAATTTCTAATTGAAGAGCAACTATGCTTGCACAGATTGGAGACACTGCTAGGCTTAAAAGTAATTGACCAGAAGCAGAGATAGAGAGAATGGACCATAGGCCTGGAATGAAGATAGCCATGGAATGCAATAAACATACGATACACTTCCCATTGAAATCTTTATAACAGAGGTTGTTCTTATGTATTAGTCAAATATGAGCTAATAGAATAAGTTTAAAGTAATTAATAACCTTGTAAATTGACTGAACGAACAGCTTTTCATCAAAACACAAGCTAATTGTGCGCTTTAAAGGAGCTGAAAACAAAATTTGTAGAGATTACACTGTCACAGCCAATTATAATTTGACATATCATCAGCTTAAAATTAAACTTAATTTCTATGACTCTGCATTAACCGCAGTGAGTACACCATTTTCTCGAACTCTCTTTCTGATTCATCGCTTTCTCTCGCTCGTCCCCGCTGAAACTAGCCTTTTCTCCTCTTTCACTTTTCACCCCTTCGCTGTGAGCTCCGTGTTATCCTCTGCCCTCTCAGTTGTGTGTCTTCACGCTTTCCGCTTCTTCCCTTCTCTTCTCGGAAAACCAGCACCACCAGAGGGGGCCAAGGGCTGTGGAAGGCCACAACATCCTTCACCTCGTGACGCAGCGACGACGGCTAGTGGCAGGAGACGTTGTCCTTCCTCCTCTCTCGCACGACGACGCCCACTGCGCCGCCTCCCACATGCACCGCGACGAGGGAGCTCCTTGACGGTTGCGCTTCGATCTGTTGTCGCAATCTGACTATGGCGAAATCTGGTAGTTGGCGGTGCACTTACGGCTCTCCTCCCCGTGGCTCCATCCTTGCTCCACAGCCTGCACCCTATACAGCGGTACCCTAAGTGGCCAATGGCAACCCAAGACCGGCGGCGATCCTAGGCTTTCTCACAGAAGACTTGCGGCGGCAGTGGGCGGAGGCTATGGGGTGTGAAAATCAATGACTATGATAGCACAGTGGAGCCTTCCGATTCTCAGCACAGCAAAGGATTATAATGAATACATCAATTTTTTGGAAAGAAACTGAATTCTAGTCGTCCTTGTCAAAAGAAAAAAAAATGAATTTTAGTCATAAATCATTGAAATTCAACTAACTTCACCTGCCTGGCCCCAACAAAAGGGCACTTCAATAGTTTTCAAATAACAATCTATTATAGTAGAATATTCTTATCAATACAACTCTTGATTAATCTATGATAAAAGAATGCTTGTGACTTTGCGTAGGATATCATTTGGCCTCTTCCCAATTTGCTAATATATTAACTTGCTACGCACCTGAGAAGACCGAGGATAACATGCAAAACGGTGATGATATGCAAAATATTCCTTTGATTCCTTCGTGTCGGCTATGACTTAAGCTCTTCGATAAGAACTGACTTAAGCTATTCAATAATCATTGCAAGCAATGAGCAACGCATAATGATTCATTAATCGGAGACTGTATAACATTGGATTGAAGAGCCACGAGACTGAAGACACACAACTGAGAGGGCAGAGGATAACAAAGAGCTCACAGCGAAGGGGTGAAAAGTGAAAGAGGAGAAAAGGCTAATTTCAACGGGGATGAGAGAGAGAAACAGTAACCGTAAACAAAGAGTTCGAGAAGATGGTGCACTCAGTGTGGTTAATGCAGAGTCAAAGAAATTAAGATTAATTTTAAGCTGATGATCAAACTATAATTGGCTGTGACAGTGTAAACTGAGTTTACACTGTTAGTTAGTGTACTTCAATTAATTTCAAATTTGTAATAGTAAGAATAATATTGCAGAACATTGATAGTCAACGCATTAAAAAGAGTAAGATACAGCATCAAGTATTTAGCTGTATGAAATTTAGTGTAAGAATGAGAAATTTATGAAGACCATTTCCCTTCACTGGAGTGTGTAGTATGATCGGTAAGAATTTTGATCTGTCAGATTAGTTTTGTTACTACTAGTCCAAAGCATCCTTGTGAACAGACCTAACTACACTCTTCAGCTTAACTGAGGAATTAAGGAACAAATTGATTTACTATTAAAGCATTATGTTAAGAATATAACTTGGAATTAAAAGTACATGTTAAAATCAATCTTTGAGAAGGAGAAGTAGAGGCCCAAACTTCCTTAACAGGGAAACTTCTAAACATGGATATAATACATATAAAGTTATCTTACGAAGACAACAAATGTATGAATAATAAGTGTTGAGATTAGTAGCAAAAGATAGAGAAAAAATTTCTCTAAAGTATAACCTGGACTTGTTGGACCACACTGGGAAGTAGCACTACTTATATCAGATGCAGCGGAGGCATTCCTCCGAAGCTTTGAAGGATTGTTGGAACTTGCACCATGAACACTTTGTTGGCAATATAAAGTGCCTGAAAATTAGTTGTTAACAAAGATCAAATGACAGTTATATAAATTAAATCAGCAACATCCAGGTCAAGGTCAATAACAAGAGGATATCAATCAATACAATTCTAAATTAGTATGAATAGTTTATTTTTGTTTGGGTTTAGTAGAGGAAAGATTTTAAATTTTACTGTATCTAAGAAAAAACTAATTTTGTTTAATATAATAAATTTTTAAATTAATATAAATTAATATTAACTTAAACCGTTAATAAAATGTGATTATTTTTGTTAAAATAGTATACAAAATTGGTAAAAATTATGTAATATTTTGGCAAAAAGCTTACAATATTTTGGTAAAAATATTGCCGATGGTGGGGGACAAAATATAGAGTAAAGGCATAATAAATTTATATTAAAGGTGAAAATAGGAAAATGATAAATATTGTGTTGTTGGTGTGTTGTTGTGTAGATATTAATTTGCTTGGGGATTTATCAATTATATTTAATGTCGTAGGATTGGGAAGAACCAACAAGAAAAAAAAAATTAATTGTATTCATTTAAATGATGAAAATTAAACAATTGAATTAAGGTGAATGAGAATTGTGATATAACACGATGTAGTAGTTGATCAGTGATAATATTAGTAATGTATTAATTTTAGTTAATGGGGCAAATGTAATGTATCTGAAAGTTACTTCGCACTTGGATTATGCAAGGCATGATTTTAAACAAAATCCTTTTTTTAATGTAGGAAAAGATTATCTTATGCAATTACATGAAGTGAATTTTGAAAAGACACAAAATTGGTAAACAAATACTGATTTTTGTTTTTTTTTTGGTTGAAATGTTAATGTGATATCGAAAGACTTCCTTCGATTCAATTTATTTATTAATTTAAATAATTTGATATATTTTTAAATTAATATATTTAAATATAAATTATAAATCTTGATGCTGATCCATGCTAGGATTGTAAAATTCCATTCAACATTGGAATTTTTTTGTTTTTTTAGACTCAAAAACAAAAATTTTGATTCCCGATAAAAATTGAATAATCAATGTCCAGTTATTTGACTTGACCATCGTAAATGCGACTGTGAATATTAGTTGAACTTAGCGCATAAGTACACAGAAGCACCGTTTTACTATGCCCCGCTTCGGATTTTTCTTACCTACGGGCTACGACACATCACTGAAATTATTGGACTTGTCATTTCTCGTGAAATTGAGCTACCCAGCAGTCCATTTAAGTTTCCGAAAATTTCGCTCATGTTATTCAAAAGTAGCAAGAAATTCATTTTTGTTTTCGAGTGAGTAGATATACTTGTATATTATTTTCTTAGACTAGCTTATTAATAGCATGCTTGGGAGCACATTTAGCATTTCTATAATTGATTCTATCAATTTTTGATAAAATTTGGTTATTGACTTCTAGAATTAATTTTTATCTCTAGAATTAATTTTAGGAAAAATAAAAAAATTTTACTTTCTGCTATAATTATTTTTTATTAAATATAAATTATTTTACCTAAAAATTAATTCTAACTAAATCAATTCCAATAAAATCAATTATATCTAAAATCAACTCTATAAAAATAAAACCAAATACACTTTAAATAGATGGACGATCTTTTCCAAGTCTTTAGTTGTTAGTCCACCAAAGTCATTGAGGTGAGCCTCACAACCGACATAGTGCCTGTTTGGTTCCAAGTTTGCAATGGCCAGAAGGCCTTTTAGGAGAAGGAAAATGACTTTGTACAGTAAATGATAGTGTTTGGTTTAATTTCTTTCAAAAGGCCTTCTTTTGGAAGAAGTATCTTTGAAGTTACTTTTCATTCTAGAAAAAGACCTTTTGAAAAGGAATCTTACTATTACTCTCACATCAACAACCAAAAGTAATTTTACTTTATCCTATCCAAACAAAACTCATTCTTCTAAAAGGCCTTTTGACATATTCAAACCAAACAAAAATCATTTTTTTAAAAGACCTTCTTTTAAAAGATCTTCCTTCAAAAGACCTTCTCCCAAAAGTTAAACCAAACGGACCCATATTTGGGTACGATATTTTATGAGAATTTTTCAATTATTTATTCTTGAAAAAAAAAATCAAGAACAACCATTTGAAAGGAGGGATAATGATATTTTTACACCATTTCAATCATGGATTTAATTTTAATATATTATTATTATAAATTTTTTTATATAATCATTTAATTATATATATTTAAAACATTAACAATGTTTAACTCTTATATCACAAAAGTTATATAAAAAAAATAAAATATTAGTAATTATCAGTTTCAAATATTTTATAATAGATGTTCGAACTTCCATCCATATTGAAAAAGTTAAAACTTAAATTAATAAATTCAATGAAAACTTTAAGAGAAACACATTAAAAGTTTGATAAAAATATGCGCAAAGGGACATCAATTGGTTCGAGTGATCCGTGTCATAGAAAAGGTGCCTTCGTTATCAATCTGCATATATATAGGGGCTACTTGGACTAATACTAAACCATACAAATATCAATCTAATATTTGTTAATTTCATCGCTTGTGATGACCACAATCACAATGATGAATCCACGCCGCTCCAAATTTCTCATTCAAGCCATGTTTATGGTGTGGTTGATGTTGCAGATGGACCTTGTTTCTACAAAAGAAATTATGTGCAAAGAGAGGGAGAGGCATGCACTCCTCGACTACAAGTCAGGCTGGTTGATGACTATGGCGTGCTGTCGTCGTGGGGGAGTGAATAAGATTGTTACCAATGGAGAGGAGTTTTCTGCAGCAACCTAACTGGCCATATACTATTCCTCGATCTTAATGGTTCCAATCCCGATGTTCCCAAGCGTGAGTCCTTGAAGGGTAAGATCGACATGTCACTGTTGGAGTTGCAGCATTTGATGTATTTGAATCTCAGGACGAGTTACACTACTCCCATTTAATTTTGGGAGTAACTTAGTCCCTTCAAAAAAATTAGAAAATATCTTAAGACAATATTATTAAATAGATGTCTTTATACTTTTTCTTGGCAAATAGAATCACATCCCAGCTTGAATCGCTGTGTCTAAAGGGACTATGGGAATCCAAAGGTCGCTAATGCTGCTTATGCTTGTGGTCCACCAGGTGGCCCAAGGAGTTCATGGTCTGCTCAGGCTTCCCCTGCTTATGGGTCTATGGGCTATGGGAACATTGCTTCTTAGCGTGCTCCAAGTGGTGGTGCTGGATCTTGTGATGGTGGCCCCCAAAATATTATCACCTCTCTCCATGGGAGTCCAACATTCCCATGGAAAGGAAATGTTTGCCATTATGAAAATATCAAAATACTTTTATCGCCATCCAAAGTCATCCGTACTTTTAGATGACATTTATGTTGAGTAACAGAAATCTCCTGCTTTGAGATCCAACATCAGCAAAACATTAATCAATTAGTCCCCCCCAAAAAACACAAAAAACAAAAAAAAACAAAAAAAAGAAAAGGAAAGGAAAAATCTGATTACTTCTATACTTCATAAACTTAAAATAAAAATTAAATTAAAAATAAAAAAACAAATGATGATATAACTAAAATGGACCATGGAATCAACAAAAAAGAAAAAGAAAAAAAAATTGCAAATTAAAATTATCACCTTCAGAGGCTTAAGTTTATAGGGGATGTTGTAACGCCTCAACACTTCTCTTAAATTTTTAATCGTCCTGAAGTCCCGATCATGAAATATAAGAGCACCATTCCTTGCTGAATTTGCAACAACACCACCTTTGCTTGAGCATTTGACATGTATGCTACTTCCATTTGTTGAAACCAAAGCTTGTTCTCGCATTGAAAGATTGATCAACTTGGTTTTCTTCTCACCAAAATGATTCCCATTAGAGCCATTGCTTGGCCTCTTCTTATTGTGGCCAGAGTAAAGACTAGGCTTACTTTGAAGCCCTGTGCTAGCTCTTTGCTCCATCAAACACTACTTTGCTTCAATCCTTTGAGGATAGATGCTATTGGGCAACAATGTTGTTGCTCAACTTGCCGTCAGATGAAACTTTAGTGCTAGGATGTTCTTGTGGTTCTTGACAACTATTACAGCAATTTTGTTGAATCTTGTCAGAACATGAAATCAATACCTCCTTTCATAAAGTTGGGAAGAAAAAATGGAGCAACGTGAAGGTTATATTAAAAAAATAATAATAAAATATGAAGCTCACGTTATGACAAACATAACGGAGGAAAAATACAAAGTCTTGCAACCAACCAACACAATGTTATGGAACACAAATACGGTTACTTATATCACGGATCGATGAAACATTGAAACATAGCTGCTACCCTTTTACCAAAAGAATATATATATATAATTTATGAGAGTTTAAATATCATTTAATAACTCTACCAAAAGAAAATTATATTATTTAATGACTTCTTATAGAGACTAGATTCATTAATTCAATTGGGATGAAAGTTCTCATAAAGTACATCATTTTTCCTGAAAAATAATGTACATCTCTGACGAAAAAAAAAAAGGAAGAAGAAGAAGAAGAAAAGAAAGCTCACATAAATTAGATAAAGTCTACAAAATATCAAATTTTCGTTTAACTTTGAAACAACTTAATTAAATCATGTTATACTTATATCATTCCAAGAAACATCAAACAAACATATAAAATCATTGTGGATAATAATAACAATAATAATAATTTGGCCATTGAGGGGGAAAGGTGAAGAAAAATATTTCACCGGCCTTCGCCATCCGCCGTCATCCACTACCCGCTGCCGCTGTCGACCACCTCTGCCGGCCACCTTTCGGCTTCGGCCACTACTGCTGTTCGCTATCT
Organism: Pterocarpus macrocarpus; assembly: GCA_031439585.1. Lineage (NCBI taxonomy): Eukaryota > Viridiplantae > Streptophyta > Magnoliopsida > Fabales > Fabaceae > Pterocarpus > Pterocarpus macrocarpus. The sequence continues at coordinate 3,457,867 of CM062520.1, read as the reverse complement.
ACTACCTGCTGCCACCCGCTACCTGCCACCGTCGTTGTTTGCCACCTTCTTGCATAGCTTGTTGGCCACCGTCCACTGGCGGCCCTGCCGGTGCTGCTGCCGGCCAACCACTTGCCACCACCTCCATCAAGGGTGTTTTTGAAAATTTATTAAATATTTTTGGAAATTCAATTTGTATACCAAACACTCTAAAATATCATACTTGGGAAAGTTGTTCCTAGAAATAGCGTTCTTGGGAATCCTATTCTCAGCAATAAAAATTTATTCCATCTACCCTTAGTGTACTTAAATCTTGATGACAATCTACTAGAGGGTTCAATCCCATATCAACTTGGAAAACTCTCCAATTTGAAGTGGCTTTCTCTTGGACAACATGCTTATTTTGGTGCTCTCAAAATTGACAATGGGAATCATGCTGGTGGTCAGTGGTTATCCAATCTCACTTCTTTAACCCATCTTGAATTGAGAGGGGTCCTAAATCTTAATCATTCTCATGATTGGCTGCAAATGGTTAGTAAGCTACCTTATCTTAGGAGTTTGAATCGGGATGGTTGTTTCCTTTCTGATCATTTAATCCATTCTGTGGGAATTTCCAAATTCAACTCTTCTTCTCTTGCATTCCTTGGCCTCTTTGATAACAACTTCGCATCACCCATGAAATTCCAGTGGATATCCAAAGTCGGCCCCAGCCTTGTTGGGCTGGACCTTGATTGTAACCACTTGGAGGGTCCCATACCAAATGATTTTGGCACAACAATGATTTATCTTCAGAATCATTACCTCAATGATAACAGACTAAAGGGAGAAGATCTAAAATCCTTGGCAAATATATGCACTTTGCGTGAGTTATTCTTGCGGGGAAACAATTTGGCTAAAGAACTTTCAACAATTCTTCAAAATTTGTCTACTGGCTATGCTAGACACTCACTCCAAGTATTGTCCCTAATTTTGAATCAAATAACTAGCAGATTATCTGACCTTTCCATATTTCCATCTTTGAAATAATTGAGTCTTGCCGGAAATCGGTTAAGTGGAGAGATCCCTGAAGCTAGCAGATTGCCATCTCAGTTGGAGTATTTGTCAATAGGATCAAACTTTTTAGAAGGTGGAATTCCAAAATCATTTGGAGATGCACGTAGTTTGAGCATTTTGAGGCTACCTAATAACTCATTGAGTGAAGAGCTTTCTGTGATAATTCGTCACTTGTCCGTGTGTGCCAGAAACTCACTACAAGATTTACATCTAGATGTCAATCAAATCAATGGCACACTGCCTGATCTATCGACATTTCTGTATTTGGAAGTGTTACATCTTTCTAAAGACAAGCTGAAAAGGAAGATATATGCAGATCGTCGATTTCCATCTCAGCTAGAGATCTTATCATTGAATTTAAACTCTTTAGAAGGTGTAATCACTGACTCCCATTGTGCTAATATGTCCAAGTTAAACTACTTGGGCTTACGTGACAACTCATTGGCTTTGACATTTAGCCAGAATTGGGTCCCACCCATTCAGTTAAAAGAAGGCATGTCATTGAGATCTTGCAAACTAGGTCCTGCTTTTCCAAAATGGTTGAAGACACAAAATAGCTTCAAATATCTTGATATTTCCAATGCTAGAATTTCAGACATTGTTCCTGAGTGGTTTCGAAAAAATTAGCTTTTCCATCACAAGTGACAGTGGATATCTCATGCAATAATCTCAAAGGTACAATTCCAAATTTACCAATAAGGCTTATTTCTATGAGCACTTTAACTCTTTCCTCAAATCAATTTGAAGGCTCAATTCCACCATTTCTACGAGGTGCTAAATTTCTTGATTTGTCCAATAATAAATTTTCAGATTCTCTACTGTTTTTTTGTGCTAATGGTACAGTTGAAATATTAGACCAATTGATCCTTTCAAATAATCAATTATCTGGATCAATTCCTGATTGTTTGAGTCATTTCAAGTCATTAGCCTATCTAGATTTGAGCCACAATAAGTTTGCAGGAAAGATTCCTACCTCAGTGGGATCCCTTCATGAACTTCTAGCATTAATTTTGAGAAACAAAAGCTTAACTGAAGAGATCCCAATCTCTTTGAGGAGTTGCACAAAGTTATTAATGCTAGATGTGAGTGAAAATAGATTATCAGGACCTATCCCTTCCTGGATTGGGGAGTTAAAACAATTGATAATGGTAAGCTTACGAAGCAACCGCTTCTTTGGAAGTTTACCATTAAATCTTTGTCGTCTAGCAGGCCTTGATCTATTAGATCTCTTATTGAACAATCTATCTGGACAAATTCCCAATTGCTTTAAGAATTATTCTGCAATGGCTCAAAAGTCTACCCCAGGAGATTATCGCTTTCTGTATAATAACATTCTTGATGGAAGCATCACCTTCAACAATCATGGTTTGGAGGCATCTTTGATGTGGAAAGGTGTAGAATGAATGTTCGGGAATAACCGGTTACTCTTGAAAGGTATTGATCTCTCAAGTAATCAATTATCAAGGCAAATTCCAACAGAAATAGTGAGTTTATTTGAATTGGTTTTATTAAATTTATCAAGAAACAGTTTGACAGGAGAAATTCCTTTAATGATTGGAAAGCTAACATCATTGGAATTTCCTGATTTGTCAAGAAACCAACTTTTTGATTTATGAAGATAACCTTGACCTTTGCGGGCGGCCACTTCAAAAAATGTGTAAAGAAGAGAAGTCACCGCCAATAGTCCATGAAGATGAAGGCTCATTTTTCTCCCATTTTTCTCCCTTGGATTTTACATAAGTATGGCACTTGGTTTTGTTACTGGATTTTGGGGGATCTTTGGCTCAACACTAGTCAAGTGTTCTTGGCGACATGCTTATTTCTGGTTCTTGAATAATTTAATGGACAACATTCATGTCATGATAGCAGTGAAAATTGCCAAATGCAAAAGGAGGCTCAGAGGTCTGCTGGTAGTAACTTTAGCTCTCCCATTTATGCTTTTGGATTTTACATAGACAGTTGTTTTAACTTATTTTCATATTTGACGAAAAAAAGAACTTATGCTACCATCAATTATTTTTTGAAAGATTATAACTTATATCTTCAAAATAAGACTAAATTTTATTTCAGTATTCTTGTAAAAAATTTTGTGTTTGATTGATTTTAATGTGAAAGCCTACGTTAAAGCTCGAAGGTGCTTTTGGAAAACAGATTATTTTCATTTCATTAGTGATACTGTTTTCTTATGGCTAAAGGTGCCATTTTAGCTGTGCTTTTACACTGCATGATCCCCGGCTTTTGTTCTCTTGAATCGTCACTGCATGAGTTGTTGTCATACCTTATTTGCTGCTATAAAAATTATTATTTGAATGGAGACATTTAATTAATATTGAATGATAGCATGTGATATATGTTTAAAGGAATGTCTCAGAAAAAATATTAGTCTAGAGTTTCATTTTGCAAATGGCCCATGAAATTTTAGATTTACGTGTAAGGTTCGTTAAACCAACTATTTGAATGACTTGAGAGGATACAAATATATTTCTTAATAATTAAAACCTATTATGAGAGACAGTATTTTCGTAATTGAATGGTAACTTTATTGAGTTTATTTCTTCCGAAAATCATATTTTATCAAAAAATTGAACTTCTTTGGCATAACATTACGGATCTTATAAATTAATTGTTTCGAAATTTACGGCATGCACCACTTGTATTTCTTTCATTCTTGGAATCTTCATATTTGTTGTATTGTTATCGTTTCCTCTATAATTATTTATAAAGAATTTCTATTTTAAATTTGAGTAACTCCGCAACATCTTGATTTTATGTAGACAGTAAATTTGGGATGCTTATACTCTCTATCTTTTCTTTTTCAGTCTCAATGGGGAATATTTGAACTTGTTAATCCCTAGGCAAGGCAAGTTTTCTCTGAGGAATAAGCTTGAAGCTGAGGGCTGCATTTTCTACCCGACAAAAGGGATGTTACCAGATCTTGCATGTATTGATTGCTTAAAATTGTCATGTACTTTCATTTTGCTTGTAGGAGATTAAATCCTTATGTTTGTATTAAATAAAGTCTTGGACTACTCATGAAGACTTTGCTTTTAAATAAAAGTCACTCGAATATATTGCAAGATGCTAATAGAACAGTAGCAGAACTTGCTAACAATAGCATTAAAATGGAAAGTTACATATAACAAGGATTCCTGAAGTTGCAAATTGTGTGTCACTTTAGTCCCCACACACGATTTGGGGACTAAAGTGACACAATTTGTAAATTTCAACTTCAAGGATTAAATAGTTAATTTCTTAATTTCAGGGGTTAAAGTGAAGTGCACCTACAACTTTAAGGACTAAAGCAAACCTTATTTGAATAATAGGTAATTAATTAAGATAGAGATGTCAATTCCTAAGGCATGTAAGTTTTGCAACCTATATCAAATACTTGAGACAGTATGAGAGGCATTGTATGAGGTTGAGGGTTCAGGAAGAAAGGTTTAGAGGGCAAAGAACATTTAGAAAGGGAAAGATATTAGATAAGAGAACAACATACTACAATAGCCTTGCCTTCCTTGGTGCCTATTCTTTTTAGTACAAGTTGCTTGCTTACTTCCACTGAAACAATATTGCCTATCTGCCTGCTTCACCCTCGATGGTGGAGGGTTCCCCTACTCAACCTATTGTTGCCTATAATGACTGTTCTGACCTTGATCATTGGAACATTCTTCATTGGAGTAGTACCTTGGGTCTTCTTATAAGGGCTCCAACTTTGACTCCTTTTGTGATGTCGGTTTTGAGCCCTCCTGCGAGCGTCTTCTTCCCAACACCTTTTGTCATTGTTGTCATGCCTTATCTCTATCTCATCTTCCATCATGCGAATACGAGTCACTTAGTCCTGCATTACCCTAAGTATCGCCTCTAAGGTAGAATTGTTTTGGGTGACTTCCACCCTAGAGGCTACTTGCTTGGCAGGGATCGGTGTTTCAATTCCTTCATCTCTTGGAGGTAGGTTCCATGCCTCGAGAATGCGATTCCTACTTTGCGATTTTGATTCGGAAGCCATGACTCCATCCACTCTTTGCTCAAGGCCTATAGTGGGGCCCTATTTTTGCTATTCATCAACAACACATTCCTCTAATCAACCAACCACATGCTCCCACTATGGTCGCTAATGTTTGTTGTAGGATTTGTGGTGCTGGTTTGCCTATGCTAAACTCGAGGTGATGATCATGAGGTTGAAAATTGGTTCGTGTGTCTGAGGTAAAGTGTTGGTGGTGTACATGCTAAGACTACGATGATCAGGTCAATAAGAGTTTTAGAGATATGAAGTAGAAAAGGAATGATTAGATAGCTGGTTTCTGCTCCTTCCCTGTCTTTTATTTAATTGGAGCTGAAACCCTAGCAATTATTTCTATGTCTCACGTAACGGTTATCTTGGAACACGTAACAAACTTCGTGAATTCATAAGGAAGTGACCTTCTGGCCTTTAGCAAAAATGATTGGCCATGCGAGTTAGGTCTTTGGACACAATCCAAGTTCTGTTATTAGGCCTTTGCCAATTGGGTTTTGTACTCTGAATTTGGACTATAACAATAGTTAATTTCTTAATTTTAAGGATTAAAGTGAAGCACACCTATAATTTCAGGGATTAAAGTGAACCTTAACTTGAATAATAGGTAATTAACTAAAATAGAATTATCAATTCCCTAGGCTTGTAAGTTTTGCAGCCTAGATCAAATACCTGAGACAGTATGAGAGGAATTGTATGGGGTTAAGAGTTAAGGAAGAGAGGTTTAAAGTGCAAAGAACATTCAGAAAGGGAAATATATTAGATAGGGGAATAGCATATTACAATAGTCTTGCCTTCCTCGGGTTCCTCTTGGCTCGTGGCGCTAAATAACTTCGGTAGTGAAATCCTTGGGCCATAAACTGGTTGCATAGTGATTGTCTTGTGTGTTGGGCCAATTTGGCCATTTGAGTCCATTACACACAACTGGCAATTCTTTTTTTTGGATTTAATTTCATACTTTTCACTTTGGCCAAAAAAAATAAATTTCATAGTTTTTACAATTGAAGTTTTTGTCAATCAACACCTGGAGGGATTTAATTCCTCTATTTAGTTTTCTCTGTCTTCTTCCTTATTCCCCAATAAAATTTTGCCAAGTGTAGAAATTATGGGTGATTTTAAGCAAGTTGGCTTGACAAAGAAACATTAGTGATGTCACGATTTTAGATGTGCCAAATTTTTATTGGGGGAGAGGAAATAAGGTAGTAAAATGAACAGAGTTGGAATGCTACTTAGAGTAATAGGTATACTTAGCCTCAATTGGATCAATTTTTCATGTTTAAATGAGTTATGACAGTGACGAACTAAAGAGAGTTACTTAATTTTAATTATTCAGGGGGAATTAGAGAAATAAGCAAATTGCAAGGCACTATTTTAATTGCTTTAGAAAAGCACTGAAATGTATGCGTTCAAATGACTTATAAGAGATCCGAGAACAAAGCTATTTGTCATTCATTGCCTAGAGAATGTACACATCTTCCAAAATAACAGTAGTGGTGGCACCAACAATGTAGAGATGAGAGTAATTTGGAGATTGAGAACGAGGCACAGCATATTCACAAAGCCAGGAGAAAAAAGGTGAATTGGTTTCCAATTAGTGAGCGTGTTCTTTATCTTCTTAAGCAAATTGATTGCCAAATTTTTATCTTCTTAATTAATAATTCTTAGATAAAACAATTAAAAAAATATAATTATTATTTTTTCTTAAAAAAGGCTTTCGTTAGACATTCGTATGTCTATGTAAACACGAAAAGCAAATAAAATTTACAATTTTTTAGGTGTTTAGTTTTTTGTATTCAAAGATTTAAAAAAAATGGTGAAAATAATTTTGTTCATATTAACATCTCTTCTCGAAAACTTTAAGAGAAGAAAACAAAATTAAACAACATAATATTTTTAGAATTACTAATAAAAATATATCAACAAACTATCATTATCTAGAGAAAGGGGGGGGGGGAAGGAAAAATCCAAAGAAACCCAGTATTCCGATAATTCTACTTATCTTAAACATATACCTTCCTCAGTTGGATTCACACTTTTTCATAAGTTGTGACATTGATGAACTAAAAAATGTTATTTAATTTTAATTATTCAGAGAGAATAATAGAAATAAGCAAATAGCAGGCAAACTTTTAATTATTTTAAAAAAGTACTGAGATATATGTGCCTTCTTCGAGTGACTTATAAGAGATCTGACGACATAGCTATTTGGTCGTTAGCTAGACAATGTTCACATCTTCTAAATAACAGAAGTGGTGTATAGTGTATACATTTAAGCAATGACAATAATGTAGAGATGTAATTAATTTGGAGATGCAGAATGCATAGGATACATTCGAGTGAGTCAACCAAACGTCATTGACGGAGTTGAAGCCGTATAAAGTACTTCAATTAATTAATTTCGTATGGACAACGATATCTGTTCGGTTTATCATAGCAACTGGGAATAAGATACCTTCATCTCGAGTATTGTTTTAATTTCTGGAGGAAAAGTTCCGGGACAACTTGGGAGAAATTGGCCAAGGGCAAATATACATAGAATGAAAGTGAAAATACAGCTATCCTAGCACTGCTGTAACTCCTCAACCGTCGTTACATGGTTATAAGATCTAAATGAGGCACAACATATTCACAAAACCAGCTGAAAAAGTAGGGATGGCAAAAAAATCGGCCAAAATAGGTATTTGCAGGGATTACTCACAACGAGGACGGGGGATAATATTCCCACCTTATGGGGATCCGTTAAATCTTTGTTAACATAAATTAACTAAATGCTCTCATATATGTAAATATATAATAAAAAAACTTAGTCATGATATTTGTGTCTTGTGATTTGGATATTTGTAATTATTTTTTAATAAATTTGCATCATGTATTTCATTTTTAATTTGAATTGTATTATGTTGGATAATATTATAATGAATTATAGATATCTATGCATATTTTATTTAGATTTTTCTCTTTTTTAGATATTTAAAAAAAAATTATATAAACTCATAGATATATGCAAAAATTTGAATCCTTACGAGGAATGAGGAACGGGGACCCGCGATGAGGATATGGATCAAGATGCATGCACAGGGGGGAAATTTTAAATTGGGATAGGGATGTATCCCCGCCCCTATAAATATCGGTTGCCATCCCTAAGAAAAAGTCAATTGGTTTCCTACGATGTTGTTTTCACGTCTAGTAATTTTTTTAATGTTTGGGCTTTGGGTTTGGATTAAGTTATCTTATATACAAAACAGTTTAGTGCATGTTGTGGAACTCAGCTTACAAGCCAAAAAAAAAAAAACCATTTTTGAAATATATTGTTATGTTTGGATAAAAAGGAGTAGATGGATTATAATAAAAAATTATAATTTTAAGCTAAAAAATATTTTATAATTACAAGCAATTTTTTGAAATTTTTGGGCATAAACTAAACTCATTATCTTAAAATTACTTTTAAGCTAACATATTCAAACATAAAATACTTTTAAGTTAATAATCTAGATATAAATTAATTTTTACATATAATTGATTATTTAAAAAGAGATTATATTTATAATTGATTATTTGAATAATTTTAATTTCACGACTTTTTCAAACACACACTTATAATCATATTACAAGCAACCACCACTTGCAACTCCATTGCCTGAAGCTAGAGATGCACCATTTTGTGTTTGAAATAGCAACACAAAACCATGCCATAAGGCTGTTTATGACCCCGCATATCTTGTCCCAAAGCTTATTGGGTCGGATTCATGCTTTAAAATTTTGATATAGTGCATTTTTAGGTCGAGTTTAGATCATATTTCTAGTTGATCAGGCTAGCTTGAAGTCATATAATTATTTTAAAATTATAATTTTTTAATAAAATTAATGATAAATTATGAGATTTTTATACTTTAATTAATATGTTTTATATAATATGATTTTATTTTTGTATTAAAATAATTCATTTTGAAATATCTATTATAAAATATATATTGAATTTTTTTCTAACTTCTAAAATTTCATGGCTTTGCCATACATAATGTTCAAACTTATAAAATTTATAAATGTCGGATTGACCTGGTTATTTTTTTATTCAAGTCTAGGGTTTAATAAATGACCTAATAAAAAAATTGGGTTGGGTTTATGACTAACTCAATCTAGTCTAACTCGTCCCTTATACATGATAAATCTAGCATAACAATCTTTGTTAGATAGGATTAGATATTTAATTTGTTAAGATATAGATTCAGTTTATTTTATTTTATTCTTAGTTGTAGATTTATCTCTATCTTTTTTGTTATCTTAGATTTATCTTCTATTTTATTGTTATCCAATAAATTATTTTTGTAATCGTTTTATCTGTATAATAAATTTCTTGGTATAACTCATACTTAAATTCAACTAAACTTTTATTCAAAATGTCTTCACTACGCCCCTACCATGCCATAACCACCACTCCTACACCCCTTAGTGTGCCATTGTGGGCGTTGAGGGCTTTTTTTAAGTGTGATAATTAAATATGTAGACCAAATAAATAGGTGATTTATTAGTGAGCCAGTTATTTTAGGGTGTTAAGAGCTTTTTTTAATTTGGTTTTGGACTTTTGGTCATCTTTTTTTTTTTGGCATATTAACAATAATAAGATTTGAATTTATATTCTTATGCAAACTACTCAAATCTTTTATCAGTATACAATTCCTAGTGGCTTGGGCTTGCGGTATTCTTATTGGGTTAATTTGTACAAATTGGTGAGCATGTTCTTTATCTTTTAAAGCAAATTGTTTTCCAATTTTTCATATTTCTAATTAGTAATTCTCACCCAAAACTATATATATATATATATGATTAGACATTCGTATGTTTATGTAAACACGAAAAGCAAATAAAAAATTATAATATTATTTTATTTTATTTTTTTGCTTTACTTAATATGTTTTCATAAATAATAACAAAAATCTTACTTCATTTTTATTGTTTTCTGTATTCAAAGTTTTTCCAAAAAAACAAAAAAATGGTCAAAATATTTTTGTTCTTATTAAAATCTTTTCTAGAAAACTTTAAGGGCAGAAAACAAAATAAAACAATATAATATTTTCAGAATTAATAATAAAAATATATCAACAAACTATAATTATCTAGTAAAAAAATCCAAATAAACCGAGTAATTTTTCCAAGTCATCTTTAGACTTTTATTCCATGAAGTCTTTAAAGTATCTCTTACTGCATATTAATGAGTATAGTTGAAGTAGACATTGATGATAACATTGAACCTGTAATATCACAATTTTCCAGAATTTTATTCTAGGCTTTTGAAGCGTGCACTCGTGCTAGTAAAACAAAACTTCGTTTTTTTTTTTAAATCTCTCCGCATACATTTTTTTTTATTTTCAAATTTAGATATTTAAATAAGACTTTAAACTATTAGAAGTGAGCTAGTAGCAGAGGATTTAAGTAATATATACAAGATTATAAATTTAAATTTTATTGTTACTAATATACCAAAAAAAATATTTAGACAGAACTTTCTTTGCATGGTGCATCAACTATCAACGTTAATAATCCATTATTTAATGTAACGTTAATAATCCATTATAAATATAAAGTTTGTATGACTAAATATTTGTGAATGATTCAATAACAACCACATCTTGAAATTAAGTAGGTCTAACTCAATTTTAAAAGTTAGTTCATAAGGTGAGAGTTGTCCGAGTTATTACAATGGCTATCATGACTGAATCTCTAAGCAATATGGTACTTAACAATACCATTTGATATAAATTAATGTATTGCTTCAAACGACATTAGGTCAACGCACAATCTTATTACTTATATACTTTGTACTTAGAGCCTATTTGCATAATATTATTTATGATTTTTTTTTAACCTTTTGGAAGTCAAAATTTATATTGGTAAGTTTTTATTCGTTTTGTTGTATAACTTATTACTTTTCAAAAAATTATTTTTAATGCTTTTGAAAAAAAATTAAAATATCTAACTTCTCAAACATAACTTTTCAAAACCCTATAAATGAGTATTTTTATTAATATTTATCTAAATACAAAATAACTTATTTATAAGCTACTTTTCAAAAATTATTTTTATATAAGCACTTCAATAAGTTATTTATCCAAGTAGCCCTTATATCTTTTTTCTTCCTCATTTGAATTCCCAAAATGAGTGATATAATTATAGTTATTAAATTTTAAATATGAGACCTTTTACGTAATCTAGTCAAGCAGGAAGCAGCCTATTTGATAGAGATAATTGGAGGGCCAAGTTCAGGATACTTTTTATATTAGAAAATGTTTCAAATAAAGAAAAATATTATTTATACCGACAAGATAAATTTATTGTGGACCTATAAGAAGAGACAACGATATAAAAATTGACTTGATCACTTTTTTTTTTTAAATATTCCATAATATTTTTGTCGCTTTCTTTATATGTTTATAATAAATCTATTTTATGAATATAAATGACATCTTGGGAGGAAAAAAAAATGAGGGCCACGTCCCTTCCGGCATAGAGCCCATTTAAATTGGTTTTTTTCAAGAAAAAAGTACTTATTTTTTTAAAAAAGGTACTTTTATAAGTTTTTATAGATGTTTGGATACAACTTTTAAAAAAAGTATTTCAATTAAAAAAGTCAATTTATCACTTTTTAAAAAAATTAGGAATATCTAACTTCTAAAAAAAGTAGAAATAGAAGTGATTTTTAATAAAATTATCTTATAAAAATATTCTTTATTTTTAATTAAAATTACAATACATCCTTCATTTCCTATCCCTTATTAAACCTTACTTCTCTTTCCTCTTTTTGAATATTTTTAATAATTTAGCTATAAAAAAGTATTTTTATTATTTTATATCCAAATAAATTTATAAATATTTTTAATAATTAAAAATACATCTCATATATCTATTCAAATATAAAATAATATTTTTTAGAAATTAGAACTCTACTAATTTTTTTTTTAAAAAAAAAATTATTAAAAATTTATCCAAACGAGCTCATATTCCCGCCCCTGCTTTGCAAGAGCATTTCAAGATAATTGCACACGTTAGGCTGTCATTTTAGAAAACAAGCAGATGTGCTAAAAAATAGTAAAAAGAAACGCAATTTTCTTTTTTGTTTTTCCTAAACGACTTCAAGTTTTCCTTCCACAGAGTCTTCGAAGTTTATCTTACTTCACATTGTTGAAATTGATGGACCTATAATTTATCATAAAATTGAGCAACACATCAATGAATCTATCTTTCCGAAACATGTGCTTATGATAATTGAAAATAGCAAGAAATCCATTTTCATTTCTCAGTGTATATATACTTGTATTTTTTTTTTTTTGAGATTATATTAAATAAAAAAAAATCTTAGAAATTCATTTTTTCTCTTGTATGTCTATTTAATTTGCTCTGCGAAGGATATTTCGTTTTATTTTTATATTTAAATTATCAATATCTAAAATTTATTAAATTTTAAATTAATTTAATTTGAACTGGATTAATTACCAAAAACAAACTATCATTATCTAGCCAAAAAAAATCCAAGGAAAGCCGGTAATTTTTTCGAGGTCATCTTTAGACTTTTATTATATGAAGTCTTTAAAGTATCTCTTACGGCATATTAATGAGTTGGATTGAAGTAAACGTTTATCATAACATTGAAATTGTAATTGATTTTTCACATTAATTCTAGGCTTATCAGGCTTGCACTTGTGTTTGAAAAACAAGACTTCATTTTATTTTTATCTCTCCACATACATTTTTATGTTTTCATTAGAACTTTTTCTGCATGATGGATCAACTATCAACGTTGATTATTCATTATTTAATGTAACGTGTCCACTGGAGACATGTAAGTCTTTGTTTTGATCTTCCAAAATGTCACTGCAGTTGCCTTCAAGATATTACATACACAATAAGTGTAAGGGCTCTATGCCAAGTCTTTACTCTGTACGCCACTTTCTTTTTTTGCCAAGATCAATACTCTTTGATATAAATTAATGTTTTGCATCAAACGATATTAAGTCTACAAATTTTTTTCTTATATATTCTGTACTTATTTTTATTCCTATATCTAATGTAAATTTTCTTCCTCATTTGAATTCCCAAAATGATTTTGATGGATGCATTTTTCTTCCACAAAAAAAGTCTTCAAAGTCAATATCATGCACATTAAGAAAGATAAATTTGTCATTTATTATAAAATTGACTTGTCATGTCCTAGAGCCTTAATTCAAGTGGTAATAAATTTTTGTAGAAATCGTTTTCTCCTAGTATTGAACCCTGGTCCAATTATTATGTGTGCTTTAGTCTATCGTCCTCTTTCATGTCCAGTGATAGCCACTTTGTAACAAAAACAAAAATGAAAAACAAAAAAAAGAAAAGCAGCCCATTCATTTAGATTCTTCAATTTCTCATATGACAATATAGACTTATGAAGTTTGCTCGTGTTGGAAGCAGCGAGTTGGTTATTCGTTTACATAACTATGTTTCACTTAATTACTACTCTGTAAAATTTGTTGAGATATTCGATTAAAAATCAAGGCTTTGAAAAATTAGACCGAAGTTCAGTAATCTTTTAAATCAGTAGCCTGTCCAGTTTGATGTTTATGTATATATATATATTAGTTTTATGTTATAAATAATATTATTAAATAATATAAATGAGGAGTAAAATAAAATCTTAACATAATAAGTTGATAATATTAATATTGAGCCAATTATTTTAGAAATTTGCTTACATAATTTATGACTTATATAAACTGAATATTAATATATTAATTGTATATAAATATAATTATTTTTTAAAAAGTTTATATTTATGTTTTCATGATGCAAAACCATTTAACTAAAGGAGTTAAAATATAGAGTATTCAAGTGTCACATTACATAGAGACTAAAAATTTTTTACTTTTAAAATTACTATAAAACACTCAAGTCTCATATTATTTAGACTAAATGTTTTTTTACTCCTAACACAACTATAAATACCTATATAACACATTGCTTTATACTCGCCATCATTTTTCGTACCACTAAGCTTTTCTCTTTTTTAAAAGAGTAAGAGATCTAAAAGTCTTTAATTTAACCAATTAAAAGCAGGTTAAAAAAAAAAAGGATCATGTGAACCAGTCAATGAGATGAATTGATTTGATTCTGCTGCTTCACTAATTTCGGGTTGGTTCATGCCAGTTTTTTTGACTTGATCAACCTGAGATCAATTCCCGATTGGATCGATTGGACAATTTTTTTAGCCATGTAAAAAACTATGACTATTTCAGCACCACTAAAATTGAGCTAGTTGAAATTTATACTACTAATAAATAAGACTTAGAATATGAAAACTTATATTATGTGTCAATTTTATATCAATTTTAACCCTATCACTGTCTTTAACTTATTATTAAAGGAAATATTTCAAATTTCTATTTAGTAAAATAATTAAAAGGAAGAATTTAGTTTCAGAATTTAACTTATAATTCCTAAAAATTTGAATTAATATTTTTTATATTTTTTCAGCAAAATTTTTTGGCATAAAAATTAGTTCAAAATTTGAATTAATATATTTTTTTTATTTTTCCAATGAAAAAATCCACTAAAAATGACTGTGTTAAAATTTTAAAACCCCCTCTCCTCTTATTTATTTTTACTATCTCTTTGTTAACTTATACTCTTATTTTCTCTAACATCTCCTTCTTCAATTGATTCTATACCATCTCTTTCTCGCTACCATAACCACACTCTTTCCACCATTACCTTCTACCATAATCAGCACCACCATCACCATTACATGCTGTTACCACCTTTCCACCACTTTTTTCCATGGTAACCACCACCGTCGTCTCCTTCCATCATAACCAACACCATCACCAACGCCAACACCCATCCACCATCACCATCCAACCACTACCCAACGACCATCACTATCACCACCTAACCACCACCAACATGCACCACCGCCAGCTTGTCGATCAAATTTTTAATATGCTTACTTAGAGTGTCTTTGCTTTTTTTTTTTTTTCATATATGAGTAGTTTTAAACATAAGTGTGATTTTATGTTGCTAGATTTTGTACATAACAATATATTAAAATTGTTGGATTTGCCACTATATGCACGAGAATATAGATAAAAGGATGATATCTTTTTATTTGAATAAGCAATTTTTCGCGGACAACTCCGCCCCTAGCAGATTAAAATTTGTTGAAAATTTCTAAAGAATTTGTATACATAAGAAATTTTCAATTAAAAAGATTCACTGAAAATTTCCAAAAAATTTCAAATCCTGTGGAAATTTGTTACCATCAACGATTTTACCAATGACCCCAAATCTAGTAGAAATCAACAATTTTCAGCAAATTCCACTCTATTTCTTGTAGATTTGTCCGCAAAAAATGAGTGCTTTTCTTTTAGTGCCTTTTTTTGGTTCTCTGCTTCTTTTTCTTTTATGTGATTATTATAGACAAATATTAAAACGGAATGATTATTAGATAAATACCCATAAAGTGAATTAGTTTACCTATTTAGATTAAAGAGAAAAGAATAATAATTAATATATAAAACTTGATATGTGATATGTAAGCTTTCAGAGGTAGTCATCAATTATTTAATGTTACATGTTGACCAAGAATTTTTCTTAGTCTTTGTTTGATCTTTCCAAGGGTCAGTGTAGTAGGGAAGCCTCAAGATATTACGTCTAGGAGGCCAATGTTTTCATCTAGAAATGACATTAAAATAACAGTAACAAGTAGTAATGGGATGATGTTAAATAAAGTTATTCACATTAGGATTAAATAAATTTTATTTTATATATATATATATATATGAGTCTGCATTTATTTTGCAATGCCTGATAAGTAAACTGAAATATACAAATAATTGGCGTTAACATTTGTTTATAAATTAACTACTGATTCAATTATGCCACAGTGCTTTTGGAAGTTAGTGTTTCTGTTGAGTAATTAATTATGTGCTGCTGAAATGAGCTTATATTATAAGTAAATAAATCCTGGAAAACTTAAAAAAAATTCCGTGAGAGTTTAAAAGAAACTATGGGAAATTGCTTTAGTTTAATTAATACAAATTGCATGTTTGGGAACTCTCCAGAACAGCATTTTTTTAGCAAAAAAGCTATTTTGAAAAAATAATCATTTTGGTAAAATTTTTTAAAATAGATTATAATCTAAAATTGATAATTTTTTAAGCTGAAAAATAGCTTATAAGTATAAACAAATTTTTGAAACTTATAATCATAAGTAAAAGTTGATTATTTTAGAATTGTTATGTTTTTACTAAATTGACCCTAAATAATAAATATTATATAATACAAATAATTATTTTATACCTTTTTTAGTAATTTTACCATATAAAAGTAACTTTTTTCATACAATCAAAACAAAACAGATTATCTTAAAATCACTTTTCAACTAAAATATCCAAATATAAATTGATTCTCATATAAACGATTATATAGAAAAAAGATTATATAAATAAGTGATAATTGAAATAATTTTAATTTTTTCTCAAATACACACGTTACATCAGTTCCTGAAAGCATGTTTGGGAAGTAGATAAAAAAAGAAGCTGTTTTTTCTCAAAAAAAAAAAAAAAAGAAAAGAAGAAGCTGTTTTGAAAATATAAAAAGCTTGTTTAGATGATTTATTTGGGATAATTTAAGTTATTTTTTTCATCAAATAAACAAAAGCTAGATTTGGAATATTATTTGATTAAAAGCTTTTTATACAGTACTTATAATATTATATTTTTGCTAAATAGACCATAAATATTAAATAATATATAATATAAATAATTATTCTATCTCATTTTTCATAATTTTATCATACAAAAATAATTTTTTTATATATTTTAAATGAAATAAATAATCTTAAAATTATTTTTCAATTGAAATATCCAAACATAAATTGATTATCATATAATTAATTATATAAAAATATGATTATATAAATAAATTATTATTAAAATAATTTTATAGTGTATTTGTTTGTAATTTTTTTAGCCAAAAAATCATTTTTTAATAAAAAGTCAATTTTAATATATTTGGATAATTTTTTAAAAATAATTATATTCTAAAAAAATCTATTTTTAACTTTTTTTTTTAGAAGTTAAAAAGAATAACTTTTTAAAAAAATTAATTTTTAACTTTTTCAATTATATATAAAATTTAACTTTTTTAATCATTTTTTTTTAAAGTTAAAACAAACTCATTCAGTGTTTAAAAAAAGTTATTTCGAAACTAAACTTTTATAGATAGCTAAAAAAAATGAAAATTAATTTTTTCTATAAACTATTTTTTTCAATTTTTATAAAAAAAAATTACAAACATATTTTTTTTTAAATTTTGATTATTTTTAAAAAATTATTTAAATATACAAAAAATTAATTTTTTTAATAAAAATTATTTTTTATATAAAAGAAAACACAACCAAACGCATCCAATTTTTCAGTTTTTTTAAACACACATAATGCAAAAGAAAAAAAGAAATTAAAAAAAAAAAAAAAACACTGCGATATGTGCGAGGAAAGTTAGCACTACGAAGCAACGTGGCAATCATAGTTACATTTCATCACACAAAATTGTATTAGAAAAATAAAAAAGAAGACTTATATATATAGGGCTATCGGGAATGCTAATCCACACACTAGTATTAAACTAATAATATTGTTGATTCCATCACTTACGGTAGCAGTCGCAATGATGAATCCAACTTGTTTCAAATTTCTCATTCAAGCCATATTTGTGGTTTGTTTGCTGTTGCAGTTGCAGTTGCAGGTGGACCTTGTTTGTGTAGAAGGAGCGGCGAAGTGCATAGAGAAGGAGAGGCAAGCACTCCTCCACCTCAAGGCAGCCCTGGTGGATGACTATGGCATGCTGTCATCCTGGGAGGACAAGCGCGATTGTTGCCAATGGAAGGGTGTTCGCTGTAGCAACCTAACTGGCCATATACTCGGTCTCGACCTTCATGGTGACCGCTTCTATGTAGATGAATACACCTTTGAAGAAGAAATCTTGTTGAGCGGCAAGATCCCCACATCATTAGTGAAGCTGCAGCAATTGAGGTACTTGAACTTCAATTCAAATGATTTTTCGGGCATCCATATTCCGGAATTCTTTGGTTCTTTGACCAATTTGAGATATCTTGATCTGTCATCTTGCAATTTTGTTGGAAAAATTCCAAATCAATATGGGTCTCTTTTGCATTTGAAATACTTAAATCTTGCTCGGAATTGGCTGGAGGGTTCAATTCCTAATCAACTTGGAAATTTGCCCAAGTTACAGTATCTTGATCTCAGTTACAATTCTTTAGAAGGAGCAATACCATCTCAACTTGGAAACCTTTCAAGCTTGCAGAAGCTTTATCTTGCAACCGATGGTGGTGCTCTCAAAATTGGTGATGAGGATGATGCAAGAGGTCAGTGGCTGTCCAAACTGAATTCTTTAACCCATCTTGACTTGAGTTCAGTACTGAATCTTAACAGTTCTCATAACTGGCTACAAATGATCGGTAACCTATCTAAATTAAAAAAACTAAGTCTATCCGATTGTAGCCTTTCAGATCATTTCATCCTTTCAGATCATTTCTTCCTTTCAAAGTTTAAATTTTCTACTTCCCTTTCTGTCTTTTATCTTTCTTCCAACACCTTCACTTCATCCATAATATTCCAGTGGGTGTCAAATGTCACCTCCAACCTTGTTGAGCTCGACCTTTATGGTAACCTCTTGGAGGGTAGCACATTAAGTCATTTTGGCACAACGATGAATTATCTTGAGCAACTTGACCTCTCTGGCAATAATCTCAAGGGCGGGGATCTCAAATTCTTCATGAATATATGCACCTTACGTTCTTTACACATGGGTGAAAACAATTTAAATGAAAACCTGCCATCAATTCTTCATAATTTGTCTGTTGGATGTGCTAGACACTCATTGCGAGAATTGGATTTGAGTGACAATCAAATCACTGGCATATTACCGGACCTTTCAATATTCTCATCTTTAAAGACATTGGATCTTTCATATAATCGATTAAGTGGAAAGATACCGGAAGGTAGTAGATTGCCGTCTCAATTGGAATCATTGTCGATTCAATCAAACTTTTTAGAAGGTGGAATTCCAAAATCATTTGGTAACACATGTACTTTGAGTTCTTTGTTCCTATCTAATAATAGTTTGAATGAAGACCTTCTAGTGATAATTGAACACTTGTCTGGATGTGCTAAATACTCGTTGCAAGAATTGTCTTTAGACACGAATCAAATCAATGGCACATTGCTTGATCTCTCAATGCTTTCTACTTTGAGAGCACTGGATCTTTCTGAAAATCGATTAAGTGGCAAGATACCAGAAGAAAGTAGATTGTCGTCTCAAGTAAAATATTTGTCAATCGGGTCAAACTCTTTAGATAGTGGAATTCTAAAATTAATTGGGAACATATGTACTCTGCATTCATTGGACATGTCCAATATTAGTTTGAGTGAAGAGTTTCGAGTGATAATCCATCACTTGTCTGGATGTGCTAGATTCTCACTGAAAAGGTTGGACCTAAGCATGAATGAGATCAAAGGCACATTGCCTAACCTATCACAATTCTCATCTTTAGAAAGTTTAGATCTTTCTAACAACAAGCTAAATGGAAATATTTCCAAAGATATTCAGTTTCTATCTCAGCTCAGGACTTTGTACATGAGTTCAAACTACTTGAAAGGCGTGATCACTGACTTCCATTTTGCTAATATGTCTAAGTTAAAGCATTTGGATTTATCTGACAACTCATTGGCTTTAGTATTTAGCCAAAATTGGGTCCCGCCCTTTCAATTGGAGTACATTGGATTGCGATCTTGCCAGTTAGGTCCAACTTTTCCTAAATGGTTGCAGAAACAAAATAACTTAGCCGATCTTGACATTTCTAATGCTGGAATATCTGATATTGTTCCTAAGTGGTTTTGGGCTAAGTTAGGATTAAGAATGTTTACCAGCATGAATATTTCGTATAATAACTTGACAAGTACAATTCCAAATTTACCACCAAGGAAAAGTAGTTATGGTTTTCTATCCTTCGCATCGAATCAGTTTCAAGGCTCTATTCCACCATTTTTACGAGGGGCTGTAACTCTTGATTTGTCCAAAAATAAATTTTCTGATTCTCTTTCCTTTGCATGTGCTAATGGTATGGTTGAAGCATCAGGCCAAATAGATCTTTCAAACAACCACTTATCTGGACAAATTCCTGATTGCTGGAACAATTTCAAGTCACTAGCTTATCTAGATTTGAGTCACAACAATTTTTCAGGAAAGATTCCAACCTCAATGGGATCACTTCTTGAACTTCAAGCATTACTATTGAGAAACAATAGCATGTATGAGGAGATCCCTTCTTCCATGAAGAGTTGCACAAAGCTATTAATGCTAGATGTGGGACAAAATAAACTATCAGGACGTGTCCCTTCTTGGATTGGAAGCAGATTACAAGAATTGCAAATGTTAATTTTACAAGGGAATCACTTCTTGGGAAGTATACCATTGCAACTTTGTTATCTTAAAAGTATTCGGCTCTTGGATCTCTCCTTGAACAATCTATCTGGACAGATTCCTAAATGCATCAACAATTTTACTTCAATGACTCAAAAGACTTCCTCAAATGAATATTTTCTTCATATGTATCGTGTCCACACTAGTACATCAGGAACGTACCAGAGATCTTATTATTTGAATGCATTCTTGATGTGGAAAGGTGCAGAACAAATGTTCGAGAATGATGAGCTATTTCTTTTAAAAAGCATTGATCTCTCAAGCAATCAATTATCAGGAGGAATTCCAGCAGAGATTGAGAATTTATTTGAATTGGTTTCATTGAATTTATCAAGAAACAACTTGACGGGGGAAATTCCTTCCAAGATTGGAAGGCTAACGTCACTTGAATTTCTTGATTTGTCAATAAACCAATTGTCAGGTTCAATTCCTTCTAGTCTTACACAAATTGATCGGCTCACTATGTTAAATGTGTCACATAACCATCTATCTGGAAGAATTCCAACTAGCACACAATTACAGAGCTTCGATGCTTCAAGTTATGAGGATAATCTTGATCTTTGTGGGAAGCCACTTGAGAAATTGTGTATGGAAAGGGAGCCACCACAACAACCAACAGTTAAATTTCATGAGGATGAACATCTGGCATTTGCTCATGCATTTTACATAAGTATGGGATTTGGATTTGCTGTAGGCTTTTGGGGAATCTTCGGCTCAATCCTAGTCAAGCGTTCTTGGAGACATGCTTATTTCAGGTTCTTGAACAATTTGACGGACAATATTTATGTCATGATAGCAGTGAAAATTGCCAAGTACAAGAGGTAGCTCAAAGGCTAGCTATAGCTGGTAACAATATTTTAGCTCTCTCATACATGCTTTTGCTTTGCACGTAGATAACAATTATAATCAGTTGTTTTTATACATAGATATCACTTGGATTTGCATACAAAACAAACTTTCAACAGAAGCTGAACTTAAATAATTTTATCGCAATTCCTTATCGTTGATTAATTTGTTTATAAAATCCTGATTTGTGATGAAATATTTAGTAAACGATAGATCGTATTACTGTGAGATTAGGATACGTTTGTTTCAGCTTTTATTTTTTAATAAGAAAGTGACTTGTTTTAATTAAAAAAATCACTTTTCCTATAAGCTAATCATTTTAGCTTTTATTCATCTTAACTATGACGGTAAGACTTCAGATTTTTTCTTTTTCTGGCTAAACTAAATATTGAAGTTATTTTTTCTAATTATTAATTTTGCTAATCATATTAATCAGTTAATTATTTCCTAATAAAGTTAATTTTTAAGAAGCATAGAATAAACCAAAAATCACTAAAGTAAGGATTTTTTTTTTTTTTGAGATTGCATAATAATAGCCATATCGCAACAAACATTTATTTTCTTCTTTTTTAATCTTTTTAGTCTCTTCTTTATATCATCTTTCATTTTCACTCAGTTGCCTAATTAATTGTTTTGCAACATTTTTATAAGTAACTTTTCATCGTTAGGCCTTCTTTATGCTATGAGCAATATATTTTAACAAGTTTTATTACTATGTTAATAACTGGGTCAGTTTTCTGGACGAAGTATCCCCAACATAGATCTTGCTATTTTTTACCCTTATAACTATGTTCTAATTTACCGTAATAAAATAAAAAAAAGCACTAAAACTGAAATTTTTTGTAATGAATGGTGAGATTTTGTGATTTTCAAATGAAAGCCTAGGGTTAAATTTAGTGCGTTATTATTATTATTTTTTTGGGTATATTAACAATTTCCAGTTGATTGTTGCTCTTCTTATGCAGCTATTGGTGCCTTGATTCGCCCTTGTTTTCCTGAGGAATGTTATAGCTTGTTGCAAGAATTATTGTTTAAAAAGTTTTCATATTTCTTGAATGATACTATGTGCCACATCTTGAAAGCATCTCTTTTTTTCGGTCGGGGTTGAAAGCAATATCTGTGAACCAGATTTTCATTTTATTTACTTTGCGTTACTCACACTCTGTCTTTTTCTTAATTT
Source organism: Pterocarpus macrocarpus (assembly GCA_031439585.1). Taxonomy (NCBI): domain Eukaryota; kingdom Viridiplantae; phylum Streptophyta; class Magnoliopsida; order Fabales; family Fabaceae; genus Pterocarpus; species Pterocarpus macrocarpus. The sequence goes on along the minus strand of CM062520.1, from coordinate 3,435,269 downwards.
TCAGCCCGCTGGCGAGCCCATCCTCTTGTGACCGATATCTGAACATATTTTCTTGGGCATGGCAAATTTTCTTTGGGGAATATGCTTGAAGCTAAGGGTTGTAATTTTCAGATAGCAGGGGCATTCTTAGGTCTTGTATGTTTTGATTGTTCAAAATTGTCATGTACTTCAGACCCAAAAAAAAAAAAAAAATTTGTCATGTATTTTGTCATTGTTACGTTTGTCTGGAGCTATATTTATGAACTGGTTACAGTCATGAACTTATTCAAGGACACTACATTAGGGATGAGTTTTTGGTGAAATACATATCACCACTCATTTTCTTTTAATTTTCTGCTTTTTCAGTTCCCATAATCTAAACTTTGGTTTATCAAGACTTATTTAGCATAAATCAGTACTTTTAACACATTATTAACATAAAATTTTAATTAGCATTTTCACTTCCTATTGTTATTAATTAATCTTATGATTGAAAATCATACCATATTTTTACTAGTATACTATTTGAAAAATTAATGATTTAGATTTCGATTTGATCATAAAAAAAATTTCTATTTGGTTATGTTGACTCTAGTGAAAAAATTACGAATATAAACTATTGACTAGATCTTAGTCTTGTGAAAGGTATATTTGTGTATGCAGGAAAATGAATGAATGGAAAATATGGAACAAGCATAAGATCAAAAAAGTTAAGGCTAAGACAACAAACAATCTGGTAAGGAAGCAATTGACAAAGCTACTAGCAAATCATGGAGAAATGAAGCTTGAAGAATGAAGAGTTGACCTTAGTTGTGCAAAAGGATCAATGGTTACAATAGAAGACTTTTGACTAATCACTTTAGGATAACAAAAAAATATTTAAATGGTGACATTGCCAAAGTATATAAAGACAAAGATGCCTTGTACCATGATAGAGAAAATTCATATGGCACAACAACAAATGTACTTCAGTAAAAAGGGAGATGACAATTGCACATTAGAAGCCACTGCAATAGTCAAAACTGATTACATGCAAGAAAAGAGAGATCTTCAAGGACATTATATATACAAGTATTGAAGAACCTTTAGATGAGGATCTTAGTGATCATTTTATGAGCTGTGTGCTTTAGGTGTATTCTTGATCTTCTATTCTCTAAAATGTTGTATTGTATTCTAGTGAGTGAAGTTAGAAGAAAAGAAAAATCTTGTCAGAAACAAGTTTGAGAAACCAATAAGAAATGTATTCTTAGTTGATGAGAAAAAAGTGCTTAAGGTTGTGAGCATCAAGTGTGAACTTGAAGAAACTTATTGTTAAGGGTGTAAGTGGATTGGTCCAACCCAATGAATCTGATTAATACGAATCAAATCAATTAAATTGGTTCGGGTCATTGGATCAATCGGGTACGATCCAATTAAAATCGACCAGTGTTTGGTTTGGTTATCGAATATGGGGTTTTGCAATCCGATACCCAACCCAAACCCCTTATATTCTATTTTTTTCTTAACAAAACTAATATTAGAACAACAATTATTTGATGTTTGTGTTTCTTCTAATTGTTTTAATGACAATATTATAATGATTTAGTCTTTAAATATTAGAATAGAATTTTAAATTTGCTTATATGAAAATTTTGATTCTATATGTTTTTTTTATTATTTTTTGGCAGAAATTGGAAAAAAAAATTTTAAACGAGTAATCCAATCACTCGAATCGAAGCAACCCGAATTTGATTGATTTGGTTTGATTTGGATTTGATTAAAAAATTTGATGAATCCAAATCAAATCAAATCAATTAAGATTGATTGGTTCAGATTTGTTTTTCTTTTAAATCTAATTCGAACCAACTCGTTTACACCCTTACTTGTTGGAAACAAAACTTTGGATAGTGAAAAATCCTACCTTAGGTAGAGACCGGACGTATATTCCAAGATTTGTGGAGATTAAATCAAGATAATTCTTGGTGCAAGTTTTTCTATTATTCTCTTTTTATTTGAAATATATTTGTAAATGTGCATGATATTGATCTAATTGTAATATCTTAAAGAAACATCTTAACCAATCGAATAGATTATACAAGTTATCTATTATAAATTAATCTATCTTCTATAGCACTATTTGATAGAAGTCTAGTATCTTATAATTTAACAACAGATTCTAAGTAATTAGAACATTCTAATTCGTCCTAGGACTTCATTCAACTCTATTCTCAAGTACTATGGTACCATTAGTTTCAAATTTGATTATATATAAAAACTTGTACATTGTTAAAATTTTGATATGATTTTAAATGATTAAACAATGAACTATAAGTACTCTTTTAACTGTTTTACGTAAAAAACACATTTTATATTGATCAATGATATTATTATTTTTCTAATTAGTTTCTATTTTTTGAAACGTTTATATTTATTTGGCATAAACCATAGAGTTGTTTTTAATTGATTTCTGTTTTCAAATTTGTTGTGTAAGTAATGAGCATTCCAAATTAGCCGTTTAAACATATTTATATTCTTCCTACACATTGTTTGTTACACTGACTGAAGGATTCTACCTAGCATATAAGTCGACAAAAAAAACGCAGATGATGGCTTTTTTTAAAGCACTCTTGTTAAGAGCAGAAATCTTAAATTTTTCCTTCAAAGCTTAATGTAGTGCTATGACAATAAGAGATTTTGTAGTAATGATGTGTAGCCAATATCCTTCTGCCTCTTGGTCAGCAATTACTACTATGAAGTTTGGGTGCTGCAAGCAATTTAGCCTTTTTTCCATGATCAACTTCAAATTATAAACATCCTTCAGCATTTCCCTTTTCTCACGTTAGCATTCACCAAAATATTTCATTGTAAAGACGAATTGGCTGTTTTATCGGAGACAATTCACAAAGATAATTCAACCAAACTCTAAGCAGTGCAGTATAAAATTCTACTGTCTGAAAATTCTGTACACATATGATACAGCATACCTAAAGGGTTTGGTGTAAATTAATCCTACTTCCAGAAAAAGCCATTGCATCTTCCAAATCACTCATGACAGTAGAATCCCCTAATACAGGTGGCCTTGGGTTTGTAAACAATCCAAACAATAACTGAGATCCCCTTCCCTAAACTTGATGCATGATGATCATCTACACATCCTTTGGAGGATATATCTGCCCGCACTTAAGCTCTTCTTGGACTGAAAAGATCTTAGCTTTTGATCTGTGGGACACTTGGGGCATGCTTTGAATTCAACACCTCTGCTGAATGACTCCTTCCCTTGTTGAAATGTATCCCTTAGGATGAATGATGACAAGTCCAAAATAAACCAGCTTTCCACAATATCTAAAGGAAGTAAGTGAGTTGCTGTTTCTTCCTTGAACCCCCCTTCTCCATATAAATCATTCCACTGCTTCAGCTCATTCATTACTGACCCTTCTGCGGCAAAACTTGCAGCCACCTGCTTTAAACAGATATTTATAAACTTATGTCCATGGAATAAGTTATTCTACTGGAAATATCAGATTTTCATTCTTCCATATGAATGAAGTTGTTACAAGATCGTGCCTGAAATCCTTGTATACATTTTACATGTATAACTTAAGCATTTAAATGAAAGAACAAAAATGGATCACTTAACCAATCATCTCTTGTAACAGTTATTAGATTAACGTATATCAATATCTAATCAGGATGAGTCGGCATCTTGAATCAAGAAGAAAGCAAGTTCATTCCAACAAAGGCACAAAGGTAAGCAAACTATGGTGCACAATCCAGTGATGAATAGAATAAAACCAAGGTTGAATCTTTAATTGCTCACATATGATGTGACTGTTAAATTATGCTTCAAAAGATCTAAATATCGTTTACCCAAATTACAGGTATCTATCATTATGTTCCCTTGAATCACCTTTCTAAATGCCTTGATTTTCAAAAGTTCATTTTTAAATACTCTAAATAGTATGTTACAAATACCTAAATAAAGTAATACACAGCCATTTAACTAAATGATTTTCAGTTCACCCCATACCTGACTCTTAGCCTGTCTCATGTCTTCCATGTTTAAAGACCTCAGGGTAATTTCTTGATCTTCTATATTAGCAGAAGCATCTTCAGAGTTTTGGCCTTCTGCCCCTTTTTTCTTCTTTTCCTGATACAATATGCAATTGATATTAGTAAGCTCCTCAGCTCATAACAAATTTCTGCATTAGATAGAGATGCTAATCTTAAACATGGTAGTTGATTAATAACTACCATATCCTTCTTTCTCTCCTACTGTAATAGCTCCCTAACAGGTCGATAAGCCGCAGTGATGCACAAATTCTGTTCAAAGAAATTAATGTCAACAGCATATCACCACAAAATAGAATGTAAGTTATAATCGCTATAAAAAGAATTAACCTTAAGATCACTTCCACTATATCCTTCGGTCATGGCTTCAAGCTCTCTGAAGTCTAAGTCTTCATGTTTTTCCTTAGCTAGGAGAGTTTTCAGGATCATTTCCCTGTTCTCAGCAGATGGAAGACCAACCATAATCCTGCACAACATTAAAAAGTGGAGAGATATCATTCACAAGTCGAACAAAGAATAACATTTATTTCAAGAGCAAATGATCACGATAATACATGATTTAGCCATTGGCAGCAAAGTGTCTAAAGGCAAAAATGTTGTGGCTGAACAGAAGCAACATATGCTTGTGCCAAGAATAAGTTAAAGATGTGGTCCTACCTGCACTCAAACCGTCTTATAATTGCTTCATCAAGGTCAAATGGCCTGTTAGTTGCAGCAAGAACCAGGATTTGCTGCCCAGGTCTTGTTAATAGCCCATCCCAGTGTGTCATGAACTCATTCTTAATCTTCCTCATGGCCTCATGTTCTCCAACTCTCGTCTGCTGTCCAAGCATGCTGTCAACCTCATCAACAAAGATGATAGTTGGGGCAACCTTTGCCGCCAGTGTGGACAAAGCTCTGACATTCTTTTCATCTTCTCCAAACCACTTTGAAGTGATGGTGGACATTGAGACATTGATGAAACTTGCTCCAGCTTCATTTGCAATTGCCTTTGCTAGCATTGTTTCCGATGCAGGAGGCCCAAAAAGCAATATACCTCTACATGGCTTCAGAAGCCCGCCCTTGAGGAGGTCTGGTCTTCTAAGGGGAAGCATGACCAGCTCCTGAAGTGATTCTTTAATCTCATCCGATGCACCAATATCTGCAAATGTGACCCCTATCTCATTTGGAGGGATAACTTCCGACCTAATGCGCTTTTCAAACTCGTTGTCTGGAACTTCCTGCAAGCGTGCAATTACTTTATGTAACTCAAAAAATATGAAAGAAACAAATTATCTACTTGCTAGCTTGAATGACCATGACGATCAGCAAGAACATTTTGTAAGATTGGTGGAACTACAAAAAGTAAAATGTTAAAGTATATCAATTATCCATATTGAAGCCAGTAAAATTGTTAGCTGATGAAAGTATGTGTAAGGATCAAATTAGTTTATTGTTTGTTTATTTACTTCTGGGGAGGATCTGACAACCAAGTTTAAAAACAAAAGAATCATTGTACTGAAACATATATATATATATATATATATATATATATATATATATATATATATATATATATATATATATATATATATATATATATATATGTTTCTGTGTGTTTTGAGATTATTGTGAGAAAAATTGATCTTCTTTGCTTTTAGGAGCAGGATTTTGGGCTCTTTCTTTGATCTGAGGATGGAATTTTCCATCTCATTTTTGTTTTCAGGTGCTTGGTTGTCACACTGCACATCATTCTTTGCACCAGCAATGTCTTCTAAAGCATTTTCCTAGCATAAAAGAGAACAAATCAAAAACTAAATACACAATAAGTACCCTTCATCATTATTTTGCTAACTTTTTCGACATTCTTATCTTTGATCCCTTATGCTCCTAACGGATAAAATAGATTTAGACATACCTTGTTAGAATCATCAGTCTTCAAATTCCCACTGCTCTTGCTTTCCTGGAACAGACTTAATCCATGCGACAAACTGCACCATGCAAGATCTGTAACTATAAAACCTTGTCTCTTAATCAACTGCTTAAACAATCATTGAGCAAGACATACACAAGGTGATATAACTAGCTTTTTCCATTTCGGTATTCTGGATCCTTGCTTTTCATCAAATGGTAAGATATTGCAGATACCACAATTTCTTCAATATAATTACTGAGTACATTAGTATCTGCATGGCAGATTGATGACAAGTCATCACAATCAATGTCATTCATTGCAAGTACTTCAGCAATGTGGTTTTTGTTATCTTGAGATTGAAAATATTTCATGTCCTTTTCCAGTTCGGCTTTTGCATCTTCAGGAAGATTGATGTCAATGTTGTATGGGAATAGCATCGTGAGTCTTTCGTCTACTTCTTTGCAATCATCTTCTCTGTCTATTATCTGGGAACCGAGTACTAACACCGAACCTAAAGGTTTCTTTATCATTTTTTGCAATAAGTTGTATAAACTTGTTGATTGGAGAATGAGCTTCTCAACATCCCTGATGTATAAAATGATGGAACCAGTTTCTGAGATAGAAACCAAGACCTGCAAAAATAACAATAATGTCGTTAGAACTGTATTTTGCAACAGGTATATATATCCCAAAACAGTATAAGTAATCAATTCTTTTTTTTGGAGCCAGAATTTCTAATTGAAGAGCAACTATGCTTGCACAGATTGGAGACACTGCTAGGCTTAAAAGTAATTGACCAGAAGCAGAGATAGAGAATGGACCATAGGCCTGGAATGAAGATAGCCATGTAATGCAATAAACATACGATACACTTCCATTGAAATCTTTATAACAGAGGTTTGTTCTTATGTATTAGTCAAATATGAGCTAATAGAATAAGTTTAAAGTAATTAATAACCTTGTAAATTGACTGAACAAAGAGCTTTTCATCAAAACACAAGCTAATTGTGCGCTTTAAAGGAGCTGAAAACAAAATTTGTAGAGATTACACTGTCACAGCCAATTATAACTTGACATATCATCGACTTAAAATTAATCTTAATTTCTATGGCTCTACATTAACCGCAGTGAGTGAACCATTTTCTCACGATTCTTTGTTTCTCTCGCTCGTCCTCGCTGAAACTAGCCTTTTCTCCTCTTTCACTTTTCACCCCTTCGCTGTGAGCTCCGTGTTGCGTGTCTTCACGCTTTCCGCTTCTTCCCTTCTCTTCTTGGAAAACCACCATCACCAGAGGGGGCTAGGGGCGGCTGTGGAAGGCCACACCATCCTTCACCTCGGGACGCAGCGACGACGGCTAGTGGCAGGAGACGTTGTCCTTCCTCCTCTCGCCACGGCGGCGCCCACTGCGCCGCCTCCCACATGCACCGCGACGAGGAAGCTCCTTGCCGGTTGCGCTTCGATCTGTTGTCACAATCTGACTATGGCGAAATCTGGTAGTTGGCAGCGCACTTACGGCTCTCCTCCCCGCGGCTCCATCCTTGCTCCGCTTTGCACCGTATACAGCGGTACCATAAGCGGCCAATGGCCACCCAAGACCGGCGGCGATCCTAGGCTTTCTCACGGAAGACTTGGGGCGGCAGTGGGCGGAGGCTATGGGGTGTGAAAATCAATGACTATGATAGCACAGTGGAGCCTTCCGATTCTCAGGACAGCAAAGGAGATAGTTCGGTTAATGATACAGCATGATAATGCTACCTGAAATGTTTAGGAATGTACTTGGTGAGTTTGAGTAAAACTGGGGTTTCAAGCTGAGAAATTTTCTTATCTTCTCACAGCAAGGTCTAGAACGCGTTCAGTTTGACTCATTTCTCTTACGTTGTAAAATGTATTAAGTAGTGACGCATGCGAATTTAGTCCTGGTTTAAGTGGTTATTATTATTATTATTATTATTATTATTCTGATTTGCCTATGGTTTATTGAATGTATTTTTCATTTTGTTTTGCTTGTTGTTTACATTTTCGATTATTAGGAATTGTTAGCTTGACTAAGGTGTTTGTATAAATGTCCCATTTGGGATAAGACAGTCGATTTTCACTCTATATCAGTTTCCTATTATTCTCAAATCTCAATCACTTTGTTAAATATTTCATCCTAGTTTAGCTTAGAGATGATAATGGGACCAATCAAGCAATCATCTATCCAGTTTATCCGTATATAAATCCAATCCAGCCCATCCAAGTATAATGCATTGTTGATTCACTCTTTGACATTATTATCTCACATTTGAGTTCCCTTTTTTTTTTTTTGGTTATTTTTCTTGTTCTTCATATCAAGTGGCAATGGCTTCCTTTCACCAATTTTGCTTTTGAAGATTATGATCTTCCCTTTTATCACTGGGTAGGTTCTTCCGTCGGTGAAATTTTATTTTATATATGAGCATGAAGTTATTGTTTCTGTCTCTTTTTGCAGGTTTGAGTTATAATGGTGTTCCACCTACTGGGAACTATCCTTTTGCTAAGTATAACAAGGTAAATATATGTTCAATCTTTACCTTCATACTTGCTCTGGATTCCCCGCCTTTCTCTCAATAATCTCTCTCTCTCTCTCTCTCTCTCTCTCTCTCATTTGGCTCTAATCAACATCTGTGTCAGTAATTGACTTCAATTCCTTGCACATTAAATACCCCAAGAAGCCAATGAGACAACCACTAGATAAAGCAATGGCAAAGAATCCTGCTCCTTTACATAAGCCTCTAATAGCAATATAATATGCCAGATCAGTCTTGAGTTCTTCCAAACTCTCATGAATTTTCAATTCTCCTCTATTTTTGTGACCACCAAATACAGCCTTGCTTCGAAAGGGTCTGGTTGCTCTGCATTATACCGTCTGGTAGCTCTGCATTATACCAACAAGAATAAAAGAGGCCAAATAAATGAGAGCATCAAAACAAATTAAGAAAGAAATAAGAAAGTCAATACCAGGCAGCACAAAATTATAAACACCAACAGAAAATAGAGATGTAATACCCTCAAAAATCTTCAATCCTTGCTAAAAGTGGTGATGGTGCTTCCCTAACATCCAAATTAGAAGTTCCAACATTGGACTTTGGAGATTGATTATTTATAACATCACACCTAAAGGGCATAGTATGTTAGACAAAAATATATTTTCATAACAAAATAATCTTAACATACTAAGAATGAAAAAATAAAATAAAATAATGGAACACATAATTGAGAAAAGGAAATAAATAAAACAAATGAGTAAGATGTGCATTCAAATTATCGTGCTTGGTTTTTACTTGGACACTTTCGTATATTATGACCTTTCTTCTTACAAAATGAACAAGCATTAGAACCCTTTTTGCTTAATTCCAAACTGCTTTTCACTCGCAAAGTTTGAGGACGCCCTTTGGTTACCACATGAGGAGGATCACGCAAAGTTATAGCACTGTCAATGACTTCTGGGGTACCTTGATTTGTCAAATTACAAAACTCCTCCGTTGATTCTTCAACTTCCAATAAATCAAGTTCTCCAATTAACTACTGTAAACCTTGAATTGCAATATCATGATGTTTTTCTGATCGTGAAGCTCTTTCTGAGAGTTCTAGAGATTGAACCATGAGACTATTAAATAATAAAGTACTAGAAGCTTTGTTGCAGTCTTCTAGGAACTCTTCATTTACCAACCCTTTAACCTTCTCCGTCTTCGCATTCCTTGTCCATCGACATAGAATATAATGAGACGGGAGTGTATATACCTTTTTCTTTATGAATATAGCCAAGACGTGCCTACATAAAATTCCCATAAACTCAAACATGTGACAACTACAACTTGCTTCATTTGAACTGACATGAAAAGTCACATAGTAGTTAGGATTCTCCTGGTAAATTTCATGAACCTTGTATATGTATACATCAGTAGAAAATTTAACTTTCTCTGAAGTAAACTTTTGAGATCCAACTAATTCATTTTGAAATATCCTGAACAACTTTCTTGTGTAACTTTTTGAAGCAATTTCTTCCATAGGATCTAAAGTCCGCAAAATGGGAGTTGAATTCATTGTCTTAAAACTCTTCTCTCTTTCCTTGTTATGATGTGCATCAAGAGCCCTCTCATATTGTGTCACAAACTTGCTCAATGGAGTACTTGAATTCACAAAATCCTTAAAAAACTTATTCATGCTTTCACTCCTTTGAGTGGTAGACATTCCAGCACAAAAATTAGAATGTACATAAGCAGGAATCCATTTTTCTCGAATGGAGTATATCTTTTTCAACCACTGATTATCTTGCAACCCATACTTATCAATCATTGCTTCCCAATCAGATTCAAATTCTTCAATAGTGATAGATTGGTGAATGCACTTATAAAATTGATTCTTGAATTCATTGTGTTCATGATAAATATGGTTCAAGTACTCTGGAACTTTTTTCTCAATGTGCCACATACAAAAATGATGGTTAACCCCTGGTAACACCCTTGTAACAGCATTAGTAATAGCAGTATCTTGATCAGTGATAATTGTTTTTGGAGGAATCCCAGACATTGCTTGTAACCAAGTGCTTAATAACCAAACAAAACTTTCTTCTGTTTCATCCCATAATAAAGCACATCCAAAAAGAATGGATTGTTGATGGTGATTAACTCCAGTGAATGGAATAAATGGCATTTTGTATTTATTTGTCAAGTATATAGGATCAAAAGTCACAACATCACCAAAATATTTGTAAGCCATTCTAGACCTTGAATCAACCCAAAAACAATTTGCTAATTGTCCCTCTGCATCCATTTGAAATGCATAAAAAAATCCAGTATTTTTCAATTGACAATTTTTAAAATATGATAACATCAATTGAACATCTCCTTTTTCTAATTTCTTTTGTCTCTTTTCACTCAAGTAATTTATCACATCTTGTGGACTAAAGGCAATATTTTCAACACCACCACTTTCAGTATATAAGACAGATGCTATTTTGCTAGGACACAAACCAGAATCATCAAGCACGTCAATAAATCTTTTTTGCATTTTAGTCTTCTTTCTATGTACTCGAAGAAATTGTGAATTTCTTGGGGAAGCAAGATTGTGATTATGGTCTTTTATGAATCTAGAATAATCCATCTATCTTCTCCTCTCTTTATATATAGCATCGCCTTACATCCTACTCTTGTCTCATCATTGCTCATATCTTCGCTTTTTGCATATTTTTTCACTCAAAACCCCTCCTTTGAACAAACAATTTCTTGGCCAATTACCACGCCATTTGTTCTTGATTTAGTCACACGACCCATGCAAAAACTAAAACCTTTTCTCTTAGCATACTTGGTGTAATAATTCTTTGCATCTTCAAATGATGAGAATTCCATTCCTTCATAAGGCTCTAATGGAGGCTGTAAAAGTCCCATATTTGATGGCTGTCCAGTGTCAAGATGATCATCTTGAGGAGCGCTTCCAAGTCTATTTTCCTCTTCACAATTACTCATAGTAATGATCCCTGCATAAAGGCCGATGTTAAAAAAATTCAAGGGACACTTGAATTTGGAAGCATGTAACATCTTGACTCCCACACTTAAAAATTTGGAGCAAAATTTTCGATTTCTCTTCATTCAAAAATTACAGAAACAAAAAGCTTAAAAGATAAGGAGATACCTTTTTGCACGATACTTATTGGTCTGTGTAGCTAGAAGAGTTTTGCTTTAGAGGAACTTTCAGAAAGCACAGAGCCAAAAGTATTTCAGATTTTTGAGTCTCTAGTTTCTGGAAAATCAGATTTTGTTATTTTCAACCATGTGGAAAAGGAAAAGAGCCATAAGCAAATACAACAAACACAGAAATTTCTCAAAGATGCATCACGTGTAATTTAAGGTTTGTCAAATAGTCATCTCATTAAACTAATAAGTTAATAACTGGTAAACCAAAAAGAATTATAATGAATGCATCAATTTTTTGGAAAGAAACTGAATTCTGGTCGTCCTTGTCAAAAGAAAAAAAAATGACTTTTAGTCATAAATCATTGAAATTCAACTAACTTCACCTGCTTAGCCCCAACAAAAGGGCATTTCAATAGTTTTCAAATAACAATCTACTATAGTAGAATATTCTTATCAATACAACTCTTGATTAATCTATGATAAAAGAATGCTTGTGACTTTGCGTGACTAGGATATCATTTGGCCTCTTCCCAATTTGCTAATATATTAACTTGCTACTGCACGAGAGGGCCGAGGATAACATGCAAAACGGTGATGATATGCAAAATATTCCTCTGATTTCTTCGTGTCGGCTATGACTTAAGCTATTCGATAAGAACTGACTTAAGCTATTCAATAATCATTGCAAGCAATGAGCAGCATCTCTTGATTCATTAATCGGAGACTATATAACATTGGGTTGAAGAGCCACGAGACTAAAGACATGCAAGCGAGAAAGCGAGGAGGATAACACGGAGCTCACAGCGAAGGGGTGAAAAGTGAAAGAGGAGAAAAGGCTAGTTTCAGCGGGGATGAGAGAAACAGTAACCGTAAAAAAAGAGTTCGAGAAAATGGTGCATTCCCTGCGGTTAATCCAGAGTCATAGAAATAAAGATTAATTTTAAGCTGATGATGTGTCAAATTATAATTGGCTTATAATGTAAACTGAGTAATATTGCAGAATATTGAAATTCAACGCATTAAAAAGGAGTAAGATACAGCATCAAGTATTTAGCTGTATGAAATTTAGTGTAAGAATGAGAAATTTATGAAGACCATTTCTCTTCACTGGAGTGTGTAGTATGATCAGTAAGAATTTTGATCTGTCAAATTAATTTTGTTACTACTAGTCCAAAGCATCCTTGTGAACAGAACTAGCTACACTCTTCAGCTTAACTGAAGAATTAAGGAACAAATTGATTTACTATTAAAACATTATGTTAAGAATATAACTTTGAATTAAAAGTACATGTTAAAATCAATCTGAGAAGGATAAGCAGAGGTCCAAACTTTCTTAACAGGGAAACTTCTAAACATGGATATAATACCTATAAAGTTATCTTACGAAGACAACAAATGCATGAATAATAAGTGTTGAGATTAGTAGCAAAAGATAGGGAATAAATTTCTCTAAAGTATAACCTGGACTTGTTGGACCACACTGGGAAGTAGCACTACTTATATCAGATGCAGCGGAGGCATTCCTCCGAAGCTTTGAAGGATTGTTCGAACTTGCACCATGAACACTGTTGGCAACGTAAAGTGCCTGAAAATTAGTTGTGAACACAGATCAAATGACAGTTATATAAATTAAATCAGCAACATCCAGGTCAAAGTCAATAACAAGAGGATATCAATCAATACAATTCTAAATTAGTATGAATAGTTTATTTTTGTTTGGGTTTAGTAGAGGAAAGATTTTAAATTTTACCGTATCTAAGAAAAAACTAATTTTGTCTAATATAATAAATTTTTAAATTAATATAAATTAATATTAACTTAAACCGTTAATAAAATGTGATTATTTTTGTTAAAATACTAAACAAAATTGGTAAAAATTATGTAATATTTTGGCAAAAAGATTACAATATTTTGGTAAAAATATTGTCGATGGTGGGGGACAAAATATAGAGGAAAGGCATAATAAATTTATATTAAAGGTGAAAATAGGAAAATGATAAATATTGTGTTGTTGGTGTGTTGTTGTGTGGATATTAATTTGCTTGGGGATTTATCAATTATATTTAATGTCGTGGGATTGGGAAGAACCAACAAGAAAAAAAAAAATTAATTGTATTCATTTAAATGATGAAAATTGAACAATTGAATTAACGTGGATGAGAATTGTGATATAACACCATGTAGTAGTTGATCAGTGGTAATGTTAGTAATGTATTAATTTTAGTTAATGGGGCAAATGTAATGTATCTGAAAGCTATTTCGCACTTGGATTATGCAAGGCATGATTTTAAACAAAATCCTTTTTTTAATGTAGGAAAAGATTATCTTATGTAATTACATGAAGTGAATTTTGAAAAGACACAAAATTGGTAAACAAATACTGTTTTTTGTTTTTTTTTGGTTGAAATGTTAATGCGATATCGAAATACTTCCTTCGATTCAATTTATCTATTAATTTGAATAATTTGATATATTCTTAAATAAATATATTTAAATATAAATTGTAGATTTTGATGATGATCCATGCTAGGATTGTAAAATTCCATTCAACATTGGAATTTTTTTGTTTTTTTCAGACCCAAAAAAAATTCTGATTTCCGATAAAAATTGAATAATCAAGGTCCAGTTATTTGATTTGAGCATCGTAAACGCGACTGTGAATATTAGTTGAACTTAGCGCATAAGTACATGGAAGCACCGTTTTCCTATGCCCCGCTTCGGATTTTTCTTTCTTGCGGGCTACGACACATCACTGAAATTACTGGAGTTGTCATTTCTCATGAAATTGAGCTACCCAGCAGTCCATTTAAGTTTCCGAAAATTTCGCTCATGTTATTCAAAAGTAGCAAGAAATTCATTTTTGTTTTCGAGTCAGTAGATATACTTGTATATTATTTTCTTAGACTAGCTTATTAATAGAATGTTTGGAAGTACGTTTAGCATTTCTATAATTGATTCTAACCCAGAATTAATTCTATCAATTTTTGATAAAGTTTAATTATTGACCTCTAAAATCAATTTTTGTCTTTAGAATTGATTTTGAGAGAAATAAAATTTTTTTACTTTTTGCTATAATTATTTTCTATCAAACATAAATTATTTTATCACAAAATCAATTCCAACAAAATCAATTTTAATAAAATTAATTATATCTAAAATTAATTCTATAAAAATAAAACCAAACACACGTTAAATAGATGGACGATCTTTTCCAAGTCTTTAGTTGTTAGTCCACCAAAGTCATTGAGGTGAGCCTCACAACCGACATATTTGGGTACGATATTTTATGGGAATTTTTCAATTTTTTATTCTTGAAAAAAAAAATCAAGAACAAGCGTTTGAAAGGAGGGATAATGATATTTTTACACCATTTCAATCACAGATTTAATTTTAATATATTATTATTATAATTTTTTTATATAATCATTTAATTATATATATATAAAACATTAACAATGTTTAACTCTTATATCACAAAAGTTATATAAAAAAAAATTAGTAATTATCAGTTTAAAATATTTTATAATAGATGTTCGAACTTCCATCCATATTGAAAAAGTTAAAACTTAAATTAATAAATTCAATGAAAACTTTAAGAGAAACACATTAAAAGTTTGATAAAAATATCCGCAAAGGGACATCAATTGGTTCGAGTGATCCGTGTCGTAGAAAAGGTACCTTCGTTATCAATCTGCATGTATATAGGGGCTACTTGGACTAATACTAAACCATACAAATATCAATCTAATATTTGTTAATTTCATCGCTTGTGATGACCACAACCACAATGATGAATCCACTCCGCTCCAAATTTCTCATTCAAGCCATGTTTATGGTGTGGTTGATGTTGCAGATGGACCATGTTTCTACAAAAGAAATTAGGTGCAAAGAGAGGGAGAGGCATGCACTCCTCGACTTCAAGTCGGGCTGGTTGATGACTATGGCATACTGTCATCGTGGGGGAGTGAAGAAGATTGTTACCAATGGAGAGGAGTTTTCTGCAGCAACCTAACTGGCCATATACTATTCCTCGATCTTAATGGTTCCAATCCCGATGTTCCCATGCGTGAGTCCTTGAAGGGTAAGATCTACATGTCACTGTTGGAGTTGCAGCATTTGATGTATTTGAATCTCAGGGCGTGTTACGCTACTCTCATTTAACTTTGAGAGTAATTTAGTCCCTTCAAAAAAATTAGAAAATATCTTAAGACAATATTGCTAAATAGGTGTCTTTATACTTTTTCTTTGCAAATAGAATCACATCCCAACTTGAATCGCTGTGTCTAAAGGGACTATGGGAATCCAAATGTCGCTAATGCTGCTTATGCTAGCGGTCCACCAGGTGGCCCAAGGAGTTCATGGCCTGCTGAGGCTCCCCCTGCTTATGGGTCTATGGGCTATGGGAACACTGCTTCTTGGGGTGCTCCAAGTGGTGGTGCTGGATCTGGTGATGGTGGCCCTGGTTCAGCAACTGTAGGTCAAGGATGTTTGGATATAGCGGGTATGGAGGGTATGCCAAAAGTGGTAGTTCTTATGGGAATCCAGGTGTATACAGTGCTATTGAAGGGCGTACTGGGAGTGCCCCAAATAGTAATGCTAGCGGTCCCGGTGGGAGTGAACTACAAGGTAGTGGTGGTGGTGGCAACTATATGGGCGGTGGCTATGGAAATGCAAATGCAGATGGAAATTCATGTTATGGAAATGCTGGTTGGAAATTTGAGCAAGCTCAAGCATCTAGTAATGATGGGACTCCTGAGGGAAATGGCCCTCATGGTGGGCAAGTTGGTTATGGTGGTGGGTATGGTGGCGTTCAGTTGTGACAAGCCCAGCAGCAGTAATTTTGATTATGACTCTATTTGCAAAGAAAAATAATAAGACATTTAGTAATATTGTTTTGGGATTTTTAAAGGGACTAAGTTACTCCCAAAGTTAAATGGGAGTAATGTAACATGCCCCTTGAATCTCAGTTGGGATTCTTTTCGAGGTAGCCCTATTCCAGAATTCTTTGGTTCTCTCTGTAACTTGGAATACGTTGATCTCTCATATTCTTATTTTAGTGGACAAGTTCCAAGTCAACTGGGGTCTCTCTCACATTTGGGGGTAGTTTGGTATGCATATATCTTTTTATATTTTCGAAAATGTGAGAACATTCCCATGTTTGGTAGAAGGTTTGAAGCAACATTCTCAAAAATATTACCACCTCTCCCCATGGGAATCCAATATTCCCATGGAAAGGAAATATTTGCTATTGTGAAAAGATTAAAATATCCCTATCGCCACCCAAAGTCATCATCACCAGGCCTCAGCCGCACTTGCTGGCTTGAAGCCACCTCTGCCGGAAACCACCTTTTTGGCGCCAACTGTGCCCATTGTTAAGTCTACTACTACCTCAGCCACTGCTGCACCTTTGCCATTTGTCGCCATCTTCTTGCACAGTTTGCTGGCCACTGTCCATTGGCAGCCTTGTCGGTGCTGCTGCCGACCAACCACTTGCCACCATCTCCATCAAGAGTATTTTTGAAAATTTATTAAATATTCCCGAGAATTCAATTTGTATACCCAATACTCTAAAATATCATACCTGGGAAAGTTATTCCCAGAAATAGCATTCCTGGAAATCCTATTCTCAGCAATAAAAATTCATTCCATCTATCAAACGCCCCCTTGGTGTACTTAAATCTTGATGACAATCTATGGTTCAATCCCTTATCAACTTGGAAAACTCTCCAATTTGAAGTGGCTTTCTCTTAGACAACATGCTTATTTTGGTGCTCTCAAAATTGACAATGGGAATCATGCTGGTGGTCAGTGGTTATCCAATCTCACTTCTTTAACCCATCTTGAATTGAGAGGGGTCCTAAATCTTAATCATTCTCATGATTGGCTGCAAATGGTTAATAAGCTACCTTATCTTAGAAGTTTGAATCGCGATAGTTGTTTCCTTTCTGATCAATTAATCCATTCTGTGGGAATTTCCAAATTCAATTCTGCTTCTCTTGCATTCCTTGGCCTCTCTAATAACAACTTCGCATCACCCATGAAATTCCAGTGGATATCCAAAGTCGACCCCAGCCTTGTTGGGGTGGACCTTGATTATAACCACTTGGAGGGTCCCATACCAAATGATTTTGGTACAAGAATGATTTATCTTCAGAATCTTTACCTCAGTGATAACAGACTAAAGGGAGAAGATCTGAAATCCTTGGCAAATATATGCACTTTGCATGAGTTATTCTTGCGGGGAAACAATTTGGCTGAAGAACTTTCAACAATTCTTCAAAATTTGTCTGCTGGCTGTGCTAGACACTCACTCCAAGTATTGTCCCTAATTTTGAATCAAATAACTAGCAGATTATCTGACCTTTTCATATTTCTATCTTTGAAAGAATTGAGTCTTGCTGGAAATCGGTTAAGTGGAGAGATCCCTGAAGCTAGCAGATTACCATCTCAGTTGGAGTATTTGTCAATAGGATCAAACTTTTTAGAAGGTGGAATTCCAAAATCATTTGGAGATGCATGTAGTTTGAGCATTTTGAGGCTACCTAATAACTCATTGAGTGAAGAGCTTTTTGTGATAATTCGTCACTTGTTCGGGTGTGCCAAAAACTCACTACAAGAGTTACATCTAGATGTCAATTAAATCAATGGCACACTGCCTGATCTATCGACATTTCCGTATTTGAAAGTGTTACATCTATCTGAAAACAAGCTGAAAGGGAAGATATATGCAGATTGTCAATTTCCATCTCAGCTAGAGATCTTATCATTGAATTTAAACTCTTTAGAAGGCGTAATCACTGACTCCCATTGTGCTAATATGTCCAAGTTAAACTACTTGGGCTTATGTGACAACTCATTGGCTTTGACATTTAGCCAAAATTGGGTCCCACCCATTCAGTTAAAAGAAGGCATGTCATTGAGATCTTGCAAACTAGGCCCTGCTTTTCCAAAATGGTTGGAGACACAAAATAGCTTCAAATATCTTGAAATTTCCAATGCTGGAATTTTAGACATTGTTCCTGAGTGGTTTCGGAAATATTATAGTGTGTTTGGTTTGTAAAAATATTTCTTATTTTCATTTATGTTTTTCATTTTTTTGAAAATGATTTTCATTTTCAGATTTTCTGAATTTAGGAAATGCGTTTGGTTTGTTTATTTTCAAAAAGGGGAAACAATGAAAATATGTTTGGTTTGTCTATTTTTAAAATATATTTTTAAAATCAAATTTAAGATAATAAAATTATATTTATTATTAAATAATGAAAATGTTAGGTGGCATTTGATTTGTGAAAATATTTTTTGTTTTCATTTTTTATTTTCATTTTTTGAAAAATATTTTTATTTTTTAGATTTTTTGAATTTAGGAAAAGTATTTAATTTATAAAAGTAGATTTTGTTTTCAAAACGTAAAAATAATAAAAATATGTTTGGTTTGTTTATTTTCAAAATTAATTTTCAAAATCAAATTTGAGATAATAAAATTATATTTATTATTAAATAATGAAAATATATATTTGATTTGTATATTTTGTTCATCTATTAAAAATATTTATTTGAATAATAAATAACTCTATAAAATATTAAAAATAAAATAAATTACTTATTTTTAAGTTATTTTATTATCATTATCAATTATTATGTTTTGATTTGTACACAGATAAATATTTAATACTATAGTTGTCCATTTTCAAAATATAGTTCTCAAAATCAAATTTAAAATAATAAAATTATATTTATTATTAGATAACAAAAATTTATATATATATATATATATATATATATATATATATATATATATATATACTTGATTTGCATATTTAATTCATCCACTAAAAATATTTATTAATATATTAAATAATTCTATAAAATAAAGTATTATTAAGAAGGCTGAATATGAGTTATAAATAATTTTAGAATTTAATTTGAATGTATTGACAGTATAAAATTATTTTACACTGTCAACCAATAGAAATAGTGGAAAGTGCCAACTCATATAAATAACCATCAATTATAATAAGGGATCCACCATAATTTCTCATTTTCTCCTATTTCTATTAGTTGATAGTGTAAAACTATTTCATACTATCAGTGCATATCAATTAAATTCATAATTTTAATATTATATAATTTTAATTTAATTACTTTTTCATTAAATCCTAAATCTAAAATGACAATATGGAAAAAAAAATTAAAATATAATTTAACATACATATATAAGTATATATATTTTCAAAATATAATTTTTGAAATCAAATTTAAGATAATAAAATTATATTTATTATTGAATAATAAAAATTATATATATTTGATTTATATATTTTGTTCATCTACTAAAAGTATTTATTAAAATAATAAATAATTCTATGAAATATGAAAATTAAAAATAAACTAAATTACTCATTTTTAAATTATTTTATTATTATTATTATTATGTTGTGATTATGAATAATGAAAATAAATGATCCAACAAGAAGTTCTGGTCACTTGTGTTAGTGATAACAATTCATTTATAACATATAATTTATTTAAATACATGTGCAGCAACTAGACAATATGGTCGTGTTGTAAGTTGCTGTAGCGATTGAATTTGGATTGAATCCAACAGTGTGTAACTTTGATTTTTTATCTATTGAATTGTTGTTGTAGGCGGCTTTGAATAGGTGGCATGCACTAGACAAGGGTAAAAAAAATACAAGATGGGTACCTGCACGATTCGAATGCGGGATGCTGTGGTGGAAAGAAAGACATGTTCATCTATTTACTAGTATGCCGCTGCATTTTCAGTTGAAAATATTTCCAACACATATATAAGGAAACACTGAAAACGTGAAAATGGCATTTTCAGATTTGTGGCCATTTGTGAAAACGTTTTCTTGAAAATATTTTCAACAAAATTAAACCAAACATATTTCTCTGTCTATTTTCTATTTTTATTGAAAATGAAAACAAGAAACATGCAAACCAAACACCCCCTTAGCTTTTCCAACACAAGTGACAGGGGATATCTCATGCAATAATCTCAAAGTTACAATTCCAAATTTACCAATAAGGCTTATTTCTATGAGCACTTTAACTCTTTCCTCAAATCAATTTGAAGGCTCAATTCCACCATTGCTACGAGGTGCTAAGTTTCTTGATTTGTCCAATAATAAATTTTCAGATTCTCTACTGTTTTTTTGTGCTAATGGTACAGTTGAAATATTAGACCAATTGATCCTTTCAAATAATCAATTATCTGGATCAATTCCTGATTGTTTGAGTCATTTCAAGTCATTAGCCTATCTAGATTTGAGCCACAATAAGTTTGCAGGAAAGATTCCTACCTCAGTGGGATCCCTTCATGAACTTCTAGCATTAATTTTGAGAAACAATAGCTTAACTGAAGAGATCCCAATCTCTTTGAGGAGTTGCACAAAGTTATTAATGCTAGAGGTGAGTGAAAATAGATTATCAGGACCTATCCCTTCCTGGATTGGGGAGTTAAAACAATTGATAATGGTAAGCTTACGAAGCAACCGCTTCTTTGGAAGTTTACCATTAAATCTTTGTCGTCTAGCATGCCTTGATCTATTAGATCTCTCATTGAACAATCTATCTGGACAAATTCCCAATGCTTTAGGAATTTTTCTGCGATGGCTCAAAAGACTACCCCAGGAGATTATCGCTTTCTGTATAATAACATTCTTGATGGAAGCATCACCTTCAACAATCATGGTTTGGAGGCATCTTTGATGTGGAAAGGTGTAGAACGAATGTTCGGGAATAACCGGTTACTCTTGAAATTATTGATCTCTCAAGTAATCAATTATCAAGGCAAATTCCAACAGAAATAGTGAATTTATTTGAATTGGTTTTATTAAATTTATCAAGAAACAGTTTGACAGGAGAAATTCCTTCAATGATTGGAAAGCTAACATCATTGGAATTTCCTGATTTGTCAAGAAACCAACTTTTTGATTTATGAAGATAACCTTGACCTTTGCGGGCCGCCACTTCAAAAATTGTGTGAAGAAGAGAAGTCACCGCCAATAGTTCATGAAGATGAAGGCTCATTTTTCTCCCGTGGATTTTACATAAGTATGGCACTTGGTTTTGTTACTGGATTTTGGGGGATCTTTGGCTCAACACTAGTCAAGTGTTCTTGGCGACATGCTTATTTCTGGTTCTTGAATAATTTAATGGACAACATTCATGTCATGATAGCAGTGAAAATTGCCAAATGCAAAAGGAGGCTCAGAGGTCTGCTGGTAGTAACTTTAGCTCTCCCATGTATGCTTTTGGATTTTACATAGACAGTTGTTTTAACTTATTTTCATATTTAACGAAAAAAAGAACTTATGCTACCATCAATTATTTTTTGAAAGATTATAACTTATATCTTCAAAATAAGACTAAATTTTATTTCAGTATTCTTGTAACAAATTTTGTGTTTGATTGATTTTAATGTGAAAGCCTAGGTTAAAGCTCGAAGGTACTTTTGGAAAACAGATTATTTTCATTTCATTAGTGATACTGTTTTCTTATGGCTAAAGGTGCCATGTTAGCTGTGCTTTTACACTGCATGATCCCTGGCTTTTTTTCTCTTGAATCGTCACTGCATGAGTGGTTGTCATACCTTATTTGCTGCTATAAAAATTATTATTTGAATGGAGACATTTAATTAATATTGAATGATAGCATGTGATATATGTTTAAAGGAATGTCTCAGAAAAAATATTAGTCTCGAGTTTCATTTTGCAAATGGCCCATGAAATTTTAGATTTACGTGTAAGGTTCGTTAAACCAACTATTTGAATGACTTGAGAGGATACAAATATATTTCTTAATAATTAAAACCTATTATGAGAGACAGTATTTTCGTAATTGAATGGTAACTTTATTGAGTTTATTTCTTCCGAAAAATCATATTTTATCAAAAAATTGAACTTCTTTGGCATAACATTACGGATCTTATAAATTAATTGTTTCGAAATTTACGGCATGCACCACTTGTATTTCTTTCATTCTTGGAATCTTCATATTTGTTGTATTGTTATCGTTTCCTCTATAATTATTTATAAAGAATTTCTATTTTAAATTTGAGTAACTCCGCAACATCTTGATTTTATGTAGACAGTAAATTTGGGATGCTTATACTCTCTGTCTTTTCTTTTTCAGTCTCAATGGGGAATATTTGAACTTGTTAATCCCTAGGCAAGGCAAGTTTTCTCTGAGGAATAAGCTTGAAGCTGAGGGCTGCATTTTCTACCCGACAAAAGGGATGTTACCAGATCTTGCATGTATTGATTGCTTAAAATTGTCATGTACTTTCATTTTGCTTGTAGGAGATTAAATCCTTATGTTTGTATTAAATAAAGTCTTGGACTACTCATGAAGACTTTGCTTTTAAATAAAAGTCACTCGAATATATTGCAAGATGCTAATAGAACAGTAGCAGAACTTGCTAACAATAGCATTAAAATGGAAAGTTACATATAACAAGGATTCCTGAAGTTGCAAATTGTGTGTCACTTTAGTCCCCACACACGATTTGGGGACTAAAGTGACACAATTTGTAAATTTCAACTTCAAGGATTAAATAGTTAATTTCTTAATTTCAGGGGTTAAAGTGAAGTGCACCTACAACTTTAAGGACTAAAGCAAACCTTATTTGAATAATAGGTAATTAATTAAGATAGAGATGTCAATTCCTAAGGCATGTAAGTTTTGCAACCTATATCAAATACTTGAGACAGTATGAGAGGAATTGTATGAGGTTGAGGGTTCAGGAAGAAAGGTTTAGAGGGCAAAGAACATTTAGAAAGGGAAAGATATTAGATAAGGGAACAACATACTACAATAGCCTTGCCTTCCTTGGTGCCTATTCTTTTTAGTACAAGTTGCTTGCTTACTTCCACTGAAACAATATTGCCTATCTGCCTGCTTCACCCTCGATGGTGGAGGGTTCCCCTACTCAACCTATTGTTGCCTATAATGACTGTTCTGACCTTGATCATTGGAACATTCTTCATTGGAGTAGTACCTTGGGTCTTCTTATAAGGGCTCCAACTTTGACTCCTTTTGTGATGTCGGTTTTGAGCCCTCCTGCGAGCGTCTTCTTCCCAACACCTTTTGTCATTGTTGTCATGCCTTATCTCTATCTCATCTTCCATCATGCGAATCACGAGTCACTTAGTCTGCATTACCCTAAGTATCGCCTCTAAGGTAGAATTGTTTTGGGTGACTTCCACCCTAGAGGCTACTTGCTTGGCAGGGATCGGTGTTTCAATTCCTTCATCTCTTGGAGGTAGGTTCCATGCCTCGAGAATGCGATTCCTACTTTGCAATTTTGATTCGGAAGCCATGACTCCATCCACTCTTTGCTCAAGGCCTATAGTGGGGCCCTATTTTTGCTATTCATCAACAACACATTCCTCTAATCAACCAACCACATGCTCCCACTATGGTCGCTAATGTTTGTTGTAGGATTTGTGGTGCTGGTTTGCCTATGCTAAACTCGAGGTGATGATCATGAGGTTGAAAATTGGTTCGTGTGTCTGAGGTAAAGTGTTGGTGGTGTACATGCTAAGACTACGATGATCAGGTCAATAAGAGTTTTAGAGATATGAAGTAGAAAAGGAATGATTAGATAGCTGGTTTCTGCTCCTTCCCTGTCTTTTATTTAATTGGAGCTGAAACCCTAGCAATTATTTCTATGTCTCACGTAACGGTTATCTTGGAACACGTAACAAACTTCGTGAATTCATAAGGAAGTGACCTTCTAGCCTTTAGCAAAAATGATTGGCCATGCGAGTTAGGTCTTTGGACACAATCCAAGTTCTGTTATTAGGCCTTTGCCAATTGGGTTTTGTACTCTGAATTTGGACTATAACAATAGTTAATTTCTTAATTTTAAGGATTAAAGTGAAGCACACCTATAATTTCAGGGATTAAAGTGAACCTTAACTTGAATAATAGGTAATTAACTAAAATAGAATTATCAATTCCCTAGGCTTGTAAGTTTTGCAGCCTAGATCAAATACCTGAGACAGTATGAGAGGAATTGTATGGGGTTAAGAGTTAAGGAAGAGAGGTTTAAAGTGCAAAGAACATTCAGAAAGGGAAATATATTAGATAGGGGAATAGCATATTACAATAGTCTTGCCTTCCTCGGGTTCCTCTTGGCTCGTGGCGCTAAATAACTTCGGTAGTGAAATCCTTGGGCCATAAACTGGTTGCATAGTGATTGTCTTGTGTGTTGGGCCAATTTGGCCATTTGAGTCCATTACACACAACTGGCAATTCTTTTTTTTGGATTTAATTTCATACTTTTCACTTTGGCCAAAAAAAATAAATTTCATAGTTTTTACAATTGAAGTTTTTGTCAATCAACACCTGGAGGGATTTAATTCCTCTATTTAGTTTTCTCTGTCTTCTTCCTTATTCCCCAATAAAATTTTGCCAAGTGTAGAAATTATGGGTGATTTTAAGCAAGTTGGCTTGACAAAGAAACATTAGTGATGTCACGATTTTAGATGTGCCAAATTTTTATTGGGGGAGAGGAAATAAGGTAGTAAAATGAACAGAGTTGGAATGCTACTTAGAGTAATAGGTATACTTAGCCTCAATTGGATCAATTTTCATGTTTAAATGAGTTATGACAGTGACGAACTAAAGAGAGTTACTTAATTTTAATTATTCAGGGGGAATTAGAGAAATAAGCAAATTGCAAGGCACTATTTTAATTGCTTTAGAAAAGCACTGAAATGTATGCGTTCAAATGACTTATAAGAGATCCGAGAACAAAGCTATTTGTCATTCATTGCCTAGAGAATGTACACATCTTCCAAAATAACAGTAGTGGTGGCACCAACAATGTAGAGATGAGAGTAATTTGGAGATTGAGAACGAGGCACAGCATATTCACAAAGCCAGGAGAAAAAAGGTGAATTGGTTTCCAATTAGTGAGCGTGTTCTTTATCTTCTTAAGCAAATTGATTGCCAAATTTTTATCTTCTTAATTAATAATTCTTAGATAAAACAATTAAAAAAATATAATTATTATTTTTTCTTAAAAAAGGCTTTCGTTAGACATTCGTATGTCTATGTAAACACGAAAAGCAAATAAAATTTACAATTTTTTAGGTGTTTAGTTTTTTGTATTCAAAGATTTATTGAAAAAATGGTGAAAATAATTTTGTTCATATTAACATCTCTTCTCGAAAACTTTAAGAGAAGAAAACAAAATTAAACAACATAATATTTTTAGAATTACTAATAAAAATATATCAACAAACTATCATTATCTAGAGAAAGGGGGGGGGGGGAAGGAAAAATCCAAAGAAACCCAGTATTCCGATAATTCTACTTATCTTAAACATATACCTTCCTCAGTTGGATTCACACTTTTTCATAAGTTGTGACATTGATGAACTAAAAAATGTTATTTAATTTTAATTATTCAGAGAGAATAATAGAAATAAGCAAATAGCAGGCAAACTTTTAATTATTTTAAAAAAGTACTGAGATATATGTGCCTTCTTCGAGTGACTTATAAGAGATCTGACGACATAGCTATTTGGTCGTTAGCTAGACAATGTTCACATCTTCTAAATAACAGAAGTGGTGTATAGTGTATACATTTAAGCAATGACAATAATGTAGAGATGTAATTAATTTGGAGATGCAGAATGCATAGGATACATTCGAGTGAGTCAACCAAACGTCATTGACGGAGTTGAAGCCGTATAAAGTACTTCAATTAATTAATTTCGTATGGACAACGATATCTGTTCGGTTTATCATAGCAACTGGGAATAAGATACCTTCATCTCGAGTATTGTTTTAATTTCTGGAGGAAAAGTTCCGGGACAACTTGGGAGAAATTGGCCAAGGGCAAATATACATAGAATGAAAGTGAAAATACAGCTATCCTAGCACTGCTGTAACTCCTCAACCGTCGTTACATGGTTATAAGATCTAAATGAGGCACAACATATTCACAAAACCAGCTGAAAAAGTAGGGATGGCAAAAAAAATCGGCCAAAATAGGTATTTGCAGGGATTACTCACAACGAGGACGGGGGATAATATTCCCACCTTATGGGGATCCGTTAAATCTTTGTTAACATAAATTAACTAAATGCTCTCATATATGTAAATATATAATAAAAAAACTTAGTCATGATATTTGTGTCTTGTGATTTGGATATTTGTAATTATTTTTTAATAAATTTGCATCATGTATTTCATTTTTAATTTGAATTGTATTATGTTGGATAATATTATAATGAATTATAGATATCTATGCATATTTTATTTAGATTTTTCTCTTTTTTAGATATTTAAAAAAAAATTATATAAACTCATGGATATCTGCAAAAATTTGAATCCTTACGAGGAATGAGGAATGGGGACCCGCGATGAGGATATGGATCAAGATGCATGCACAGGGGGGAAATTTTAAATTGGGATAGGGGTGTATCCCCGCCCCTATAAATATCGGTTGCCATCCCTAAGAAAAAGTCAATTGGTTTCCTACGATGTTGTTTTCACGTCTAGTAATTTTTTTAATGTTTGGGCTTTGGGTTTGGATTAAGTTATCTTATATACAAAACAGTTTAGTGCATGTTGTGGAACTCAGCTTACAAGCCAAAAAAAAAACGACCATTTTTGAAATATATTGTTATGTTTGGATAAAAAGGAGTAGATGGATTATAATAAAAAATTATAATTTTAAGCTAAAAAATATTTTATAATTACAAGCAATTTTTTGAAATTTTTGGGCATAAACTAAACTCATTATCTTAAAATTACTTTTAAGCTAACATATTCAAACATAAAATACTTTTAAGTTAATAATCTAGATATAAATTAATTTTTACATATAATTGATTATTTAAAAAGAGATTATATTTATAATTGATTATTTGAATAATTTTAATTTCACGACTTTTTCAAACACACACTTATAATCATATTACAAGCAACCACCACTTGCAACTCCATTGCCTGAAGCTAGAGATGCACCATTTTGTGTTTGAAATAGCAACACAAAACCATGCCATAAGGCTGTTTATGACCCCGCATATCTTGTCCCAAAGCTTATTGGGTCGGATTCATGCTTTAAAATTTTGATATAGTGCAGTTTTAGGAAATTAGAGTTTAGATCATATTTCTAGTTGATCAGGCTAGCTTGAAGTCATATAATTATTTTAAAATTATAATTTTTTAATAAAATTAATGATAAATTATGAGATTTTTATACTTTAATTAATATGTTTTATATAATATGATTTTATTTTTGTATTAAAATAATTCATTTTGAAATATCTATTATAAAATATATATTGAATTTTTTTCTAACTTCTAAAATTTCATGGCTTTGCCATACATAATGTTCAAACTTATAAAATTTATAAATGTCGGATTGACTTGGTTATTTTTTTATTCAAGTCTAGGGTTTAATAAATGACCTAATAAAAAAATTGGGTTGGGTTTATGACTAACTCAATCTAGTCTAACTCGTCCCTTATACATGATAAATCTAGCATAACAATCTTTGTTAGATAGGATTAGATATTTAATTTGTTAAGATATAGATTCAATTTATTTTATTTTATTCTTAGTTGTAGATTTATCTCTATCTTTTTTGTTATCTTAGATTTATCTTCTATTTTATTGTTATCCAATAAATTATTTTTGTAATCGTTTTATCTGTATAATAAATTTCTTGGTATAACTCATACTTAAATTCAACTAAATTTTTATTCAAAATGTCTTCACTACGCCCCTACCATGCCATAACCACCACTCCTACACCCCTTAGTGTGCCATTGTGGGCGTTGAGGGCTTTTTTTAAGTGTGATAATTAAATATGTAGACCAAATAAATAGGTGATTTATTAGTGAGCCAGTTATTTTAGGGTGTTAAGAGCTTTTTTTAATTTGGTTTTGGACTTTTGGTCATCTTTTTTTTTTGGCATATTAACAATAATAAGATTTGAATTTATATTCTTATGCAAACTACTCAAATCTTTTATCAGTATACAATTCCTAGTGGCTTGGGCTTGCGGTATTCTTATTGGGTTAATTTGTACAAATTGGTGAGCATGTTCTTTATCTTTTAAAGCAAATTGTTTTCCAATTTTTCATATTTCTAATTAGTAATTCTCACCCAAAACTATATATATATATATATATATATGATTAGACATTCGTATGTTTATGTAAACACGAAAAGCAAATAAAAAATTATAATATTATTTTATTTTATTTTTTTGCTTTACTTAATATGTTTTCATAAATAATAACAAAAATCTTACTTCATTTTTATTGTTTTCTGTATTCAAAGTTTTTCCAAAAAAACAAAAAATGGTCAAAATATTTTTGTTCTTATTAAAATCTTTTCTAGAAAACTTTAAGGGCAGAAAACAAAATAAAACAATATAATATTTTCAGAATTAATAATAAAAATATATCAACAAACTATAATTATCTAGTAAAAAAATCCAAATAAACCGAGTAATTTTTCCAAGTCATCTTTAGACTTTTATTCCATGAAGTCTTTAAAGTATCTCTTACTGCATATTAATGAGTATAGTTGAAGTAGACATTGATGATAACATTGAACCTGTAATATCACAATTTTCCAGAATTTTATTCTAGGCTTTTGAAGCGTGCACTCGTGCTAGTAAAACAAAACTTCATTTTTTTTTAAATCTCTCCGCATACATTTTTTTTTATTTTCAAATTTAGATATTTAAATAAGACTTTAAACTATTAGAAGTGAGCTAGTAGCAGAGGATTTAAGTAATATATACAAGATTATAAATTTAAATTTTATTGTTACTAATATACCAAAAAAAATATTTAGACAGAACTTTCTTTGCATGGTGCATCAACTATCAACGTTAATAATCCATTATTTAATGTAACGTTAATAATCCATTATAAATATAAAGTTTGTATGACTAAATATTTGTGAATGATTCAATAACAACCACATCTTGAAATTAAGTAGGTCTAACTCAATTTTAAAAGTTAGTTCATAAGGTGAGAGTTGTCCGAGTTATTACAATGGCTATCATGACTGAATCTCTAAGCAATATGGTACTTAACAATACCATTTGATATAAATTAATGTATTGCTTCAAACGACATTAGGTCAACGCACAATCTTTTTACTTATATACTTTGTACTTAGAGCCTATTTGCATAATATTATTTATGATTTTTTTTTAACCTTTTGGAAGTCAAAATTTATATTGGTAAGTTTTTATTCGTTTTGTTGTATAACTTATTACTTTTCAAAAAATTATTTTTAATGCTTTTGAAAAAAAATTAAAATATCTAACTTCTCAAACATAACTTTTCAAAACCCTATAAATGAGTATTTTTATTAATATTTATCTAAATACAAAATAACTTATTTATAAGCTACTTTCAAAAATTATTTTTATATAAGCACTTCAATAAGTTATTTATCCAAGTAGCCCTTATATCTTTTTTCTTCCTCATTTGAATTCCCAAAATGAGTGATATAATTATAGTTATTAAATTTTAAATATGAGACCCTTTACGTAATCTAGTCAAGCAGGAAGCAGCCTATTTGATAGAGATAATTGGAGGGCCAAGTTCAGGATACTTTTATATTAGAAAATGTTTCAAATAAAGAAAAATATTATTTATACCGACAAGATAAATTTATTGTGGACCTATAAGAAGAGACAACGATATAAAAATTGACTTGATCACTTTTTTTTTTTAAATATTCCATAATATTTTTTTTTCTTTCTTTATATGTTTATAATAAATCTATTTTATGAATATAAATGACATCTTGGGAGGAAAAAAAAATGAGGGCCACGTCCCTTCGGCATAGAGCCCATTTAAATTGGTTTTTCAAGAAAAAGTACTTATTTTTTAAAAAGGTACTTTTATAAGTTTTTATAGATGTTTGGATACAACTTTTAAAAAAAGTATTTCAATTAAAAAAGTCAATTTATCACTTTTTAAAAAAATTAGGAATATCTAACTTCTAAAAAAAGTAGAAATAGAAGTGATTTTTAATAAAATTATCTTATAAAAATATTCTTTATTTTTAATTAAAATTACAATACATCCTTCATTTCCTATCCCTTATTAAACCTTACTTCTCTTTCCTCTTTTTGAATATTTTTAATAATTTAGCTATAAAAAAGTATTTTTATTATTTTATATCCAAATAAATTTATAAATATTTTTAATAATTAAAAATACATCTCATATATCTATTCAAATATAAAATAATATTTTTTAGAAATTAGAACTCTACTAATTTTTTTTTTAAAAAAAAAATTATTAAAAATTTATCCAAACGAGCTCATATTCCCGCCCCTGCTTTGCAAGAGCATTTCAAGATAATTGCACACGTTAGGCTGTCATTTTAGAAAACAAGCAGATGTGCTAAAAAATAGTAAAAAGAAACGCAATTTTCTTTTTTGTTTTTCCTAAACGACTTCAAGTTTTCCTTCCACAGAGTCTTCGAAGTTTATCTTACTTCACATTGTTGAAATTGATGGACCTATAATTTATCATAAAATTGAGCAACACATCAATGAATCTATCTTTCCGAAACATGTGCTTATGATAATTGAAAATAGCAAGAAATCCATTTTCATTTCTCAGTGTATATATACTTGTATTTTTTTTTTGAGATTATATTAAATAAAAAAAATCTTAGAAATTCATTTTTTCTCTTGTATGTCTATTTAATTTGCTCTGCGAAGGATATTTCGTTTTATTTTTATATTTAAATTATCAATATCTAAAATTTATTAAATTTTAAATTAATTTAATTTGAACTGGATTAATTACCAAAAACAAACTATCATTATCTAGCCAAAAAAATCCAAGGAAAGCCGGTAATTTTTTCCAGGTCATCTTTAGACTTTTATTATATGAAGTCTTTAAAGTATCTCTTACGGCATATTAATGAGTTGGATTGAAGTAAACGTTTATCATAACATTGAAATTGTAATTGATTTTTCACATTAATTCTAGGCTTATCAGGCTTGCACTTGTGTTTGAAAAACAAGACTTCATTTTATTTTTATCTCTCCACATACATTTTTATATTTTCATTAGAACTTTTTTTGCATGATGGATCAACTATCAACGTTGATTATTCATTATTTAATGTAACGTGTCCACTGGAGACATGTAAGTCTTTGTTTTGATCTTCCAAAATGTCACTGCAGTTGCCTTCAAGATATTACATACACAATAAGTGTAAGGGCTCTATGCCAAGTCTTTACTCTGTACGCCACTTTCTTTTTTTGCCAAGATCAATACTCTTTGATATA
Organism: Pterocarpus macrocarpus; assembly: GCA_031439585.1. Taxonomy (NCBI): domain Eukaryota; kingdom Viridiplantae; phylum Streptophyta; class Magnoliopsida; order Fabales; family Fabaceae; genus Pterocarpus; species Pterocarpus macrocarpus. The sequence continues at coordinate 3,403,371 of CM062520.1, read as the reverse complement.
AATTAATGTTTTGCATCAAACGATATTAAGTCTACAAATTTTTTTCTTATATATTCTGTACTTATTTTTATTCCTATATCTAATGTAAATTTTCTTCCTCATTTGAATTGCCAAAATGATTTTGATGGATGCATTTTTCTTCCACAAAAAAAGTCTTCAAAGTCAATATCATGCACATTAAGAAAGATAAATTTGTCATTTATTATAAAATTGACTTGTCATGTCCTAGAGCCTTAATTCAAGTGGTAATAAATTTTTGTAGAAATCGTTTTCTCCTAGTATTGAACCCTGGTCCAATTATTATGTGTGCTTTAGTCTATCGTCCTCTTTCATGTCCAGTGATAGCCACTTTGTAACAAAAACAAAATGAAAAACAAAAAAACAACTGCCAGCCCATTCATTTAGATTCTTCAATTTCTCATATGACAATATAGACTTATGAAGTTTGCTCGTGTTGGAAGCAGCGAGTTGGTTATTCGTTTACATAACTATGTTTCACTTAATTACTACTCTGTAAAATTTGTTGAGATATTCGATTAAAAATCAAGGCTTTGAAAAATTAGACCGAAGTTCAGTAATCTTTTAAATCAGTAGCCTGTCCAGTTTGATGTTTATGTATATATATATATTAGTTTTATGTTATAAATAATATTATTAAATAATATAAATGAGGAGTAAAATAAAATCTTAACATAATAAGTTGATAATATTAATATTGAGCCAATTATTTTAGAAATTTGCTTACATAATTTATGACTTATATAAACTGAATATTAATATATTAATTGTATATAAATATAATTATTTTTTAAAAAGTTTATATTTATGTTTTCATGATGCAAAACCATTTAACTAAAGGAGTTAAAATATAGAGTATTCAAGTGTCACATTACATAGAGACTAAAAATTTTTACTTTTAAAATTACTATAAAACACTCAAGTCTCATATTATTTAGACTAAATGTCTTTTTACTCCTAACACAACTATAAATACCTATATAACACATTGCTTTATACTCGCCATCATTTTTCGTACCACTAAGCTTTTCTCTTTTTTAAAAGAGTAAGAGATCTAAAAGTCTTTAATTTAACCAATTAAAAGCAGGTTAAAAAAAAAAAGGATCATGTGAACCAGTCAATGAGATGAATTGATTTGATTCTGCTGCTTCACTAATTTCGGGTTGGTTCATGCCAGTTTTTGACTTGATCAACTCCGAGATCAATTCCCGATTGGATCGATTGGACAATTTTTTTAGCCATGTAAAAAACTATGACTATTTCAGCATCACTAAAATTGAGCTAGTTGAAATTTATACTACTAATAAATAAGACTTAGAATATGAAAACTTATATTATGTGTCAATTTTATATCAATTTTAACCCTATCACTGTCTTTTAACTTATTATTAAAGGAAATATTTCAAATTTCTATTTAGTAAAATAATTAAAAGGAAGAATTTAGTTTCAGAATTTAACTTATAATTCCTAAAAATTTGAATTAATATTTTTTATATTTTTTCAGCAAAATTTTTTGGCATAAAAATTAGTTCAAAATTTGAATTAATATATTTTTTTTATTTTTCCAATGAAAAAATCCACTAAAAATGACTGTGTTAAAATTTTAAAACCCCCTCTCCTCTTATTTATTTTTACTATCTCTTTGTTAACTTATACTCTTATTTTCTCTAACATCTCCTTCTTCAATTGATTCTATACCATCTCTTTCTCGCTACCATAACCACACTCTTTCCACCATTACCTTCTACCATAATCAGCACCACCATCACCATTACATGCTGTTACCACCTTTCCACCACTTTTTTCCATGGTAACCACCACCGTCGTCTCCTTCCATCATAACCAACACCATCACCAACGCCAACACCCATCCACCATCACCATCCAACCACTACCCAACGACCATCACCATCACCACCTAACCACCACCAACATGCACCACCGCCAGCTTGTCGGTCAAATTTTTAATATGCTTACTTAGAGTGTCTTTGCTTTTTTTTTTTTTTTCATATATGAGTAGTTTTAAACATAAGTGTGATTTTATGTTGCTAGATTTTGTACATAACAATATATTAAAATTGTTGGATTTGCCACTATATGCACGAGAATATAGATAAAAGGATGATATCTTTTTATTTGAATAAGCAATTTTTCATGGACAACTCCGCCCCTAGCAGATTAAAATTTGTTGAAAATTTCTAAAGAATTTGTATACATAAGAAATTTTCAATTAAAAGATTCACTGAAAATTTCCAAAAAATTTCAAATCCTGTGGAAATTTGTTACCATCAACGATTTTACCAATGACCCCAAATCTAGTAGAAATCAACAATTTTCAGCAAATTCCACTCTATTTCTTGTAGATTTGTCCGCAAAAAATGAGTGCTTTTCTTTTAGTGCCTTTTTTTGGTTCTCTGCTTCTTTTTCTTTTATGTGATTATTATAGACAAATATTAAAACGGAATGATTATTAGATAAATACCCATAAAGTGAATTAGTTTACCTATTTAGATTAAAGAGAAAAGAATAATAATTAATATATAAAACTTGATATGTGATATGTAAGCTTTCAGAGGTAGTCATCAATTATTTAATGTTACATGTTGACCAAGAATTTTTCTTAGTCTTTGTTTGATCTTTCCAAGGGTCAGTGTAGTAGGGAAGCCTCAAGATATTACGTCTAGGAGGCCAATGTTTTCATCTAGAAATGACATTAAAATAACAGTAACAAGTAGTAATGGGATGATGTTAAATAAAGTTATTCACATTAGGATTAAATAAATTTTATTTTATATATATATATATATATATGAGTCTGCATTTATTTTGCAATGCCTGATAAGTAAACTGAAATATACAAATAATTGGCGTTAACATTTGTTTATAAATTAACTACTGATTCAATTATGCCACAGTGCTTTTGGAAGTTAGTGTTTCTGTTGAGTAATTAATTATGTGCTGCTGAAATGAGCTTATATTATAAGTAAATAAATCCTGGAAAACTTAAAAAAAATTCCGTGAGAGTTTAAAAGAAACTATGGGAAATTGCTTTAGTTTAATTAATACAAATTGCATGTTTGGGAACTCTCCAGAACAGCATTTTTTTAGCAAAAAAGCTATTTTGAAAAAATAATCATTTTGGTAAAAATTTTTAAAATAGATTATAATCTAAAATTGATAATTTTTTAAGCTGAAAAATAGCTTATAAGTATAAACAAATTTTTGAAACTTATAATCATAAGTAAAAGTTGATTATTTTAGAATTGTTATGTTTTTACTAAATTGACCCTAAATAATAAATATTATATAATATAAATAATTATTTTATACCTTTTTTAGTAATTTTACCATATAAAAGTAATTTTTTTCATACAATCAAAACAAAACAGATTATCTTAAAATCACTTTTCAACTAAAATATCCAAATATAAATTGATTCTCATATAAACGATTATATAGAAAAAAGATTATATAAATAAGTGATAATTGAAATAATTTTAATTTTTTCTCAAATACACACGTTACATCAGTTCCTGAAAGCATGTTTGGGAAGTAGATAAAAAAAGAAGCTGTTTTTTCTCAAAAAAAAAAGAAAAAAAGAAAAGAAGAAGCTGTTTTGAAAATATAAAAAGCTTGTTTAGATGATTTATTTGGGATAATTTAAGTTATTTTTTTCATCAAATAAACAAAAGCTAGATTTGGAATATTATTTGATTAAAAGCTTTTTATACAGTACTTATAATATTATATTTTTGCTAAATAGACCATAAATATTAAATAATATATAATATAAATAATTATTCTATCTCATTTTTCATAATTTTATCATACAAAAATAATTTTTTTATATATTTTAAATGAAATAAATAATCTTAAAATTATTTTTCAATTGAAATATCCAAACATAAATTGATTATCATATAATTAATTATATAAAAATATGATTATATAAATAAATTATTATTAAAATAATTTTATAGTGTATTTGTTTGTAATTTTTTTAGCCAAAAAATCATTTTTTAATAAAAAGTCAATTTTAATATATTTGGATAATTTTTTAAAAATAATTATATTCTAAAAAAATCTATTTTTAACTTTTTTTTTTAGAAGTTAAAAAGAATAACTTTTTAAAAAAATTAATTTTTAACTTTTTCAATTATATATAAAATTTAACTTTTTTAATCATTTTTTTTAAAGTTAAAACAAACTCATTCAGTGTTTAAAAAAAGTTATTTCGAAACTAAACTTTTATAGATAGCTAAAAAAAATGAAAATTAATTTTTTCTATAAACTATTTTTTTCAATTTTTATAAAAAAAAATTACAAACATATTTTTTTTTAAATTTTGATTATTTTTAAAAAATTATTTAAATATACAAAAAATTAATTTTTTTAATAAAAAATATTTTTTATATAAAAAAAAACACAACCAAACGCATCCAATTTTTCAGTTTTTTTAAACACACATAATGCAAAAGAAAAAAAGAAATTAAAAAAAAAAAAAAAACACTGCGATATGTGCGAGGAAAGTTAGCACTACGAAGCAACGTGGCAATCATAGTTACATTTCATCACACAAAATTGTATTAGAAAAATAAAAAAGAAGACTTATATATATAGGGCTATCGGGAATGCTAATCCACACACTAGTATTAAACTAATAATATTGTTGATTCCATCACTTACGGTAGCAGTCGCAATGATGAATCCAACTTGTTTCAAATTTCTCATTCAAGCCATATTTGTGGTTTGTTTGCTGTTGCAGTTGCAGTTGCAGGTGGACCTTGTTTGTGTAGAAGGAGCGGCGAAGTGCATAGAGAAGGAGAGGCAAGCACTCCTCCACCTCAAGGCAGCCCTGGTGGATGACTATGGCATGCTGTCATCCTGGGAGGACAAGCGCGATTGTTGCCAATGGAAGGGTGTTCGCTGTAGCAACCTAACTGGCCATATACTCGGTCTCGACCTTCATGGTGACCGCTTCTATGTAGATGAATACACCTTTGAAGAAGAAATCTTGTTGAGCGGCAAGATCCCCACATCATTAGTGAAGCTGCAGCAATTGAGGTACTTGAACTTCAATTCAAATGATTTTTCGGGCATCCATATTCCGGAATTCTTTGGTTCTTTGACTAATTTGAGATATCTTGATCTGTCATCTTGTAATTTTGTTGGAAAAATTCCAAGTCAATATGGGTCTCTTTTGCATTTGAAATACTTAAATCTTGCCGAGAATAGTCTGGAGGGTTTAATTCCTAATCAGCTCGGAAATTTGTCCAAGTTACAGTATCTTGATCTCAGTTACAATTCTTTAGAAGGAGTAATACCATCTCAACTTGGAAACCTTTGCAGCTTGCAGAAGCTTTATTTTGCAAACTATGGTGGTGCTCTCAAAATTGGTGATGAGGATGACGCAAGAGGTCAGTGGCTATCCAATCTGAATTCTTTAACCCATCTTGACTTGAGTTCAGTACTCAATCTTAACAGTTCTCATAACTGGCTACAAATAATCGGTAATCTATCTAAATTAAAAGAACTAAGGCTATCCGATTGTAGCCTTTCGGATCATTTCATCCTTTCAGATCATTTCATCCTTTCCAAGTTTAAATTTTCTACTTCCCTTTCTGTCTTTGATCTTTCTTCCAACACCTTCACTTCATCCATAATATTCCAGTGGGTGTCAAATGTCACCTCCAACCTTGTTGAGCTCGACCTTGATGGTAACCTCTTGGAGGGTAACACATCAAGTCATTTTGGCACAACGATGAATTATCTTGAGCAACTTGACCTCTCCGGCAATAATCTCAAGGGTGGGGATCTCAAATTCTTCATGAATATATGCACCTTACGTTCTTTAGATGTGGGTGGAAACAATTTAAATGAAAACCTGCCATCAATTCTTCATAATCTGTCTGTCGAATGTGCTAGACACTCATTACGAGAATTGGATTTGAGTGACAATCAAATCACTGGCACATTACCCGACCTTTCAATATTCTCATCTTTAAAGACATTGGATCTTTCAGGAAATCGATTAAGTGGAAAGATACCGGAAGGCAGTAGATTGCCGTCTCAATTGGAATCATTGTCAATTGAATTAAACTTTTTAGAAGGTGGAATTCCAAAATCATTTGGTGACACATGTACTTTGAGTTCTTTGCTCCTATCTAATAATAGGTTGAATGAAAACCTTCTAGTGATAATTGAACACTTGTCTGGATGTGCTAAATACTCATTGCAAGAATTGTCTTTAGACATGAATCAAATCAATGGCACATTGCCTGATCTCTCAATGTTTTCTACTTTGAGAAAATTGGATCTTTCTGAAAATCGATTAAATGGCAAGATACCAGAAGAAAGTAGATTGTCGTCTCAATTAGAATATTTGTCAATCAGTTCGAACTCTTTAGATGGTGGAATTCTAAAATTAATTGGGAATATATGTACTCTGCATTCATTGGACATGTCGAATATTAGTTTGAGTGAAGAGCTTCCCGTGATAATCCATCACTTGTCTGGATGTGCTAGATTCTCACTGAAAAGTTTGGACCTAAGCATGAATCAGATCAAAGGCACATTGCCTAACCTATCACAATTCTCATCTTTAGAAAGTTTATATCTTAATGAAAACAAGCTAAATGGAAATATTCCCAAAGATATTCAGTTTCCATCTCAGCTCAGGAATTTGGGCATGAGTTCAAACTATTTGAAAGGCATGATCACCGACTTCCATTTTGCTAATATGTCTAAGTTAGAGAGTTTGGATTTATCTGACAACCCATTGGCTTTAGTATTTAGCCAACACTGGGTCCCACCCTTTCAATTGGAGTACATTGGATTGAGATCTTGCCAGCTAGGTTCAACTTTTCCTAAATGGTTGCAAAAACAAAATAACATAGTCGATCTTGACATTTCTAATGCTGGAATATCGGACATTGTTCCTAAGTGGTTTTGGGCTAAGTTAGGATCAAGAATGTTTATCAGTGTGAATATTTCGTATAATAACTTGAAAGGTACAATACCAAATTTACCACTAAGGAAAAGCAGTTATTATTTTCTATCCTTAGCATCGAATCAGTTTGAAGGCTCTATTCCACCATTTTTACGAGGGGCTGTATCTCTTGATTTGTCCAAAAATAAATTTTCTGATTCTCTTTCCTTTGTATGTGCTAATGGTACGGTTGAAGCATTAGGCCAAATAGACCTTTCAAACAACCACTTATGTGGACAAATTCCTGATTGCTGGAACAATTTCAAGTCACTAGCTTATCTAGATTTGAGTCACAACAATTTTTCAGGAAAGATTCCAACCTCAATGGGATCACTTCTTGAACTTCAAGCATTGCTATTGAGAAAGAATAGCATGTCTGAGGAGATCCCTTCTTCCATGAAGAGTTGCACAAAGTTATTAATGCTAGATGTGGGACAAAATAAACTATCAGGACGTGTCCCTTCTTGGATTGGAAGCAGATTACAAGAATTGCAAATGTTAATTTTACAAGGGAATCACTTCTTTGGAAGTATACCATTGCAACTTTGTTATCTTAAAAGTATTCGGCTCTTGGATCTCTCCTTGAACAATCTATCTGGACAGATTCCTAAATGCATCAACAATTTTACTTCAATGACTCAAGAGACTTCTTCAAATGAATCTTTTCATCATATTTATTATGTCAACACTAGCACAATACATATGTACCGGAGGTCTTATGATTTGAATGCATTCTTGATGTGGAAAGGTGCAGAACAAATGTTCGAGAATGATGAGCTATTTCTTTTAAAAAGCATTGATCTCTCAAGCAATCAATTATCAGGAGGAATTCCAGTAGAAATTGAGAATTTATTTGAATTGGTTTCATTGAATTTATCAAGAAACAACTTGACAGGGGAAATTCCTTCCAAGATTGGAAGGCTAACGTCACTTGAATTTCTTGATTTGTCAATAAACCAATTGTCTGGTTCAATTCCTTCTAGTCTTGCACAAATTGATCGGCTCACTATGTTAAATGTGTCACATAACTATCTAACTGGGAGAATTCCAACTAGCACACAATTACAGAGCTTCGATGCTTCAAGTTACGAGGATAATCTTGATCTTTGTGGGAAGCCACTTGAGAAATTGTGTATTGAAGGGGAGCCACCACAACAACCAACAGTTAAATTTCATGAGGATGAACATCTGGCATTCGCTCATGCATTTTACATGAGTATGGGATTTGGATTTGCTGTAGGCTTTTGGGGAATCTTTGGCTCAATCCTAGTCAAGCGTTCTTGGAGACATGCTTATTTCAGGTTCTTGAACAATTTGATGGACAATATTTATGTCATGATAGCAGTGAAAATTGCCAAGTACAAGAGCTAGCTCAAAGGCTAGCTATAGCTGGTAACAATATTTTAGCTCTCTCATACATGCTTTTGCTTTGCAATGTAGATAACAATTATAATCAGTTGTTTTTATACATAGATATAACTTGGATTTGCATACAAAACAAACTTTCAACAGAAGCTGAACTTAAATAATTTTATCGCAATTCCTTATTGTTGATTAATTTGTTTATAAAATCCTGATTTATGATGAAATATTTAGTAAACGATAGATCGTAATATTGTGAGATTAGGATACGTTTGTTTTAGTTTTTATTTTTGAATAAGAAAGTGGCTTGTTTTAATTAAAAAATCACTTTTCATATAAGCTAATCATTTTAGCTTTTATTAATCTTAACTATGAGTGTAAGACTTCAGATTTCTCCTTTTTCTGGTTAAACTAAATATTGAAGCTATTTTTTCTAATTATTAATTTTGCTAATCATATTAATCAGTTAATTATTTCCTAATAAAGTTAATTTTTAAGAAGCATAGAATAAACCAAAAATCACTAAAGTAAGGATTTTTTTTAACTTTTTTTTTAGAACTTATTTTGAGATTGCATAATAATAGCCATATCGCAACAAACATTTATTTTCTTCTTTTTTTATCTTTTTACTGTCTTCTTTATATCATCTCTCATTTGCACTCAATCTCCTAATTAATTGTTTTGCAACATATTTATAAGTAACTTTTCATCGCTAGGCCTTCTTTATGCTATGAGCAGTATGTTTTAACAAGTTTTATTACTATGTTAATAACTAGGTCAGTTTTCTGGACGAAGTATAACCAGCATAGATCTTGCTATTTTTTACCCTCACAACTATGTTCTATTTTACCGTAATTAAAAAAAAAGCACTAAAACTGAAATTTTTTGTAATGAACGGTTAGATTTTGTGATTTTCATATGAAAGCCTAGGTTTAAATTTTGTGGTTTTTTTTTTTGGGTATATTAACAGTTTCCGGTTGATTGTTGTTCTTTTTATGCAGTTATTCATGCCTTGAGTCGCCCTTGTTATCCTGAGGGGATGTTATAGCTTGTTGCAAGAATTATTGTTTAAAAAGTTATTATATTTCTTGAATGATACTATGTGCCATATGTTGAAAGCAATATCTGTGAACCAGATTTTCATTTTATTTACACTGGGTTACTCACACTCTGTCTTTTTCTTAATTTTCAGCCGTTTGTGAGCCCATCGCCTTGTGACCAATATCTTCTGAACATATTTTCTTGGGCAAGGTAAGTTTTCTTTGGGGAATTTGCTTGAAGCTAAAGGTTGTAATTTTCAGTCAGTAGGGACAAGGGGCACTGTTAGCTCTTTTATGTTTTGATTGTTCAAAATTGTCACGTACTTCAGACCCCAAAAAAAAAAAAAAAAAAGAAAGGAATTCATGTAGTTTGTCATTGTTATGCTTGTCTGGAGCTATATTTATGAACTGGTTAGGGTCATGAACTTATTCAAGGACGCTACATTAGAGATGAGTTTTTGGTGAAATACATATCACCACTTCCACTTATTTTCTTTTAATTTTCTGCTTTTTCAGTTCCTATAATAAAAACTTTGGTTTATCAAGACTTATTTAGCATAAATCAGTACTTTTAACACATTATCAACATAAAAATTTAATAAACATTTTCACTTCCTATTGTTATTAATTAATCTTATGATTGAAGATTATACCATATTTTTACTAGTATACTATTATAAAAAAATTGATGATTTAGATTTCGATTTGATTATAAAAAAAATTTTCTGTTTGGTTATGTTGACTAGCTCCAGTGAAAAAATGATTATTACGAGCATAAACTATTGACTAGATCTTACTCTTGTGAAAGGTATATTTGTATATGTAGGAAAATGAATGAATGGAAAGTATAGAACAAGCATAAGATCAAACGAGTTAAGGCTAAGACAACAAACAATCTAGTAAGGAAGCAGTTGACAAAGCTACAAGCAAATCATGGAGAAATGAAGCTTGAAGAATGAAGAGTTGACCTTAGTTGTGCAAAAGGAGCAATGGTTACAATAAAAGACTATTGACTAATGACTAATGACTAGTCGATAAGAAAAAGATATTTAAATGGTGATATTGCCAAAGTATGTAAAGACAAAGATGTCTTGTATCACAATAGAGAAAATTCATATGGCACAAGAACAAATGTGCTTCAGCAAAAAGGGACATGACAATTGCACACTGAAAGTTACCGCAACGGTCAAAATTGATTACATGCAAGAAAAAAGGGAGATGTTCAAGGACATTATATATACAAGTATTGAAGAACCTTTAGATGAGGATCTTAGTAATCATTTTATGAGTTGTGTACCTTAAGTGTATTCTTCATCTTCTATTCTCTAAAATTTTGTATTGTATTCTAGTGAGTGAAGTTAGAAGAAAAGAAAAATCTTGTGAGAAACAAGTTTGAGAAACCAATAAAAAATTTATTCTTAGTTGGTGAGAAGAAAGTGCTTAAGGTTGTGAGCATTAAGTGTGAATTTGAAGAAACTTGTTTTAAACAATACTTTGGATAGTAAAGAATCCTACCTTAGGTAGAAACTGAACGTAGACTCTGAAATTTGTAAAGATGAAGCTATGATAATTCTTGGTGCAAACTTTTTTATCATTCTCTTTTTATTTGAAATATATTTATAAATGTGCATGATACTGATGTAATATCTTAAAGGAGAATCTTAACCAATCGAATAGATTTTACAGGTTATCTATTGTAAATTAATCTATCTTTCTATAGTACTTTTTGATAGAAGTCTAGTATCTTGTAGTTTAATAACAGATTCCAAGTAATCAGAACATTCTGATCCGTCTTAGTACTTCATTCAACTCTATTCTCAAGTATTATGGTAACATTAGATTCAAATTTGATTATATATAAAAACTTGTATATTATTAAAATTTTGATATGAGTTTGAATGATTAACCAATGAACTATAAGTACTCTTAAGTGTTCTACGTAATACACACATTTTATATTGATCAACGATATTATTCTTTTTCTAATTAGTTTCTATTTTTTGAAATGTTTATATTTATTTGGCAAAAATCATAGGGCTGTTTTTAATTGATTTCTGTTAAATTCGTTGTGTAAGTAATGAGCATTCCTAATTAACCGTTTAAACATATTTATATTCTTCCTACGCATTATTTGTTAGTGACTGAAGGATTCTACCTAGCATATATGTTGACAAAAATAACGCAGATGATGGCTTTTTTGAAAGCACTCTTCTTAAGTGCAGAAATCTTAAATTTTTCCTTCAAAGTTCAATGTAGTGCAATGACAATAAGAGATTTTGTAGTAATGATGTGTAGCCAATTTCCTTCTGCCTCTTGGACAGCAATTACTATTATGAAGTTTCGGTGCTGCATGCAATTTAGCATTTTTTACCATGATCAACTTCAAATTATAAACATCCTTCACCATTTCCCTTTTCCCACGTTAGCATTCACCTAAATATTTCATTATAAAGACGAATTAGCTGTTTTATCCAAGACAATTCACAAAGATAATTCAACCAAACTCTAAGCAGTGCAGTATAAAATTCTACTGTCTGAAAATTCTGTTCACATTTGATACAGCATAGCTAAAGGGTTTGGTGTAAATTAATCCTACTTCCAAAAAAAGCCATTGCATCTTCCAAATCACTCATGACAGTAGAATCCACTAGTACAGGGGGCCTTGGGTTTGTAAACAATCCAAACAATAACTGAGAACCCCTCCCCTAAACTTGATGCATGATGATCATCTACACATCCTTTGGAGGTTATATCTGCCCGCACTTCTTGGACTGAAAAGATCTTAGCTTTTGATCTGTGGGACACTTGGGGCATGCTTTGAATTCAACACCTCTGCTGAATGACTCCTTCCCTTGTTAAAATATATCCCTTCGGATGAATGATGACAAGTCCAAAATAAACCAGCTTTCCACAATATCTAAAGGAAGTAAGTGAGTTGCTGTTTCTTCCTTGAACCCCCTTCTCCATATAAATCATTCCACTGCTTCAGCTCGTTCATTACTGACCCTTCTGCAGCAAAACTTGCAGCCACCTGCATTAAACAGATATTTATAAACTTATGTCCATGGAATAAGTTATTCTACTGGAAATACCAGATTTTCATTCTTCCATATGAATAAAGTTGTTAAAAGATCGTGCCTGAAATCCCTGTATACATTTTACATGTATAACTTAAGCATTTAAATGAAAGAACAAAAATGGATCACTTGACCAATCATCTCTTGTAACAGTTATTATATTAACTTGACTATATCAATAACTAATCAGGATGTGTTGGCATCTTGAATCAAGAAGAAAGCGAGTTCATTCCAACAAAGGCATATAGGTAAGCAAACTATGGTGCATAATCCAGTGATCAATAGAATAAAACCAAGCTTGAATCTTTAATTGCTCACATATGATGTGACTGTTAAATTATGCTTCAAACGATCTAAATATCGTTTACCCAAACGACAGATATCTATCATTATGTTTCCTTGAACCACCCTTCTAAATGCCTTGATTTTCAAAAGTTCAATTTTAAATACTCTAAATAGTACGTTGCAGATGCCTAAATAAAGTAATACATGGCCATTAAACTGAATGATTTTCTGTTCACCCAATACGACTCTTAGCTTTGTCTCATGTCTTCCACGATTAAAGACCTCAGGGTAATTTCTTGATCCTCTTTATTATCAGAAGCATCTTCAGAGTTTTGGCCTTCTCGCCTATTTTTCTTCTTTTTCTGATACAAGATGCAATCGATATTAGTTAGCTCCTCAGCTCATAACAAATTTCTGCATTAGATAGAGATGTTAATCTTAACATAGTAGTTGATTAATAACTACCATATCCTTCTTTCTCTCTCTTTGTAATAGCTCCCTAACAGGTCGATAAGCTGCAGTGCTGCACAAATTCTGTTCAAAGAAATCAATGTCAAGAGCATATCGCCACAAAATACAACGTAAGTTATAATCGCTATAAAAAAATTAACCTTAAGATCACTTCCACTATATCCTTCGGTCATGGCTGCAAGCTCTTTGAAGTCTAAGTCTTCATGTTTTTCCTTAGCTAGGAGAGTTTTCAGGATCATTTCCCTCTTCTCAGCAGATGGAAGACCAACCATAATCCTGCACAATATTAAAAAGTGGAGAGATGTCATTCACAAGTCAGAACAGCAATAACATTTATTTCAAGAGCAAATGATATTGATAATACATGATTTTAGCCATTGGCAGCAAAGTGTCTAAAGGCAAAAATGTTGTGGCTGAACAGAAGCAACAGATGCTCGTGCCAACAATAAGTTAAAGATGTGGTCCTACCTGCGCTCAAACCGTCTTATAATTGCTTCATCAAGGTCTAATGGCCTGTTAGTTGCAGCAAGAACCAGGATTTGCTGCCCAGGTCTTGTTAATAGCCCATCCCAGTGTGTCATGAACTCATTCTTAATCTTCCTCATGGCCTCATGCTCTCCAACTCTTGTCCGCTGTCCAAGCATGCTATCAACCTCATCAACAAAGATGATAGTTGGGGCAACCTTTCTTTGCCAAAGTGTGAACAAAGCTCTGACAATCTTTTCATCTTCTCTAAACCACTTTGAAGTGATGGTGGACATTGAGACATTGATGAAACTTGCTCCAGCTTCATTTGCAATTGCCTTTGCTAGCATTGTTTTTCCAGTACCAGGAGGCCCAAAAAGCAATATACCTCTACATGGCTTCAGAAGCCCGCCCTTGAAGAGGTCTGGTCTTCTAAGGGGAAGCATGACCAGCTCCTGAAGTGATTCTTTAATCTCATCCAATGCACCAATATCTGCAAATGTGACCCCTATCTCATTTGCAGGGATAACTTCCGACCTAATGCGCTTTTCAAACTCGTTGTCTGGAACTTCCTGCAAGCGTGCAATTACTTTATGTGTAACTCAAAAAAAATGAAAGAAACAAAGTATCTACTTGCTAGCTTGGACAGCCATGACGATCAGCAAGAACATTTTGTAAGATCGGTGGAACTACAAAAAGTAAAATGTTAAAGTGTATCAATTATCCATATCGAAGCCAGTATAATTGTTAGCTGATGAAAGTATGTGCAAGGATCAAATTTGTTTATTGTTTTTTTATTTACTTTAGGGGAGGATCTGACAACCAAGTTTAAAAATGAAAGAATCATTGTACTGAAACATATATATATATATATATATATATATATATATATATATATATATATTTCGTGTGTTTTTTTGAGGTTAGCTGTGAGAAAAATTGATCTTACTGCTTTTGTCGGAGCAGGATTTTCGGGCTCTTTCTTTGTTACAAGGATGGAATTTTCCGTCTCATTTTTGTTTTCAGGTGCTTGGTTGTCACACTGCACATCATTCTTTGCACCAGCAATGTCTTCTAAAGCATTTTCCTAGCATAAAAGAGAACAAATCAAAAACTGAATACACAATAAGTACCCTTCATCATTATTTTGCTCACTTTTCCTCGACATTCTTATCTTTGATCCCTTATGCTCCTAACGGATAAAATAGATTTAGACATACCTTGTTAGAATCATCAGTCTTCAAATTCCCACTGCTCTTGCTTTCTTGGAACAGACTCAATCCATGCGACAAACTGCACCATGCAAGATCTGTAACTATAAAACCTTGTCTCTTAATCAACTGCTTAAACAATCATTGAGCAAGACATACCGTCATTGATATAACTAGCTTTTTCCATTTCGGTATTCTAGATCCTTGGTTTTCATCAAATGGTAAGATATTGCAAATACCACAATTTCTTCAATATAATTACTGAGTACAATAGTGTCTGCATGACAGATTGATGACAAGTCATCACAATCAATGTCATTCATTGCAAGTACTTCAGCAATGTGGTTTTTGTTATCTTGAGATTGAAAATCTTTCATGTCCTTTTCCAGTTCGGCTTTTGCATCTTCAGGAAGATTGATGTCAATGTTGTATGGGAATAGCATCGTGAGTCTTTCATCTACTTCTTTGCAATCATCTTCTGTGTCTATTATCTGGGAACCGAGTACTAACACCGAACCTGAAGGTTTCTTTATCATTTTTTGCAATAAGTTGTATAAACTTGTTGATTGGAGAATGAGCTTCTCAACATCCCTGATGTATAAAATGATGGAACCAGTTTCTGAGATGGAAACTAAGACCTGAAAAAATAACAATAATGTCGTTAGAACTGTATTTTGCAACAGGTATATATCCCAAAACAGTATAAGTAATCAATTCTTTTTTTTGGGAGCCAGAATTTCTAATTGAAGAGCAACTATGCTTGCACAGATTGGAGACACTGCTAGGCTTAAAAGTAATTGACCAGAAGCGGAGATAGAGAGAATGGACCATAGGCCTGGAATGAAGATAGCCATGTAATGCAATAAACATACGATACACTTCCCATTGAAATCTTTATAATAGAGGTTGTTCTTATGTATTAGTCAAATATGAGCTAATAGAATAAGTTTGAAGTAATTAATAACCTTGTAAATTGACTGAACGAAGAGCTTTTCATCAAAACACAAGCTAATTGTGCGCTTTAAAGGAGCTGAAAACAAAATTTGTAGAGATTACACTATCACAGCCAATTATAATTTGACATATCATCAGCTTAAAATTAATCTTAATTTCTATGACTCTGCATTAACCGCAGTGAGTGCACCATTTTCTCAAACTCTTTGTTTGTGGTTACTGTTTCTCTCGCTCGTCCCCGCTGAAACTAGCCTTTTCTCCTCTTTCACTTTTCACCCCTTCGCTGTGAGCTCTGTGTTATCCTCTGCCCTCTCAGTTGTGTGTCTTCACGCTTTCCGCTTCTTCCCTTCTCTTCTCGGAAAACCAGCACCACCAAAGGGGGCCAAGGGCGGCTGTGGAAGGCCACACCATCCTTCACCCCGTGACGCAGCGACAACGGCTAGTGGCAAGAGACGTTGTCCTTCCTCCTCTCTCGCATGACGATGCCCACTGCGCCGCCTCCCACATGCATCGCGACAAGGAAGCTCCTTGACGGTTGCGCTTGGATCTGTTGTCGCAATCTGACTATGGCGAAATCTGGTAGTTGGCGGTGCACTTACGGCTCTCCTCCCCGCGGCTCCATCCTTGCTCCACAGCCTGCACCCTATACAGCGGTACCCTAAGCGGCCAATGGCGACCCAAGACCAGCGACGATCCTAGGCTTTCTCACAGAAGACTTGCGGCGGCAGTGGGTCTATTTTTGTGACCACTAAATACAGCCTTGCTTCGAAAGGGTCTGGTTGCTCTGCATTATACCGTCTGGTAGCTCTGCATTATACCAACAAGAATAAAAGAGGCCAAATAAATGAGAGCATCAAAACAAATTAAGAAAGAAATAAGAAAGTCAATACCAGGCAGCACAAAATTATAAACACCAACAGAAAATAGAAGATGTAATACCCTCATAAATCTTTAATCCTTGCTAAAAGTGGTGACTGTGCTTCCCTAACATCCAAATTAGAAGTTCCAACATTGGAGTTTGGAGATTGGTTATTTATAACATCACACCTAAAAGGCATAGTATGTTAGACAAAAATATATTTTCATAACAAAATAATCTTAACATACTAAGAGTGAAAAAATAAAATAAAATAATGGAACACATAATTGAGAATAGGAAATAAGTAAAACAAATGAGTAAGATGTGCATTCAAATTACCGTGCTTGGTTTTTACTTGGACACTTTCGTATATTATGACCTTTCTTCTTACAAAATGAATAAGCATTAGAACCCTTTTTGCTTAATTCCAAATTGCTTTTCACTTGCAAAGTTTGAGGACGCCCTTTGGTTACCACATGAGGAGGATCACCCAAAGTTATAGCACTATCAATGACTTCTGGGGTACCTTGATTTGTCAAATTACAAAACTCCTCCATTGATTCTTCAACTTCCAATAAATCAAGTTCTCCAATTAACTTCTGTAAACCTTGAATTGCAATATCATGATGTTTTTCTGATCGTGAATCTCTTTCTGAGAGTTCTACAGATTGAACCATGACACTATTAAATAATAAAGTGCTAGAAGCTTTGTTGCAGTCTTCTTGGAACTCTTCATTTACCAACCCTTTAACCTTCTCCGTCTTCGCATTCCTTGTCCATCGACATAGAATATAATGAGGCGAGAGTGTATATACCTTTTTCTTTATGAATACAGTCAAGACGTGCCTACATAAAATTCCCATAAACTCAAACATGTGACAACTACAACTTGCTTCATTTGAACTGACATGAAAAGTCACATAGTAGTTAGGCTTCTCCTGGTAAATTTCATGAACCTTGTATGTGTATACATCAGTAGAAAATTTAACTTTCTCTAAAGTAAACTTTTGAGATCCAACTAATTCATTTTGAAATATCCTGAACAACTTTCTTGTGTAACTTTTTGAAGCAATTTCTTCCATAGGATATAAAGTCCGCAAAATGGGAGTTGAATTCATTGTCTTAAAAACTCTTCTCTCTTTCCTTGTTATAACGTGCATCAAGAGCCCTCTCATATTGTGTCACAAACTTGCTCAATGGAGTACTTGAATTCACAAAATCCTTAAAAAACTTATTCATGCTTTCACTCCTTTGAGTGGTAGACATTCCAGCACAAAAATTAGAATGTACATAAGTAGGAATCCATTTTTCTCGAATGGAGTATATCTTTTTCAACCACTGATTATCTTGCAACCCATACTTATCAATCATTGCTTCCCAATCAGATTCAAATTCTTCACACTTATAAAATTGATTCTTGAATTCATTGTGTTCATGATAAATATGGTTCAAGTACTCTGGAACTTTTTTCTCAATGTGCCACATACAAAAATGATGGTTAACCCCTGGTAACACCCTTGTAACAGCATTAGTAATAGCTGTATCTTGATCAGTGATAATTGTTTTTGGAGGAATCCCAGACATTGCTTGTAACCAAGTGCTTAATAACCAAACAAAACTTTCTTCTGTTTCATCCCATAATAAAGCACATCCAAAAAGAATGGATTGTTGATGGTGATTAACTCCAGTGAATGGAATAAATGGCATTTTGTATTTATTTGTCAAGTATGTAGGATCAAAAGTCACAACATCACCAAAATATTTGTAAGCCATTCTAGACCTTAAATCAACCCAGAAACAATTTGCTAATTGTCCCTCTGCATCCATTTGAAATGCATAAAAAATATCCAGTATTTTTCAATTGACAATCTTTAAAATATGATAACATCAATTGAGCATCTCCTTTTTCTAATTTCTTTTGTCTCTTTTCACTCAAGTAATTTATCACATCTTGTGGACTAAAGCCAATATTTTCAACACCACCACTTTCAGTACATAAAACAGATGCTATTTTGCTAGGACACAAACCAAAATCATCAAGCACATCAATAAGTCTTTTTTGCATTTTAGTCTTCTCTCTATGTACTCGAAGAAATTGTGAACTTCTTGGGGAAGCAAGATTATGATTATGGTCTTTTATGAATCTAGAATAATCCATCTATCTTCTCCTCTCTTTATATATAGCATCGCCTTACATCCTACCCTTGTCTCATCATTGCTCATATCTTCGCTTTTTGCATATTTTTTCAATCGAAACCCCTTCTTTGAACAAACAATTTCTTGGCCAATTACCACGCCATTTGTTCTTGATTTAGTCACACGACCCATGCGAAAACTAAAACCTTTTCTCTTAGCATACCTGGTGTAATAATTCTTTGCATCTTCAAACGATGAGAATTCCATTCCTTCATAAGGCTCTAATGGAGGCTGTAAAAGTTCCGTATTTGATGACTGTCCAGTGTCAAGATGATCATCTTGAGGATCACTTCCAAGTCTATTTTCCTCTTCACAATTACTCATAGTAATGATCCCTGCATAAAGGCCTATGTTAAAAAAATTCAAGGGACACTTAAATTTGGAAGCATGTAACATCTTGACTCCCACACCTAAAATTTGGAGCAAAATTTTCGATTTCTCTTCATTCAAAAATTACAGAAACAAAAAGCTTAAAAGATAAGGAGATACCTTTTTGCACTATTATTATTGGTCTGCGCAGCTAGAAAAAGTTTTGCTTTAGAGGAACTTTCAGAAAGCACAGAGCCAAAAGTATTTCATGTTTTTGAGTCTCTAGTTCTTGGAAAATCATATTTTGTTATTTTTAACCATGTGGAAAAAGAAAAGAGCCATAAGCAAATACAACAAACACAGAAATTTCTCGAAGATGCATCACGTGTAATTTAAGGTTTGTCAAATAGTCATCTCATTAAACTAATAAGTTAATAACTGGTAAACCAAAAAGAATTATAATGAATGCATCAATTTTTTGGAAAGAAACTGAATTCTGGTCTTCCTTGTCAAAAGAAAAAAAAATGAATTTTAGTCATAAATCATTGAAATTCAACTAACTTCACCTGCCTAGCCCCAGCAAAAGGGCATTTCAATAGTTTTCA
This sequence comes from Pterocarpus macrocarpus, assembly GCA_031439585.1. NCBI lineage: Eukaryota > Viridiplantae > Streptophyta > Magnoliopsida > Fabales > Fabaceae > Pterocarpus > Pterocarpus macrocarpus. Next base: position 3,383,531 of record CM062520.1, on the reverse strand, counting down.
AATAACAATCTATTATAGTAGAATATTCTTATCAATACAGCTGTTGATTAATCTATGATAAAAGAATGCTTGTGACTTTGCTTGACTAGGATATCATTTGGCCTCTTCCCAATTTGCTAATATATTAACTTGCCACGCACCTGAGAGGGCCGAGGATAACATGCAAAACGGTGATGATATGCAAAATATTCCTCTGATTTCTTCGTGTCGGCTATGACTTAAGCTATTCGATAAGAACTGACTTAAGCTATTCAATAATCATTGCAAGCAATGAGCAACACGTAATGATTCATTAATCGGAGACTGTATAACATTGGATTGAAGAGCCACGAGACTGAAGACACGCAACTGAGAGGGCAGAGGATAACACGGAGCTCACGGCAAAGGGGTGAAAAGTGAAAGAGGAGAAAAGGCTAGTTTCAGCGGGGACGAGAGAAACAGTAACCATAAACAAAGAGTTCGAGAAAATGGTGCACTCACTGCGGTCAATGCAGAGTCATAGAAATTAAGATTAATTTTAAGCTGATGATGTGTCAAATTATAATTGGCTGACAGTGTCAACTGTCAGTGTAGTCCAATTAATTTAAAATTTGTAATAGTAAGAATAATATTGCAGAACATTGAAATTCAACGCATTAAAAAGAGTGAGATACAGCATCAAGTATTTAGCTGTATGAAATTTAGTGTAAGAATGAGAAATTTATGAAGACCATTTCCCTTCACTGGAGTGTGTAGTATGATCAGTAAGAATTTTGATCTGTCAGATTAGTTTTGTTACTACTAGTCCAAAGCATCCTTGTGAACAGACCTAGCTACACTCTTCAACTTAACTGAAGAATTAAGGAATAAATTGATTTACTATTAAAGCATTATGTTAAGAATATAACTTGGAATTAAAAGTACATGTTAAAATCAATCTTTGAGAAGGATTAGTAGAGGCCCAAACTTCCTTAACAGGGAAACTTCTAAACATGGATATAAAACCTATAAAGTTATCTTACGAAGACAACAAATGTATGAATAATAAGTGTTGAGATTAGTAGCAAAAGATAGAGAAAAAATTTCTCTAAAGTATAACCTGGACTTGTTGGACCACACTGGGAAGTAGCACTACTTATATCAGATGCAGCGGAGGCATTCCTCCGAAGCTTTGAAGGATTGTTGGAACTTGCACCATGAACACTTTGTTGGCAACGTAAAGTGCCTGAAAATTAGTTGTTAACAAAGATCATCAAATGACAGTTATATAAATTAAATCAGCAACATCCAGGTCAAGGTCAATAGCAAGAGGATATCAATCAATACAATTCTAAATTAGTATGAATAGTTTATTTTTGTTTGGGTTTAGTAGAGGAAAGATTTTAAATTTTACTGTATCTAAGAAAAAACTAATTTTGTTTAATATAATAAATTTTTAAATTAATATAAATTAATATTAACTTAAACCGTTAATAAAATGTGATTATTTTTGTTAAAATAGTATACAAAATTGGTAAAAATTATGTAATATTTTGGCAAAAAGATTACAATATTTTGGTAAAAATATTGTCGATGGTGGAGGACAAAATATAGAGTAAAGGCATAATAATTTTATATTAAAGGTGAAAATAGGAAAATGATAAATATTGTGTTGTTAGTGTGTTGTTGTGTAGATATTAATTTGCTTGGGGATTTATCAATTATATTTAATGTCGTGGGATTGGGAAGAACCAACAAGAAAAAAAAAAATTTAATTGTATTCATTTAAATGATGAAAATTGAACAATTGAATTAACGTGGATGAGAATTGTGATATAACACCATGTAGTAGTGGTAATGTTAGTAATGTATTAATTTTAGTTAATGGGCAAATGTAATGTATCTGAAAGCTACTTCGCACTTGGACTATGCAAGGCATGATATTAAACAAAATCCTTTTTTTAATGTAGGACAAGATTATCTTATGTAATTATATGAAGTGAATTTTGAAAAGACACAAAATTGGTAAACAAATACTGTTTTTTGTTTTTTTTGCATGAAATGTTAATGCGGTATAGAAATATTTCATTTGATTCAATTTATCTGTTAATTTAAATAATTTGATATATTATTAAATTAATATATCTAAATATAAATTGTAGATTTTGATGCTGATCCATGCTAGTATTGTAAAATTCCATTCAACATTAAAATTTTTTTGTCTTTGCAGACCCAAAAAAAAAATTCTGATTCCCGATAAATATTGAATAATCAATGTCCAGTTATTTGTTTAGAGCATCGTAAACGCGACTGTGAATATTAGTTGAACTTGGCGCATAAGTACACTGTACACAGAAGCACCGTTTTCCTATGCCCCGCTTCGGATTTTTCTTACTTACGGGCTACGACACATCACTGAAATTATTGGACTTGTCATTTCTCGTGAAATTGAGCTACCCAGCAGTCCATTTAAGTTTCCGAAAATTTCGCTCATGTTATTCAAAAGTAGCAAGAAATTCATTTTTGTTTTCGAGTGAGTAGATATACTTGTATATTATTTACTTAGACTAGCTTATTAATTGTCACGCCCCAAAGGAAAGCCGTGACCGGCGCACAGGTCAATCTGACTTACATAACCTAGCAAGCCAAATGACAAAATTCTATTCATATAATTTAACAATTTAAGTAATGGGGTTGCCAAAAATTCGGCAGAGTCTCCCCTAAAAACTGGACAATCCAAAAATTACATAAACCTGTTTAAATCAAATATAATAACCAGAAATCACAGCCAGAATATTTCCAGAGTAACAATTATAAGGATCAAAAGATCAGCTATACTAAAGAGTAATATACACATTATGGCTATATCCATAACCCAAAAATAACTGATCCTATGCCCTATAGCTGCAAAGTACTGGAATCAACAAAATAGAGGCCTCTTCCATAGTATAGGCCTACCAAAAGGAATATCCTGGGTAGAACAGCTAGTCCCAGGAACCTGCTACTCAGCACCCTGTGAATCTGAAGAGAAGGAAAGGAAATAGGATGAGTCATACAGACTCAGTGAGGGTATATAAACAAAATGGACAGGAAGGAGAAACTAAATCACGCACGAGCTTTTAAAATAACTAAAAATAACTGAATAATCATATATTCACCAAAGAAATTGATTGAGACAATAGTTTATCAATTCTATATTTCCATAAATAGAACCTTATCAACCTCCTTCATTTAAGTTAAAACTCATTAACAGAGACTTAACAATTCTCTATATATTATTTTAATCAACTTCCCAAATAGACTTTGTCAACACAGAATCAAATATTTCATCAAACTAATTACTCCACGAGGATTACCCAAGAAGAACTAAATTTTTATGGGGAGTGGTCTCAACCCATCTGATCAAAAATATGAGCTCGTCTCAAGCCGGGGGTCTTGCCTCGCCCGGTACTATCTCTTTTAAATATACTATGTGCACATAGGCCGTTATATCTCTTTGCTAATGGCGAACGGTGTTCTAACTTAGAACCCGTCATGGTTTTCTCAATATAAATTTATTTTAAAATGAAATACTTAAATTCAATAATCAACTTCTATAAAATCCAATTCTTGCAAGAAATAAACTTTTATAATTGATTATAAATAAACCATAAAATAAGAAAGAATAGCAACAGGTGGCATTAAAATAATAACTAAGAGGATATCCAAAATATTAAATCAGCCATTAGTATCCAAAAAAACTCAATTATTATTTTAAAAAGAGAAATCAATCGGCTGAAATGACTATCCAAATCACTTATTAGCACAAAATCAAATTATTAGCTTTAACAGGTTAGTTTCTCCTATAAATATAAATTTAAAACTATTGCCACTAAGTAAATAACCACTCACTACAAAGAGGGATCGACCGAGCTGCTCCCTAACAGCTCCAGAAGGAGTAACTGGCACCGTATCAGGAGGATCTGATCAACACAAATATTTTGACAAACTTAGATAATTTGTTTGGAGATAGTCTAATAATTAACATGCTTATTATTAAGCAAAATACCAAAATATTACTCACCTACTATTTTATTACTACTTCCTAAATTTGAGATAACCTCTCAAATTTACCTATAAGGAAACAGGTTTGAGATTAGGAACTCATCTCAAGCTTTAAGGACTAGTGGATATCAAACTTTTGTGACAAAATAAAAGAAAAAGGAGCTCTGATGGTAAAATAAAAAAAAAGAAAAGAAAAAAGAAAAAAAAGAAGACGAGGAACAGAGAAGGAAGAAGAGACTTGAACAGAAGAAAGGAAAAAGGGAAAAAGGGAAAACGTGAACGGTGAAATTCTCACCGTTCCTTTATCCTTCTTTCTTTTTTTTTTTTTTTTTTAACTCAATGCTCAAAAGATTAAAGTGCCCTCACCCCTTTTTGTTATTTCCTTTCCCCTGTTTCTGGAAGTTAATACCGTGGCATCACAATACCTCCCCCCTTAAAGAAAATTCGTCCTCGAATTTTGAGATATCAACGTACCTTGAATATCGAAAAGGTGTGGGTATTTCTCCTGCATAATTGTTTCGGGTTCCCATGTGGTTTCTTCGCCAGATGGTCCCCGCCAAATGACCTTCACTGATGCTACATCCTTAGAGCGTAGACGCTTCACTCGCCTATCTATGATTGCCTTTGGTTGCTCATTATAGCTTAAGTTCTCATCAAACTCAACCAAATTATGCTGGATAATGTGAGAAGGGTCATAAACATACTTCCGTAGCATTGATACATGGAAAACTGGATGAACACTTGAAAGATCGGGTGGAAGGGCTAAGCGATAAGCAGCTTGCCCTACTTTCTCCAATATCTCAAAAGGTCTGATAAACCTTGGGCTTAATTTTCCTTTCTTGCCAAACCTTAAGATGCCTTTCATAGGGGAAACGCGTAGAAACACATGTTCTCCCACACCAAACTCCAAAGGTCGACGTCTCTGATCCGCATAAGACTTTTGCCTACTTTGAGCAGTCACTAAACGTTCTCGGATTAGTTGGACCTTCTCAATAGCTTCTTGTATCAAATCTGGGCCAACAAGTTTAGATTCCCCAGCTTCAAACCAACCAATCGGTGATCTACAATGCCTTCCATATAAAGCCTCAAATGGTGCCATTTGGATACTAGATTGATTACTATTGTTGTAAGCAAACTCCATTAAAGGTAGATATTGGTCTCAACTCCCTCTGAAGTCTAGGACACAAGCTCGAAGCATATCCTCCAAAATTTGTATTATTCTTTCCGATTGACCATCTGTCTGAGGATGAAAAGCAGTGCTTAGGTCCAATCGAGTTCCTAAGGCCGTTTGAAAAGATTTCCAGAATTGAGCTGTGAATTGAGACCCTCAATCAGATATTATAGACAAAGGCACTCCATGTAATGATACAATCTTCTCTAAATAAAGTTTGGCATACTGAGCTGCTGTGTAAGAAGTCTTAACAGGCAAAAAGTGTGCAGACTTAGTCAGTCGGTCCACAATTACCCAAGCTGAGTCATAACCCCTTAAGGTTTTAGGCAACCCTGTCACAAAATCCATAGTAATTCTCTCCCACTTCCATTCAGGTATCTCAATCTGTTTGAGCAAACCACCAGGCTTTTGATGCTCATCCTTCACCTGTTGGCATACCAAGCACTTAGACACAAACTCAACTATATCCTTTTTCATTCTTTCCCACCAATAGAATTCTTTTAGATCTTGATACATCTTCGTAGAACCTGGGTGAATAGTGTAAGAAGAATGATGGGCTTCCTCTAATATTTTCTTCTTCAAGTCTACTACATCAGGTACACATAAGCGTTTGCCAAAACGTAAGACACCTTCAGAATCAATCGCGAAGTTAGAAACTTTGCCTGCCCGGACCTCTTCCATAATCTTCCTCAAATGAGGGTCTTCTCCTTGACTACCTTTAACATTATCCACCAAGGTGGAATGAACTTGAACTTGAGCTATTAGTGACTTTGCACCTGAAATTTCAAACTTCACCCCTCTATCTACAAGTTCTTGAAACTCCTTTACTATTAGTCTTCTAACCTCAACTATGTGGGCAAGACTACCCATGGACTTCCTACTCAAAGCATCAGCCACTATATTCGCTTTTCCTGGATGATACAAAATCGTGCAATCATAGTCCTTCAGGAGCTCCATCCACCTTTTCTGTCTTAAATTCAAATCTTTCTGCTGAAAGATATACTTGAGGCTCTTATGATCAGTATAGATCTCGCATGTTTCACCATATAAATAATGCTTCCAGATCTTAAGAGCAAATATCACCGCTACCATTTCCAAATCATGTGTAGGATAGTTCTGCTCATGCTTCTTAAGCTGTCTAGAAGCAAAAGCAATAACTCTCCCCTGTTACATCAACACGCAACCAAGACCAACTCTAGAAGCATCACAATAAACTACATAACCACCACCAGAAGTAAGTAATGCTAACACCGGAGCAGATGTCAAATAACTCTTTAACTGTTGGAAACTTTGCTCACAAGCATCGGTCCATTGAAACTTAACTTGCTTTTGTGTTAACCTAGTCAAAGGAGCTGCTATTTTAGAGAAGTCCTTGACAAACTGACGATAATATCCCTCAAGTCCAAGGAAACTGCGGATCTCCGTCACGGATGTAGGCCTGGGCCAATTCTGCACTGCTTCTACTTTATTTGAGTTAACACTTATCCCTTCTTTAGACACCACATGACCTAAGAAAGTCACGCTCTCCAACCAGAACTCACATTTAGAGAACTTAGCATATAGGTTATGCTCTCTCAATGTCTGTAAGGCTAACCTCAAGTGCTGCTCATGCTCTTCCTTACTCTTGGAGTACACTAAGATGTCATCAATGAAGACTATCACAAAGTGATCCAAGAAAGGCCTAAAGATACGATTCATCAAGTCCATAAAAGCTGCAGGGGCATTGGTAAGTCCGAAAGACATCACCAAGAACTCGTAGTGTCCATAGCGAGTACGGAAAGCTGTCTTAGGAATGTCTTCACCTCGTATTTTCAGCTGATGGTACCCAGATCGCAAATCAATCTTCGAGAAACATTGGGATCCTTGAAGTTGATCAAATAAGTCATCAATGCGAGGAAGGGGATATTTGTTTTTCACCGTCATCTTATTCAACTGCCGATAATCAATACACAAACGAAGTGAGCCATCTTTCTTCTTAACAAATAGCACTGGTGCACCCCAAGGAGAACAACTAGGGCGGATGAAACCCTTATCAAGAAGATCCTTCAATTGTTCTTTCAACTCCTTAAGTTCAGCTGGAGCCATTCGATATGGGGGTATAGAAATTAGTTGAGTATTTGGAAGCAAATCTATACAAAACTCTATCTCTCTGTCAGGTGGTAACCCTGGCAACTCTTTATGGAAAACATCAGGATATTCACATACTACTGCAATCTGTTCCAAATTTCCCTGTGATATACTAGTATCTATCATCATTGCTAAATACCCCAAACAACCCTTGTTTAGCAACTTCTGAGCAACCATTGCTGAAATCAAGTTGTTTGGTGACCAATCTCGATCATCTTGAAATGTGAAAGTTGGTTCACCCGGCACACTGAACTTTACCACTTTGTTGTGGCAATCTAGGGTAGCATGACAAGATGCTAGCCAATCCATGCCCAATATCACATTAAAATCTACCATATCGAGTACTATCAAGTCTACTATTGAAAGTTTACCTCCGATTAGCACCTCACATGATCTATAAACTAAATCAGCCAATAAGGAATCACCCATAGGCGTGGCTACTATCAAATGTTCACTCAGAAGTGAGGGGTCTCTCTCAAGGCAAGATGCAAAAGAAGAGGACACAAAAGAATGTGTAGCTCCAGAATCGAAAAGTGTACGTGCCTCATGAGAATATACTACAAGTATACCTATCACCACAGTATTAGATGCCTGATCATCCTGACGGGTTAAAACGAAAATACGAGCCTGTCCTCTACCAATCTGTCCCTGACCTCTGCCACCTGGTCCTCTACCACCTCATTGGGTATTGTTAGAACCTCGACCCCCTGAACCACTAACATGTCCTCCTGGAACTACCGGTGCTGATGCTCCACTAGCAGAAGGCTGGGAGGGTGACATCGGACAATTCCTTGCAAAATGTCCCATCTGACCACATTGGTAACACCCAGGAAAACCCTGCCTGCAAGGCCCAAAGTGCCTCTTCCCACATGTGATGCAAGTATCAGGAGCTCTATCAGAATATTTAGGATGCTGGGAGGGCCCTCTACTATGAGCAGTACTAGCTGTCTGACTGCCTTGTATGCTCTGTGACTGAGGGGGCCCCTGCTGACCCCGACGACCCTGGCCATCATCACCTCTAGAACCACCACTGCTGCGACCTTGGTGGCCACCACGAGCAACATCTGAACGTGATCTCTTACGCGAGTCACAGGAAGATCCACCTCTATCTCTGCCTCCCCGCTCAATCGCCAAGGCTCTATTCAAGGCCTCCTCATATGTCATCTTGATCCCTGCTAATACTCTGAATATGTAGGGCCTCAAACCCTCAACAAAGCACTGAACCCGTAATTCTTCTGTAGCCACAAAGTGCGATGCATATTGAGAAAGTCTTTCAAACTGGATGTTGTAATCTGCTACAGTCATCTGGTCTGTCTGTACAAGAGACTCAAATTCCCGTGCTCTTCTAACTCGGATACTCTTCGGTAGAAAATGAGCCAAGAACAAATTAGTGAACTCATCCCATGCCAAAGGGGGTGATCCTGCTTGCCTTCCACGAAGCACAGTTTGATACCAGCCTCTAGCTAAGTCTCGTAGTTGAAAAGTTGCCAACTCAACCATCCGAGTAGAAGAACACCCTAAAGCTCTACATATCCATGCCACATCATCCAAGAACTTCTGAGGATCTTCACTTGAGTTTGAACCACTAAATACAGGAGGATTATGCCTCGTAAATGCAAACAAATAAACTTCTGCCCCCCTATGTCGAACAGGTGGAGGCTCAGCTTGAGTTGTCTCCTGACTAAACTCTGAGTCCTCTTGATTCTGATCCACTCGAGGCTGCCGGTTTCCACCAAGAACATTCACTAATTGCTGAACTGTTTGTTGCATATTATGCATCCCGGTAGCTAATTCAGCTAAAGCGGGATCCCCACGCCTAGCTCTAGGAACCACTACCTCAGGCATCCTACCACCCCGTCTACGTCTCCCACAACCGTGATCACGTCCACGGCCTCGTGGAGGTGCTGCATGAAGTTGAGTGGAAGCCTCATCAATAATCGGCTCCCTAGCAGGTCTCGTCCTTGGTGGCATCATCACCTAGGACATGAACAAAGAACAAAAATAGGTAAAATCAAGAAAGTAGAATTGAAAGGACAGCATTAAACATATTATAATAACTTAGACAATAGACTCCAGTTTAACTGTGGTCACTCAAAGCCTTTTGCCTATACGTTGTGCCCGGGTACACAAATTACAAGTAAGATTCTATGATTGTCCACATTTTGCAGCCTTTAGGACCTACTACCCACGCTCTGATACCAACTTTGTCACGCCCCAAAGGAAAGCCGTGACCGGCGCATAGGTCAATCTGACTTACATAAACTGGCAAGCCAAATGACAAAATTCTATTCATATAATTTAACAATTTAAGTAATGGAGCTGCCAAAAATTCGGCAGAGTCTCCCCTGAAAACTGGACAATCCAAAAATTACATAAACCTATTTAAATCAAATATAATAACCAGAAATCACAGCCAGAATATTTCCAGAGTAACAATTATAGGGATCAAAAGATCAGCTATACTAAAGAGTAATATACACATTATGGATATATCCATAACCCAAAAACAACTGATCCTATGCCCTATAGCCACAAAGTACTGGAATCAACAAAATAGAGGCCTCTTCCATAGTATAGGCCTACCAAAAGGAATATCCTGGGTAGAATGACTAGTCCTGTGAACTCGCTACTCAAAGACTCGTGAATCTGAAGAGAAGGAAAAGAAATAGGATGAGTCATGCAGACTCAGTGAGGGTATATAAACAAAGTGGACAGGAAGGAGAAACTAAATCACGCACGAGCTTTTAAAATAACTAAAAACAACTGAATAATCATACATTCACCAAAGAAATTGATTGAGGCAATAGTTTGTCAATTCTATATTTCCATAAATAGAACCTTATCAACCTCCTTCATTTAAGCTAAAACTCATTAACAGAGACTTAACAATTCTCTATATATTATTTTAATCAACTTCCCAAATAGACTTTGTCAACACAGAATCAAATATTTCATCAAACTAATTACTCCACGAGGATTACCCAAGAAGAACTAAATTTTTATGGGGAGTGGTCTCAACCCATCTGATCAAAAATATGAGCTCGTCTCAAGCCGGGGGTCTTGCCTCGCCCGGTACTATCTCTTTTAAATATACTATGTGCACATAGGCCGTTATATCTCTTCGCTAATCTACAATGTTGTTCTAACTTAGAACCCGTCATGGTTTTCTCAACATAAATTTATTTTAAAATGAAATACTTAAATTCAATAATCAACTTCTATAAAATCCAATTCTTGCAAGAAATAAACTTTTATAATTGATTATAAATAAACCATAAAATAAGAAAGAATAGCAACAGGTGGCATTAAAATAATAACTAAGAGGATATCCAAAATATTAAATCAGTCATTAGTATCCAAAAAAACTCAATTATTATTTTAAAAAGAGAAATCAATCGGCTGAAATGACTATCCAAATCACTTATTAGCACAAAATCAAATTATTAGCTTTAACAGGTTAGTTTCTCCTATAAATATAAATTTAAAACTATTGCCATTAACTAAATAACCACTCACTACAAAGAGGGATCGACCGAGCTGCTCCCCAACAGCTCCAGAAGGAGTAACTGGCATCGTATCAGGAGGATCTGATCAACACAAATATTTTGACAAACTTAGATAATTTGTTTGGAGATAGTCTAATAATTAACATGCTTATTATTAAACAAAATACCAAAATATTACTCACCTACTATTTTATTAAGCACCCTGTGAATCTGAAGAGAAGGAAAAGAAATAGGATGAGTCATGCAGACTCAGTGAGGGTATATAAACAAAGTGGACAGGAAGGAGAAACTAAATCACGCACGAGCTTTTAAAATAACTAAAAACAACTGAATAATCATACATTCACCAAAGAAATTGATTGAGGCAATAGTTTGTCAATTCTATATTTCCATAAATAGAACCTTATCAACCTCCTTCATTTAAGCTAAAACTCATTAACAGAGACTTAACAATTCTCTATATATTATTTTAATCAACTTCCCAAATAGACTTTGTCAACACAGAATCAAATATTTCATCAAACTAATTACTCCACGAGGATTACCCAAGAAGAACTAAATTTTTATGGGGAGTGGTCTCAACCCATCTGATCAAAAATATGAGCTCGTCTCAAGCCGGGGGTCTTGCCTCGCCCGGTACTATCTCTTTTAAATATACTATGTGCACATAGGCCGTTATATCTCTTCGCTAACGGCGAACGGTGTTCTAACTTAGAACCCGTCATGGTTTTCTCAACATAAATTTATTTTAAAATGAAATACTTAAATTCAATAATCAACTTCTATAAAATCCAATTCTTGCAAGAAATAAACTTTTATAATTGATTATAAATAAACCATAAAATAAGAAAGAATAGCAACAGGTGGCATTAAAATAATAACTAAGAGGATATCCAAAATATTAAATCAGCCATTAGTATCCAAAAAAACTCAATTATTATTTTAAAAAGAGAAATCAATCGGCTGAAATGACTATCCAAATCACTTATTAGCACAAAATCAAATTATTAGCTTTAACAGGTTAGTTTCTCCTATAAATATAAATTTAAAACTATTGCCACTAAGTAAATAACCACTCACTACAAAGAGGGATCGACTGATTTGCTTCCCTAACACTCATGAAAGAATGCTTGACCGTATCAGGAGGATCTGATCAACACAAATATTTTGACAAACTTAGATAATTTGTTTGGAGATAGTCTAATAATTAACATGCTTATTATTAAGCAAAATACCAAAATATTACTCACCTACTATTTTATTACTACTTCCTAAATTTGAGATAACCTCTCAAATTTACCTATAAGGAAACAGGTTTGAGATTAGGAACTCATCTCAAGCTTTAAGGACTAGTGGATATCAAACTTTTGTGACAAAATAAAAGAAAAAGGAGCTCTGATGGTAAAATAAAAAAAAAAAGAAAAGAAAAAAGAAAAAAAAGAAGACGAGGAACAGAGAAGGAAGAAGAGACTTGAACAGAAGAAAGGAAAAAGGGAAAAAGGGAAAACGTGAACGGTGAAATTCTCACCGTTCCTTTATCCTTCTTTTTTTTTTTTTTTTAACTCAATGCTCAAAAGACTAAAATGCCCTCACCCCTTTTTGTTATTTCCTTTCCCCTGTTTCTGGAAGTTAATACCGTGGCATCACAATACCTCCCCCCTTAAAGAAAATTCGTCCTCGAATTTTGAGAGATCAACGTACCTTGAATATCGAAAAGGTGTGGGTATTTCTCCCGCATAATTGTTTCGGGTTCCCATGTGGTTTCTTCGCCAGATGGTCCCCGCATAATACCATGGCATCACATTAATAGTATATTTCGGAGCACGTTAGCATTTCTATAATTGATTCTACTCCAGAATTGATTCTATTAATTTTTGATGAAGTTTAGTTGTTGACTTCTAGAATTAATTCTTATTTTTAGAATTAATTTTGAGAGAAATAATTTTTTTTTACTTTATGTTATAATTACTTTTTATTAAATATAAATTATTTTATCTCAAAATTAATTTTAAATAAATTAATTTCAATAAAATTAATTATATTTAAAATCAATTCTACAAAAATAAAATCAAATACACATTAAAGAGATGGACGATCTTTTCCAAGTCTTTAGTTGTTAGTCCACCAAAGTCATTGAGGTGAGCCTCACAACCGACATTTTTGGGTACGATATTTTACGGGAATTTTTCAATTATTTATTCTTGACAAAAAAATCAAGAACAACCGTTTGAAAGGAGGGATAATGATAGTTTTACACCATTTCAATCACGGATTTAATTTTAATATATTATTATTATAAATTTTTTTATATAATCATTTAATTATATATATTTAAAACATTAACAATGTTTAACTCTTATATCACAAAAGTTATATAAAAAAAATAAAATATTAGTAATTATCAGTTTAAAATATTTTATAATAGATGTTCGAACTTCCATCCATATTGAAAAAGTTAAAACTTAAATTAATAAATTCAATGAAAACTTTAAGAGAAACACATTAAAAGTTTGATAAAAATATGCGCAAAGGGACATCAATTGGTTCGAGTGATCCGTGCCGTAGAAAAGGTACCTTCGTTATCAATCTGCATGTATATAGGGGCTACTTGGACTAATACTAAACCATACAAATATCAATCTAATATTTGTTAATTTCATCGCTTGTGATGACCACAATCACAATGATGAATCCACTCCGCTCCAAATTTCTCATTCAAGCCATGTTTATGGTGTGGTTGATGTTGCAGATGGACCTTGTTTCTACAAGAGAAATTAGGTGCAAAGAGAGGGAGAGGCATGCACTCCTCGACTTCAAGTCGGGCTGGTTGATGACTATGGCATACTGTCATCGTGGGGTAGTGAAGAAGATTGTTACCAATGGAGAGGAGATTTCTGCAGCAACCTAACTGGCCATATACTCTTCCTCGATCTTAATGGTTCCAATCCCGATGTTCCCATGCGTGAGTCCTTGAAGGGTAAGATCTACATGTCATTGTTGGAGTTGCAGCATTTGATGTATTTGAATGTCAGGGCGTGTTACGCTACTCCCATTTAACTTTGGGAGTAATTTAGTCCCTTCAAAAAAATTAGAAAATATCTTAAGACAATATTGCTAAATAGGTATTTTTATACTTTTTCTTTGCAAATAGAATCACATCCCAACTTGAATTGCTGTGTATAAAGGGACTATGGGAATCCAAATGTTGCTAATGTTGCTTATGCTACCGGTCCACCAGGTGGCCCAAGGAGTTCATGGCCTGCTCAGGCTCCCCCTGCTTATGGGTCTATGGGCTATGGGAACACTAATTCTTGGGGTGCTCCAAGTGGTGGTGTTGGATCTGGTGACGGTGGCCCTGGTTTAGCAACTGCAGGTCAAGGATGCTTGGATACAATGGGTATGGAGGGTATGGCGGAAGTGGTAGTCCTTATGGGAATCCAACAGTGCTATTGGAGGGCGTACTGGGAGTGCCCCAAATAGTAATGCTAGCGGTCCTGGTGGGAGTGAACTACAAGGTAGTGGTGGTGGTGGCAGCTATATGGGCGGTGGCTATGGAAATGCAAATGCAGATGGAAATTCATGTTATGGAAATGCTGGTTGGAGATTTGAGCAAGCTCAAGCATGTGGTGATGATAGGACTCCTGAAGGAAATGGCCCTCATGGTGGGCAAGTTGGTGATGGTTGTGGGTATGGTGGCGTTCAGTTGTGACAAGCCTAGCAGCAATAATTTTGATTATGAATCTATTTGCAAAGAAAAATAATAAGACATTTAGTAATATTGTTTTGGGATTTTTAAAGGGACTAAGTTACTCCCCAAGTTAAATGAGAGTAATGTAACACGCCCCTTGAATCTCAGTTGGGATTCTTTTCAAGGTAGCCCTATTCCAGAATTCTTTGGTTCTCTCTGTAACTTGGAATACGTTGATCTCTCATATTCTTATTTTAGTGGACAAGTTCCAAGTCAACTGGGGTCTCTCTCACATTTGGGGGTAGTTTGGTATGCATACATCTTTTGATATTTTCGGAAATGTGAAAACATTCCCATGTTTAGTAGAAGATTTGAAGCAACATTCCCAAAAATATTATATTCTCAAGAATAAATTTCACCTCCAAAACATTGCCACCTCCCTCCATGGGAATCCAACATTCTCATGGAAAAGAAATATTTGCTATTGTAAAAAGATCAAAATACCCCTATCGCCACCCAAAGTCATCCGCCACCAACCTCTGCCGCTCGCCGTCGCTGCCAACCACCTCTACCATCTGCCTTCCGCTACCGGCCACCTTTCGGCGCCGGCCACTGCCGCTGTTCGCTGTCTACTACCTACCGCCACCTGCTGCCTGCCACTGCCGCTGTCGCCATCTTCTTGCACAGTTTGCTTACCACTGTCCACTGGCAGCCCTGTCGGTGCTGCTGCCGGCCAACCACTTGCCACCACCTCCATCAAGGGTATTTTTGAAAATTTATTAAATATTCTCCGGAATTCAATTTGTATACCAAATACTCTAAAATATCATACTTGGGAAAGTTATTCCCGGAAATAGCATACGTGGAAATCCTATTCTCAACAATAAAAATTCATTCAATCTACTAAACGCTCCCTTGGTGTACTTAAATCTTGATGACAATCTACTGGAGGGTTCAATCCCTTATCAACTTGGAAAACTCTCCAATTTGAAATGGCTTTCTCTTGGACAACATGCTTATTTTGGTGCTCTCAAAATTGACAATGGGAATCATGCTGGTGGTCAGTGGTTATCCAATCTCACTTCTTTAACCCATCTTGAATTGAGAGGGGTCCTAAATCTTAATCATTCTCATGATTGGTTGCAAATGGTTAGTAAGCTACCTTATCTTAGAAGTTTGAATCGCGATGGTTGTTTCCTTTCTGATCATTTAATCCATTCTGTGGGAATTTCCAAATTCAATTCTTCTTCTCTTGCAATCCTTGGCCTCTTTGATAACAACTTCGCATCACCCATGAAATTCTAGTGGATATCCAAAGTCGGCCCCAGCCTTGTTGGGCTGGACCTTGATTATAACCACTTGGAAGGTCCCATACCAAATGATTTTGGCACAACAATGATTTATCTTCAGAATCTTTACCTCAGTAATAACAGACTAAAGGGAGAAGATCTGAAATCCTTGGCAAATATATGCACTTTGCGTGAGTTATTCTTGCGGGGAAACAATTTGGCTGAAGAACTTTCAACAATTCTTCAAAATTTGTCTGCTTGCTGTGCTAGACACTCACTCCAAGTATTGTCCCTAATTTTGAATCAAATAACTAGCAAATTATCTGACCTTTCCATATTTCCATCTTTAAAAGAATTGAATCTTGCTAGAAATCGGTTAAGTGGAGAGATCCCTGAAGCTAGCAGATTGCCATCTCAGTTGGAGTATTTGTCAATCAGATCAAACTTTTTAGAAGGTGGAATTCCAAAATCATTTGGAGATGCATGTAGTTTGAGCATTTTGAGGCTACCTAATAACTCATTGAGTGAAGAGCTTTCTGTGATAATTCGTCACTTGTCCAAGTGTGCCAGAAACTCACTACAAGAGTTACATCTAGATGTCAATCAAATCAATGGCACACTGCCTGATCTATCGACATTTCCGTATTTGGAAGTGTTACATCTTTCTGAAAACAAGCTGAAAGGGAAGATATATGCAAATCGTCGATTTCCATCTCAGCTGGAGATCTTATCATTGAATTTAAACTCTTTAGAAGGCGTAATCACTGACTCCCATTGTGCTAATATGTCCAAGTTAAACTACTTGGGCTTATGTGACAACTCATTGGCTTTGACATTTAGCCAGAATTGGGTCCCACCCATCAGTTAAAAGAAGGCATGTCATTGAGATCTTGCAAACTAGGTCCTGCTTTTCCAAAATGGTTGGAGACACAAAATAGCTTCAAATATCTTGATATTTCCAATGCTGGAATTTCAGACATTGTTCCTGAGTGGTTTCGAAAAAATTAGCTTTTCCAACACAAGTGACAGTGGATATCTCATGCAATAATCTCAAAGGTACAATTCCAAATTTACCAATAAGGCTTATTTCTATGAGCACTTTAACTCTTTCCTCAAATCAATTTGAAGGCTCAATTCCACCATTTCTACGAGGTGCTAAGTTTCTTGATTTGTCCAATAATAAATTTTCAGATTCTCTACGGCTTTTTTGTGCTAATGGTACAGTTGAAATATTAGACCAATTGATCCTTTCAAATAATCAATTATCTGGATCAATTCCTGATTGTTTGAGTCATTTCAAGTCATTAGCCTATCTAGATTTGAGCCAAAATAAGTTTGCAGGAAAGATTCCTACCTCAATGGGATCCCTTCATGAACTTCTAGCATTAATTTTGAGAAACAATAGCTTAACTGAAGAGATCCCAATCTCTTTGAGGAGTTGCACGAAGTTATTAATGCTAGATGTGAGTGAAAATAGATTATCAGGACCGATCCCTTCCTAGATTGGGGAGTTAAAACAATTGATAATGGTAAGCTTACGAAGCAACTGCTTCTTTGGAAGTTTACCATTAAATCTTTGTCGTCTAGCATGCCTTGATCTATTAGATCTCTCATTGAACAATCTATCTAGACAAATTCCCAATTGCTTTAAGAATTATTCTGCAATGGCTCAAAAGACTACCCCAGGAGATTATCGCTTTCTGTATAATAACATTCTTGATGGAAGCATCACCTTCAACAATCATGGTTTGGAGGCATCTTTGATGTGGAAAGGTGTAGAACGAATGTTCGGGAATAACCGGTTACTCTTGAAAGGTATTGATCTCTCAAGTAATCAATTATCAAGGCAAATTCCAACAGAAATAGTGAATTTATTTGAATTGGTTTTATTAAATTTATCAAGAAACAGTTTGACAGGAGAAATTCCTTCAATGATTGGAAAGCTAACATCATTGGAATTTCTTGATTTGTCAAGAAACCAACTTTTTGGTTCCATTCCTTCTAGTCTTGCTCAAATCGATCGGCTCACTATGTTGGATTTGTCACATAACCATTTATCTGGAGAGATTCCTACCGTTACACAGTTACAAAGTTTCAATGCTTCGAGTTATGAAGATAATCTTGATCTTTATGGGCCACCACTTCAAAAAATGTGTAAAGAGAAGTCACTGCCAATAGCTCATGAAGATGAAGACTCGTTTTTCTCCTGTGGATTTTACAGAAGTATGGCACTTGGTTTTGTTACTGGATTTTGGGGGATCTTTGGCTCAATGCTAGTCAACCGTTCTTGGCAACAGGCTTATTTCAGGTTCTTGAATAATTTAATGGAAACATTTATGTCATGATAGCAGTGAAAGTTGCCAAATGCAAAAGGAGGCTCAGAGGTCTGCCGGTAATAACTTTAGCTCTCGCATGTATGCTTTTGGATTTTACATAGACAGTTGTCATAAAACTTATTTTCATATTTAACGAAAAAAGGAACATATGCTACCAGCAATTATTTTTTGAAAGATTATAACTTATATCTTCAAAATAAGACTAAATTTTATTTCAGTATTCTTGTAACGAATTTTGTGTTTGATTGATTTTAATGTGAAAGCCTAGGTCAAAGCTCGAAGGTATTTTTGTAAAACAGATTATTTTCATTTCATTAGTGATACTGTTTTCTTATGGCTAAAGGTGCCATGTTAGCTGTGCTTTTACACTGCATGATTCCTGGCCTTTTTATTTTGCATCGTTACTACATGAGTGGTTGTTATATCTTGTTTGCTGCAGTGAAAATTATTATTTGAATGGAGACATTTAATTAGTATTGAATGATAACATATATGTTTAAAGGAATGTCTCGGAAAAAGTATTAGTCTCGAGTTTCATTTTGCAAATGGCCCCTAAAATTTTAGATTTACGTGTAAGGCTAGTTAAATCAACTACTTGAATGACTTGACAGAAGATATAAATGTATTTCTTATTAACAAAAGCTATTATGAGAAATAATATTTTCGTAATTAACTTGGTAACTTTATTCGATCCAAAAATCATATTTTATCAAAAAATTGAACTTCTTTGGTGTAAGATTACTCTTATAAATTATTTGTTTCGAAATTTACGGCATGCACTACTTGTATTTCTTCCATTCTTGGAATGTTCAAATATGTTGTATTGTTCTCGTTTCCTCTGTAATTATTTAGAAAGATTTTCTATGTTAAAGTTGAGTAACTCCGCAGCATTTTCATTAAGTTTGGGATACTTATACTCTCTGTCTCTCTCTCTTTTTTTTTTTTTTTTTGCAGTCTTAATTGGAAATATTTGAACTTGTTAATCCCTGGGCGAGGCAAGTTTTCTCTGAGGAATAAGCGTGAGGCTGAGGGCTGCATTTTCTCCTTGTCAAAAGGGATGTTATTAGATCTTGCATGTATTGATTGCTTAAAATTGTCATGCACTTTCATTTTGCTTGTACGAGATTAAATCCTTATGTTTGTATTAAATAAACTCTTGGACTACTCATGAAGACTTTGCTTCTAGATAAAAGTCACTCGAATGTATCACAAGAAGCTAATAGAACAGTAGCAGAAATCTAACAATAGCAGTAAAATGGAAACTCACAGTACACAAATAATAGGTAATTAACTGAAATAGAATTGTCAATTCCTAAGGCTTGTAAGTTCTGCAACCTAGATCAAATACCTGAGACAGTATTAGAGGAATTGTATGAGGTCGGGAGTTATGGAAGAAGGGTTTAGACTTTAGAGGGCAAACAGAATTCAGAAAGGGGAATAGCATACCACAATAATCTTGCCTTCCTCGGGTTCCTCTTGGCTCCTGGCGCTAGATAACTTCAGTAGTGAAATCCTCTTGGCTCTTGGAAGTTTTTGTCAATCAATACCTAGAGGGATTCAATTCTTCTATTTAGTTTTCTCTGTCTTCTTCCTTATCCCGAATAAAATTTTGCCATGTATAGAAATTATGAATGATTTTAAGCAAGTTGGTTTGACAAAGAAACATTAGTGATATCATCATTTTAGATGTGCCAAATTTTTATTGGGGGGAGAGGAAAGAATGTAGTAAAATAAAGAGAGTTTGAATCCTATTTAGAGCAATAGATATACTTCGCCTCAATTGGATCAATTTTTATTTTTTAAACGAGTTATGACAGTGATAAACTAAAGATAGTTACTTAATTTATTTATACGGGGGAATTAGAGAAATAAGCAAATTGCAAGGCACTATTTTAATTGCTTTGGAAAAGCTCTGAAATGTATGCATTCAAATGACTTAACAAGAGATCAAGGTAATATTGATAATATTATGGTGGAGGTCTTGATGAAGAAAAATAAAAACGTGTATGATAAAGTGGAATGCTCGAGGTCAAATGATGATAATAGGAGAGCAGAGGAGGTGCTGAAGGATTTGGGCTTGATCCAACATGGGCCTCAGGGAAATAGTATTGTAGCAAAGGCTTACAAGGTATGGATGCAGGAGAATACTAATGAGGAGTTGGATGGAGTAAGTGTTTCTGGGCCTGTGTGCCTCCTGGATTTGGCCCACAACAACACATCAATTAAAATATGGTCTTTTTATTGGGTTAATTTGTACAAATCAGACTTAAAAACAAATTGTTTGTGCGGAGGAGGACAGAGCGACGTGGTTAATATGCTGCCTTAAAAAGCCTCACCTCGGGTTCAATCCTGAGTATCAATCTTCCCTCCCGCATGTATATGTGAGTGTGTAATGACCAAAACAACAAAAAATTTGTTTGCCAATTTTTTATATTTCTAATTTGTAATTCTCAACTAAAACAAAATTATATAATTATTTTTTAAAAGTCTTTAATTAGATAATTGTTTGTTTATGTAAACACGAAAAGCAAATAAAAAATTTATCATATTATTTTAGTTTTTTTTTCTATTTTTTATTTTACTTGATATGTTTTTATAAATAATAACAAAAATCTTACTTTATCTTTATTGTTTTCCGTATTCAAAGTTTTTCCAAAAAAAAAAATGGCGAAAATAATTTGTTCTTATTAACATCTTTTCTGAAAAACTTTAAGAGCAGAAAACAAAATAAAACAATATAATATTTTTAGAATTAATAATAAAAATATATCAACAAACTATAATTATCTAGTCAAAAAAATCCAAAGAATAGTATCTCTTACGGCATATTAATGAGTTGACTTGAAGTAGACATTTGTAATAACATTAAACTTGTAATATCACAAATTTCCGGAATTTTATTCTAGGCTTGTGAAGCGTGCGCTCGTGCCAGAAAAACAAGACTTCATTTTTTTCTTTTTTTATCTCTCCACATAAGATGCATTTTTATATTTTCATATTTAGATAAAACTTTAAGCTATTAAAAGTGGGATAATAGTGAAGGATTTGAATAGTATGCACTATATTATAAGTTCAAATCTCATTATCTCTGATGCTCCAAAAAATATTTAGATAGAACTTTCTTTGCATGAAACACTAAACTATAAATTCTTTTTATGATATTAATGTTACATGTTATTACATGTTACTAGCTGATAATATCACAACTAATGACTATATTAAATTTTTTAAAA
Source organism: Pterocarpus macrocarpus (assembly GCA_031439585.1). Classification (NCBI taxonomy): domain Eukaryota; kingdom Viridiplantae; phylum Streptophyta; class Magnoliopsida; order Fabales; family Fabaceae; genus Pterocarpus; species Pterocarpus macrocarpus. The sequence continues at coordinate 3,362,179 of CM062520.1, read as the reverse complement.
TAGGATGGTGTTGACCTAGTCTAGCCCTTAGAATTTCAACATATGTTGATTGATAGATCATTCATTTTTAAGGTTGAGGTTAAGTAAAGCTGTTTCAACGAGTTGAAACCATCGTATAATGTCATTGACATTTGTTTTAATAATTCCATTATCACTAAGTTCAAGGATCTCAACCCTATGTTCTTTAATGCTCAGGTTTGAATTACTTTGCTTTATACACTTTAACATACACATAATACTTGGTAAATTTATGTTTTGTTAGTTTCATCTAATTTAAATAAGTCAATTGCATTACTACAGACCGACTTGACAGTCGGCATATGCCTTGGAGAAAAGTCTTTGGATTTAGATCTCAAGGATTTCCAGTCCTCCTCCTGTGCTAAGGTGTTATTTTTTTAACATGTTGGATTAATATTATTTTTGTTCTTTGCAAACAATAATCTTCTGTTTTTATTTTTTCACCTAGACTCCATTTAAAAACTTTTTCCCTTTGTTATGTAGGACTTGATGAGCCAATTCAGTGAAGTGGATGGATTCCAACTATGTTAGTTTGAAAGTGGAACTTCACTTTTAACTCCTGCAAAAAGAGTGCCCAATGAAATGCAGACAATACCAGAAGGAAAAATGTCAACTAAGAAGATGAAATGTGTTAAGATTGAAAAGAAGTGAAATTGTTGCTGAGTTCTATTAGGATGATGTCATGTCTTTCTTTTTTCTTTTTCTTTTTTTTCTTTTTTTGCTTTTTCAGGTTAATAAAAGTCATAGTCCATGTTATTATGGTTGTAGACAATTCATCTCTCGATTATGGTTACAAACATCTTCAAGTTGTTACTTCTTAGTTATGATGTTTGGGTACAAGTTACTTGTGTTATGATGTTGTAGGTACTTTATAATTATTGGATAATTTAGAAGAATGTCAACTTTTACTTTATTATTGTTTTATTTTAAATTCATCTCTCTCATACAATTAGTTGTTTCAACATGTTTGGACATATCTGCATTTCTTTCTTCTATCACATGACAGAAATGTCAATTTTAAATTTTGAATAAAATTTAAAGCATGTTAAAAGTGATTTTTTAATTTTTTTTTCTTTTAAATCATATATTTGTTTTAAAGATTAATATTTAAAATAGAATTTAAAAGAATTAAATCAGATTTTAGAAAATATGTGGAATATTTTCTCCATTGAAGACGCCTTATTTGCATGAAGGTATAAATTAAGATGACAATCTTTTTTCCTTCATAATGACTTACATAATTTTGTGCAAGTGGTAGTGATTAAATAATTATTTTTAAAATTGAATTGAATTCTGCCATTTTAATTGGGCTATAAATTAGTTATACGTGTTTTACTTTAATTATAATCAAACAATAATTTAATTCCAAATTTAATGCATTATGTCGTAAATAGAATATTTAGCATTTAGTCTTTTATTTAAATTTTGAACCATTGAGTTATATATAATCTTTCTTAAAATAACAATTTAAAATGTTGAGTTATATCTCAAGTATAGTGTATGTTATGCACTAAATTAAATAAGATTTATCAATTAAAGATATTCAGACTTGATTGAATGTCAATTTCAAATTCAAAGAAAATTTAAAACATAGTCAAAGTGATTTTATTTTTTTCTTTTAAATCAAATATTTGTTTTAAATATTGACATTTGAAATTTGAAATGTGAGATATGACAGTCAATTAAAAACAATTACATTATTATATTAGAGTGATTTTCGTTACAATTAATCAATATTCTAAATTTAATTTTTTATACTTTCCAATTAATAAAAATTAGTAATCAATGGATGATTTTTTTCCGAAAAATAATTAAATTAGATATTTAATTTGAAGATTGTAATTGAAATTGAAATTTAAAACATGAGATATGATTTTCAATCCACAATTTTTTTATTTTTTAATTAAATTAGACTTTTAGTTTAAAGATTAAAATTTGAAATATGTGATAAGATCACCAATCAATGATTTTTTTATCTTTCTTTAAATCAAATATTTGATTTAAAGAATAATATTTGAAATATGAGATATGATAGCCAATTAAAAAAGAGTTATATTATATTAGAGTGATTTCCATTACAATTAATCAATATCCTAAATTTAATTCTTAATCTTTCCAATGTAATAATTAATTATAAGATATATTTTTATAAATTAGATATTTTAATTAATTAGTTTAATTATAATTAGAAAACTTCCTCTTAAACTTCTATTTTTATTAACTATAAGATATATTTTTATAAATTAGATATTGTAATTTACTATAAAGAAGGTAAAAGGCTCATGATATAATAAAATTATTCACTTCATCTCTTTCATTATTCAACAATTTCATCTTTTACTCTTAGACTCATAAGGGCATAGAAAACAATAAGATTCCTTTCTTTCCTGACCCCAAATAAGCTCAGTTACAAAGAAAGATACTACGTACAACAAAAACGTAACAGAAAAAATGCACATACAATATTTTCTTCTTCCGTGTAATGTTGTTGTATACATATTGCTAAGAATGCTTAGAGGACACACATGTTTGCTCCTTCCCCTTTCTCTTTGCAACTTGCAATGCAGTGGCGGAACTCAATGCCCAGACTAGCAAGCCGGCAGCCGTTCTAACACATTGAATACTTTCTGAATCTAACCCACACATACCAACTGTTACTCTACTCCTGACTTAGATTGCATAAATAGTACTATCTATTCGCAATATTTCATGGTGCACATCCTGTTTTACATATGATATACATATTATGATAATGGTTGTAGGTACTTGATAATTATTGGGCATTTGAGAATAATGTCGTGTTTTACTTTATTATTGTTTTATTTCAAATTCAACTCTATGAGACAATTAGTTGTTGAGCACTGCTATTTAGCTCGAAGGATTTGTTACAAAATTTTTGACGAATACAAATGTCACACTATGATTGGAAGTAGAAAAGAATTCAGTGGCGGAAAAAACGGAGATAGTGGGGTCATAGAATAAAAGTAGTGCTCTAACGTATTCGTGCAACTGAGTACGAATCACAATTCGTACTATTTATCATTATCCTTTTGTTCTACGTGAACATACACAAGAATTGACAGCTAAATGGCTTATAGAATTTCTTTTATCATTAAAATAAAATTATATAATACAGTAATTATTATTCTCATCCATTACATTCAATTTTTTTTTATACTTCGTTCACGTTCTATTTTTTTTTTTTTTTGAAATACTCCTAATATAATAGTACGTGTTAACCCTTAAGTTTATCTGTTATATGTTCCATGATATGCTTTCATATATTTATATTTCTAAATTGTCCTAAGATAGTGCATTATGTTATCTATATGCATGTTTGTTCTTTTTTTTTCTTCCTTTTACTGTTGCTATCATCAAGTTTTTAATTTATGTTATAATTAAGTTTTTTCTCATGAAAATATAGGAATTACAAGAATAAAATTTAGCCAACCAATTATAGTCTCTATCAGAAATCACTTTCTCCCTATGAAGATCAGATCATGGTCAAATTCTCCTTTCAATTTCGCAATCAACCTAATTGATTTGCATTTTCCAATTCAACTGTCTTTTAAATAATGTCACCAACAACAGCATATTCCCCTCCAGAAATTGTGCAACAAATTAGGCCCCCAAAATAAGCAAAATCCCATAAATCATGCTATAATATACTATGATTATTATATAAGTTATTAATTATCTATTAATATAATCTGATTTTTTTATGGGAATATAATGCAATTTTATACATTTTAATTATATTGTAAATTTAATTATATTGTAAACTATTTCAATATAAAGAGGCATTTTACATAACTATAAAGGCTTAGCTAACATATTGTTATTGTTATTGTTACATATATTTAACTAAAAAAACAAAGCCAATTCATTCTACTTTTGCTTTATGATGTAGTGGTACTACAATTAAATTTCAATTTTAAGTTGCATAAAAAAGTTAATTAATAAAATATATACATCCTCCCTTTTTTTTTTTTTTTGGTTAAAATCGTGTTTGTGATCATATCATCTTTACGATGTTGTGGTACTACTAAAGTGTTGTGTTTTAGAAGGAAATTATATACTCATGATTTTTTATTACTTATAATATATATTTTTAAGAGTTTAATTGGAATATATTGACAGTGTAAAATTTTTTTACAATGTCATCCAATCAAAATATTCTATTTGCATGACTATTCAAGTAGTGGGTGGTTACATCAAAGACTTTTGCTGATGTGGCAATATATGATTAGATGTCTGTATAAAAAAGTTTTACTCTGATAGTATATTCTAATTAAATCCTATTTTTAAATTGGATATTATAAGTTACTAAAAGCAGGTGTAATTGAGATGGCATGGATTAAGGCTATTGATGATTTTTTATTACTTATAACATATATCTTTAAATTAGGAAAGGATATGTAATTGTCATGATTAAATAACCATTAATTACATTATTTATTTACTTTTGTTTTATACAGTGATAATTTTATCTATTTATTATTCTTAATTTATATTATTGTCATTCTAAATTCTCTTTATCTTTGTAAATTTTCATGTTTTTAACATTTATTTATTCAAAAAAATTTACCAATTCAAAATATCCTATTTGCAGGTCAAAATGAAAATGCTCATGTCGTTGCTAGATTACACGGAACACAAGCAACACCACGACCTTTTACTCCAGCTATTAGAGGTAATTCAAAAAATATTAAATTATTTATTAATACATTTGATCTAACTACATGTTTCTATAAACTGGTTATTTATTCTCCTTTTCATGTCATTAATTTGATAATATTCCATAATAAATTGCTCTGCAGATACAAGAGGTTTGTCGAGATTGACAAATTCAATGTCAATGACATCGTCAAATTCAAGAACCCCATTATCAGATTTGACAAATGGTATTTTTTCTAAATTTAAATTAAAGTATTCACATGTTTTCCATATAAAACTTATTTTGTAGCTACAATTTGATACTGTTACTAATATAAAAAAATTATATTATCCTTTTCCATGAAAAATTAGGTGCACTTATGTTTAAATCTATATTAGCAAAAATAGTAATTTACATATGCCAATGTCAGTTGCAAGTTCTTCAAAGAGGCCGAACTATGACTCTACTTCAGGTTCGATGAACGTCAAAATTCAAAGAAGATATATTATTTCATCTGTTATATCAGTTGCTATGTTTGAAGTTGAAGGTAAGAAAACAATTATTATTTATACGCCTTCTTTTACCATAGCATATGAAAATAGTATGAATGTTAGATATTACGCTAAAGTCTGATTTATTATTTATTTCCTATTTTCTATTTCCTATTCACTATAAATAGATAGTACTCCACTTGAACCATCAACCGATGAAGCTTTGACAGAGTTATTGTTTGACAATTCTCTATTCGAACAATTTGAGAAAGAAGGTAAATTTAAATAACATGTATAATCATTATATTTTGTCAAATAATTATCGTGAAAAATATTAATTATGGAAAAAAAATTTTATAGAATACTTGGATTTTGGAGATTTTTCATTACAATGTGATTTTTGTGGTGCTTCTGTATGGTACGAAGGAAGGTCAAAAAAGTATAGAAGCTCTAAAGATCCAGATTTTTGTATTTGTTGTATGAAAGGAAGGATCCAACTCCCACTTTTGAATAAAACCCCTGATTTATTGTTTAATTTGCTAAATGGCATCAATAGAAGAAGTGCTCATTTTTTCCAAAATATCAGACAATATAATAGCATGTTTTCATTCACTTCTATTGGAGGGAAAGTTGACACTTCTTTGAACAATAGTTGTGCAGCTCCGCAATTTATTCTAAATAGGCAAATTTTTCATAAAATAGGCTCATTATTGCCAATTGAAGGCCGTCTATAGAAATTTTCTCAGCTTTATATATATGATACTCAAAATGAGGTATCAAATAGAATGACTCATTTCAGGTACATATTCATTTATAACTTTTTTTTTCATTTATTTAATTTTTTAACAACCAACTTATTTTCAAAATCAATTCGTATATTAAAATTTCCAATCAAGTATATTTAATCAAATTGTTATTTCTTTTCAAGTCATGGACAACAAACTTCAAATTTGAACATAACTTTAATAGAGGATTTGAGAGACATGATTGATCAGAACAACATTTTGGCACAAACTTTTAGAAGGGTTAAAGAATTTATAAATCAAGAACCTTCTAATATTTGTTTGAGGTTGTTCCGGAGTAGATCTCGAGATGCAAGAAACTGTAATATTCCATCTATCGACGAAGTTGCTGCTCTAATAGTTGGGGATTTTGATGCTTCTGATAAAGGAAGAGATATCATTGTCAAAAAAATTGATGGCCATTTACAAAGAATTCACGAGACTCGCGCTACTTTTATTCCTCTCCAATACCCATTGTTGTTTCCATTCAGAGAAGACAAATATCAAGAAGACATCCCTATAATAGATTCTATCATGAATAGCAATACATTCAAGAGAGTTAAAGTAACATTGACGGAGTTTATTGCGTTCAGGATACTACAGAGACAATTAAAGCATGGAAATATCTTAGGCACCCGAAGATTGTTCCAATAGTTCTTGGTTGATGCCTACATGATGTGATCAGGTCCAACATTTCAAGTGGCTTAGAGGATGCTGTTATCAGAGGTGAAACAGATCCAGCGACCTCGAGAATGCTCATTATTCTACCTTCCACTTTTACTGGGGGAATGAGATGCATGTTCAACAACTGTCAAGATGCAATGGCTATTTGTAAGAGATATGGATATCTTGATTTATTTGTTACAGTTACTTGCAATCCTTAATGACCAAAAATAGAAAGATTTGTCAGTGAAAGGAATATTAGAGCAGAAGATCGGCCAGATATTACATGCAGAGTCTTCAAAATGAAGTTAGATCAAATAATAATTGACTTTAAAAAGGGATGTATCTTTGGGAAAGTTATAGCAGGTAATACTTTCAATTGTTGTTTTTAAGTTATTTGAAATTTTTAAAATATTTTAAAATATTATAATTAACAAATAAGTTTAATTATTGTCAAGCATATATTAATTTAGATAAAGTGCATTTTTTAAAGGTATGTATACAATTGAGTTTCAAAAGAGAGGGTTGCCTCATGCACATATTCCATTATGGTTGCATCCAAATGATAAACTTCAGACACCTGAATCTATTGATCGTGTGATATCTGTTGAGCTACCAGATAAGCAAAAATATCCTCAATTATTTGATGCTATTACTAAATTAATGATGCACGGTCCTTGCGGCATGGCTAATACAAAATCGCCATGTATGAATAAAGGACAATGCTCCAAATTTTTCCCAAAGAAGTTTGCAAATAGCACAACATTTGATGAAGATGGTTATCCTATATTCAAATTTTCTTTTCTAATTAAACTAAATCTTGAAGCTATTTTTTCTTATTAATTTTGTTAATCGGACAATAAGTTAATTATTATTTGATAAAATTAATTTTTAAGAACCATAGGATATATCATATACTAAAAATCATTAAAGTTCGGATTTTTTTTTTGATCTTATTTTGAGATTGCATAGTAATAGCCATATCACAAATAACATTTATTTTATTCTTTCTTATGTTCCCTCCTTGCCTGGTAATATCTCCTTTTTATCATCTCTCATATTCATTCAATGTCCTAATTAATTTTCTTTCACCATTTTCATGAAAAATTTTCATCATTAGGATAGTATTTTTGGTGCATCAATGGCAATGTGATTTGAACATATAACTTCATGCATCATTAGACCTTCTATGAGCAATAGATTTTAACAAGTTTTTATTACTATGTTAATAACTAGGTGAGATACATTGTCTAGACGAAGGATATCCAGTATAAATCATTTTTTCACCTTTACAACTATTTTTCGAACTTGAATTCTTGTTTGAGAGCAGTAAAGCTGAAAGTTTTGTGATAGATGGTGAGACTGAGTGACTTTCATCTGAAATCCTAGGGTTAAACTTCGTGGGCTTTTATGGTGTATTAATAATTTTCAGTTGATTCTTATGCAGCTATGGGTGCCTTGGTATATATGCTTTTACAGTGTATTATTCTTGGATTGTATAATCTGGACTTTAGAAATTCATCCTTGTTAATTACTCATGAGGGGATGTTTTAGCTTGATGTCGTTAAAAGAATTATTGTTTAAAAAGTTATTATGTTATACGTTGAATGATACTATGCGCCATATGTTGAAAGCAATATCTCTGAACCAAATTTTCATATCATTTACTTTGGGAGACTGACACTGTCTTTTTCTCATGTTTCAGTCCATTGGCGACCCTATCCTCTTGTGAACAATATTTGAAGATATTTCCTTGGGCTAGCCACGTTTTCTTTCGGGAATAAGCTTGAAGCTAAGGGTTGAATTTTCAGTCAATAAGGGCATTATTCGGTCTTGTATGTTTTGATTGTTTAAAATTGTCATGTACTTTGTTATGTTTGTCTAGAGTTGTATTTATGAATTGGGCAGGGTCATGAACTTATTCAAGGACACTGCATTAGAGATGAGTTTTTGGTGAAATACGTATCACGACTTACTGTTTCAATATTCTGCTTTTTTAGTTCCCATAATCAAAACTATGGTTTAGCAAGACTTATTTAGCATAATTTAGTGCTTTTAGCACATTATTAATATAAAAATTTAATGAACATTTTCACTTCCTAATGTTGTTAATTAAATTAATGATTGAAGATCATACCATATTTTTATTAGTACATTATTATATAAAAAAATAATGGTTTAGATTTCGATTTGATTATAATTTGATCATAAAAGAAAATTATATATGATTATGTTGACTCTAGTAAAAAATGATAATTACAAACATAAGCTACTTACTAAATCTTTGTCTTGTGATAAGTATACTTGTGTAAGCAGGACAATGAATGAAAGGAAAATATAGAACAAGCATAAGATCATAACGAGTTAAGGCTACGACAACAAACAATTGGGTAAAGAAGCAGTTGATAAAGCTACTAGCAGATTATGAAGAAATGAAGCTCAAAGAATGAACAGTTGACCTTAGTTGTTCAGTAGTATCAATAGCTATAGCAGAAGATTTTGATTTATCAATTTAGGACAACAAAAAGAATATCGAAAAAGCAATATTATCAAAGTGGGTAAAGACAAAGATGCCTTGTACATAATAGAAAAAATTCATATGGCACAGCAACAAATGTACTTGATCAAAAGGGACATGACAGCTGCACATTGGAAGTCTCCTTGACAGTCAAAATCGATTACATGCAAGAAGAGAGAGAGAGAGAGAGAGAGCTTCAAGGACATTATATATACAAGTGTTAAAAGAACCTTTAGACAAGGATCTTAGTGATCATTTCACAAGCTATATGCCTTAAATGTATTTTTCACTTTCTATTCTCAAAAATATTATATTATATTCTAGTAAATAAACCTTGAAGAAAAAAAAAATCTTGCGAGAAATAGACATGAAACCACTAAGAAATGTATTTTTGGTGAGATGAGAGCACTCAAGGTTGTGAGCATTAAATGTGAACTTAGATAAATTTATTGTAAATAATACTCTTGATAGTAAAAAAATTTTATCTAGGTAAGGACTAGATAAGTACTCCAAAATTTATGGAGATGAACCAGCATAATTCATGTTGCAACCTTTTTTATCCTTCTTTCTTGTTAATTGAAATATATTTATAATTATGCATGATACTAATCTGATTACAATATCTTAAAGGAGTATATTAACCAATCGAATAGATCACACAAGTTATCCGTTGTAAATTAATCTATCTTCAATAGCATTGTCTGATAGAAGTCTAGGATATATCTAATAATTCAACAACAGACATAAGTAAACATAACAGTTTGATTTGTGTGCAACTATACCTGAAAAAAAGTTTGGATTTTTTGAGGGATTGATTCAACCCTCTTCTCGAGTCTTTTAATGCTATCATATCCAAATTTATTTATATATAAAACTCATATCTTATTAAAATTTTGATATGATTTTAAATGATTAACCAATGGACTATAAGTACTCCTTTGATTGTCTTACATAATACACTCATTTGATATTGATCAATGATATTTTTAGTTTCTACTTTCTTAAAATGTTTATATTTATTTGGCAAAAACTGTAGCGTTATTTTTAATTTATTTCTGTTTTTAAATTTGTTCTGTAAGTAACGAACATTCCAAATTAGCCCTTCAAGCTTTTCGAACCAAATGTGTCTTTACTCTTCCTGCACGTTCTTGTGTAAACGAAAATGATACAGATGACAGCTTTTCTGTAAAGCACTATTCCTAGGTGCAGAAATCTTAAAGTGTTTCTTTAAAGCTTAATGTACTGCTACTAAAATAGAGATTTTCTAGTTTGTACTAATGATGTATAGCCAATTTCCTTCTGCCTCTTGGTCAGCAATTACTATTATGAAGTTTCAGTGCTGCATTAATTAGCAATTTAGCATGTTTTTCCACGATCAACTTCAAATTATAAACATACTTTCAGCATTCCCCTTGTTTCATGTTAGCATGCGCCTAAATATTTCATTATAAAAGCGAATTACTGATTTATCCAAGACAAATTCACATATATAATTTAACCAAACTCCAAGCAATGCAGTATAAAATTCTACTGTCTGAAAATTCTATATGATACAGCATACCTAAAGGGTTTGGTGTAAATTAATCCTACTTCCAAAAATAGCCATTACATCTTCCAAACCACTCATGACAGTAGAATCCCCTAATACTGGTGGCCTTGGGTTTGTAAACAATCCAAACAATAACTGAGAACGCCTCCCCTAAACTTGATGCATGTTGATCTCTACACATCCTTTGGAGGATATATCTGCCCTGAATTAAGCTCTTGTGCGACTGAAAAGATCTTAACTTTTAATCTGTGGGACACTTGAGGCATGCTTTGAATTCAAAACCTCTGCTGAATGACTCCTTCTCTTGTTAAAATATATCCCTTAGGAAGAATGATGACAAGTCCAAAATAAACCAGCTTTGCACAATCTCTAAAGGAAGTAAGTGAGTTGCTGTTTCTTCCTTGAACCTCCTTCTCCATATAAATCATTCCACTGCTTCAGCTCATTCATTACTGACCCTTCCGCGGCGAAACTTGCAGCCACCTGCATTGTAACAGATATTTATATATGTCCATGGAAAAAGACATTCTACTGGAAAAACCAGACTTTCATTCTTCCATATGAATGAAGTTATTAAAGGATCATGCATGAAATCCTTGGATAACTTAAGCATTTAAATGGCGAATAAAACTCGATCACTTGACCAATCATCTCTTGTAACCGTTATTATATTACCTTGACTATATCAGTATCTAATCAGGATGTGTTGGCATCTTGAATCAAGAAGAAAGTAAGTTCATTCCAACAAAGGCATAAAGGTAAGTAAACTATGGTGCATAATACAGTGATGAATGGAATAAAACCAAGGTTGAATCTTTGATTGCTTACATATGATGAGACTATTAAATTGTGCTTCGAAATATCTAAATATCGTTTACCCAAATGACAGATATCTATCATTATGTTCCCTTGAACCATCTTTTCAAACGGCTTGATTTTCAAAAATTCAATTTTAAATACTCTAAATAGTATGTTACAGATGCCTAAATAAAGTAATACATGGCCATTAAACTGAATGATTTTCAGTTCACCCTATACCTGACTCTTGGCCTGTCTCATGTCTTCCATGTTTAAAGATCGCAAGGAAATTTCTTGATCTTCTATATTATCAGAAGCATCTTCAGAGTTTTGGCCTTCTGCCTCTTTTTTCTTCTTTTCCTGATACAAGATGCAATTGATATTAGTTAGCTCCTCGGCTCATTACAAATTTCTGCATTAGATAGAGATGTTAATCTTAACATAGTAGTTGATTAATAACTACCATATCCTTCTTTCTCTCCTGCTGTAATAGCTCCCTAACAGGTCGATATGCTGCAGTGATGCACAAATTCTGTTCAAAGAAATTAATGTCAAGAGCATATCACCACAAAATACAACGTAAGTTATAATCGCTATAAAAAAATAAACCTTAAGATCACTTCCACTATATCCTTCGGTCATGGCTGCAAGCTCTTTAAAGTCTAAGTCTTCATGTTTTTCCTTAGCTAGGAGAGTTTTCAGGATCATTTCCCTGTTCTCAGCAGATGGAAGACCAACCATAATCCTGCACAACATTAAAAAGTGAAGAGATGTCATTCACAAGTCAGAAGAGCAAATGATACTAATAATACATGATTTTAGCCATTGGCAGCAAAGTGTCTAAAGGCAAAAAATGTTGTGGCTGAACATATGCTTGTGCCAAGAATAAGTTAAAGATGTGGTCCTACCTGCGCTCAAACCGTCTTATAATTGCTTCATCAAGGTCAAATGGCCTGTTAGTTGCAGCAAGAACCAGGATTTGCTGCCCAGGTCTTGTTAATAGCCCATCCCAGTGTGTCATGAACTCATTCTTAATCTTCCTCATGGCCTCATGCTCTCCAACTCTTGTCCGCTGTCCAAGCATGCTGTCAACCTCATCAACAAAGATGATAGTTGGGGCAACCTTTGCTGCCAGTGTGAACAAAGCTCTGACATTCTTTTCATCTTCTCCAAACCACTTTGAAGTGATGGTGGACATTGAGACATTGATGAAACTTGCTCCAGCTTCATTTGCAATTGCCTTTGCTAGCATTGTTTTTCCAGTACCAGGAGGCCCAAAAAGCAATATACCTCTACATGGCTTCAGAAGCCCGCCCTTGAAGAGGTCTGGTCTTCTAAGGGGAAGCATGACCAGCTCCTGAAGTGATTCTTTAATCTCATCCAATGCACCAATATCTGCAAATGTGACCCCTATCTCATTTGCAGGGATAACTTCCGACCTAATGCGCTTTTCAAACTCGTTGTCTGGAACTTCCTGCAAGCGTGCAATTACTTTATGTAACTCAAAAAAAAAAAAAAATGAAAGAAACAAAGTATCTACTTGATAGCTTGGACAGCCATGACGATCAGCAAGAACATTTTGTAAGATTGGTGGAACTACAAAAAGTAAAATGTTAAAGTATATCAATTATCCATATCGAAACCAGTAAAATTGTTAGCTGATGAAAGTATGTGTAAGTATCAAATTAGTTTATTTTTTTATTTACTTCAGGGGAGGATCTGACAACCAAGTTTAAAAACGAAAGAAGCATTGTACTGAAATATATGTAGATATATCTATTTCTGTGTGTGCTTTTTGAGGTTAGCTGTGAGAAAAATTGATCTTACTGCTTTTGCCGGAGCACGATTTTCGGGCTCTTTCTTTGTTACAGGGATGGATTTCTCCGTCTCACTTTTGTTGTCACACCGCACATCATTCTTTGCACCAGCAATGTCTTCTAAAGCATTTTCCTGACATTAAAGAAGATAAATCAAAAACTGAATACGCAATAAGCACCTTTCATCATTATTTTTCTCACTTTTCTGATATTCTTATGCTGATCCGTTATGCTCTAACTGATAAAATAGATTTAGACACACCTTGTTAGAATCATTAGTCTTCAAATTCCCACTGCTCTTGCCTCCCTGGAACAGACTCAATCCATGGGACAAACTGCACCATGCAAGATCAGTAAGTATAGAACCTTGTCTCTTAATCAACTTCTTAAACAATCATTGAGTAAGACATACCTGTCGGCTGATATAACTAGCTTTCCATTTCGGTATTCTGGATCCTTGGTTTTCATCAAATGGTAAGATATTGCAGATACCACAATTTCTTCAATATAATTACTGAGTACAATAGTGTCTGCATGGCAGATTGATGACAAGTCATCACAATCAATGTCATTCGCTGCAAGTACTTCAGCAATATGGTTTTTGTTATCTTGAGATTGAAAATCTTTCATGTCCTTTTCTAGTTCGGTATTTGCATTTTCAGGAAGATTGATGTCAATGTTGTATGGGAATAGCATCGTGAGTCTTTCGTCTACTTCTTTGCAATCATCTTCTGTATCTATTATCTGGGAACCGAGTACTAACACCGATCCTGACAGTTTCTTTATCATTTTCTGCAGTAAGTTGTATAACCTTGGTGATTGGAGAATGAGCTTCTCAACATCCCTGATGTATAAAATGATGGAACCAGTTTCTGAGATAGAAACCAAGACCTGAAAAAATAACAATAATGTTGTTAGAACTGTATTTTGGAACAGGCATATATCCCAAAACTGTATAAGTAATCCATTCTTTTTTTTTTTTTATCAAGCCAGAATTTCTAATTGAAGAGCAACTATGCTTGCACAGATAGGAGACACTGCTAGGCTTAAAAGCAATTGACCAGAAGCAGAGACAGAGAGAATGGACCATAGGCCTGGAAATGAAGATAGCCATGTAATGCAATAAACACACTATACACTTCCCATTGAAATCTTTATAACAGAGGTTGTTCTTATGTATTAGTCAAATATCAGCTAATAGAATAAGTTTAAAGTAATTAATCACCTTGTAAAGTGACTGAACGAAGAGCTTTTCATCAAAACACAAGCTAATTGTGCGCTTTAAAGAAACTGAAAACAAAATTTGAAGTAGTAAGCATAATATTGCAGAAAATTGAAATTCAACGCAATAGAAATAGTAAGATACAGCATCAAGTAGTTAGCTGTATGAAATTTAATGTAAGAATAAGAAATTCACGAAGACCATATCCCTTCCCTCGAGTGTGTAATGTGATCAGTAAGAATTTTGATCTGTCAGATTAGTTTTGTTACTACTAGTCCAAAAGCATCCTAGTGAACAGACCTAGCTACACTCTTCAGCTTAACTGAAGAATTAAGGAACAAATTCATTTACTATTAAAGCATTATGTTACAGATATAACTTGGAATTAAAAGTACATGTTAAAATCAATCTTTGAGAAGGATAAGTAGAGGTCCAAACTTCCTTAACGGGGAAACTTCTAAACATGGATATAATACCTATAAAGTTATCTTACAAAGACAACAAATGTATGAATAATAAGTGTTGAGATTAGTAGCAAAAGATAGAGAAACAATTTCTTTAAAGTATAACCTGGACTTGCTGAACCACACTGGGAAGTAGCACTACTTATATCAGATGCAGCAGAGGCATTCCTCCGAAGCTTTGAAGGATTGTTGGAACTTTCACCATCAACAATTTGTTGGCAACGTAAAGTGCCTGAAAATTAGTTGTTAACAAAGATAAAATGATAGTTATATAAATTAAATCAGCAACATCTAGGTCAAGGTCAATAACAAGAGGATATCAATTAATACAATTCTAAAATATGAGAGATGATATGTATGTCCTCACAATCTTCTGCAACGGCGATGACTATGATCACTGGCCTTGATATTGACATTGAAAACTAAACTAATTACCAAATGATGAAGCAATAGATACATTATATATTATATGATTAAAACATTCATTTATCTTGCGGTCATGGACTACTAAACTATGTAACAAGTAATTATATGATAACAAAAATTTTAAAAAGTTTGAGATTTATTCTCTAGTACCTGTAGTTTCAGTGGTTGAAGGCAGGATTGAAAGGGATCCAAACAAACCAGACATTCGCTCAAAAGTCAGCTCAGATATGGACCTTGTCAAACACTATAAACAGAAGCAAATAAGTTACGAAATTCTCACTATAAACAAACAATAAAATGGTTTCATTTTTCCTACTAAAAGTTAATATGAAAGCAAGCTAACAATCTGCACTTCGGTGTAGTGAAGAATGAGGCAGACTAAACTTACTGGTTCTTTTCTTGAACATCCATATTTGCTCTGCATCTGTACAAGGGAGAACATGACAAGTATGAATATATACAATATATATATCACCATTCAAAGTAAAATAAAGTAAAAACTGTGCATAACTACCTTCACAGAGAAGTCGGTAATATCTAGTAACAACAACTTCGATTCAAAGTAATGTGCTAAAGCTTGGGCAAGCTTCTGCTGGTAAAGTTCTTCAAAAATTAAATATAACTATAGTTAGTCAAACAGAATTGAAATTTAATATTTGTTTGCAGGACAAGATTAATATCATATATTATATACCTGCAGGACCAGAGAGCAAGATAGCCCTGCTTGCTGGTGAAAGGTTCCTGGTGTGCTTGGAAAAATGAAGATGTTTTAAATGAACATATGCAGCACTTGTCAACAAAACTCGAGTTTTTTCACTGCCATTATCAACATCATATGGAAACATGAGATATGAGTTATTTATAACTTGGCCATGAATCAGGAAAATAGTTATTAATAAAAAATTGCAGCACAGTTAGACCAAACACATAGATGATTGGACTTGAATTAATATAGATATCTATGGTAAAGATAAAGATAGACCATACTTCAGGAAACAGTACTGTTCAAAGCATGCTTATTCCGTAATAGAAAACTCATTTAGTAACTGGGGCATGACGATTGATTTAACCTAGTTTGCAATTGTTGGAATATAAAATTAAAAAGCAAGAAGTTAGAGTTCAAGTCCAATTGAATTTATTTTAATATTTCAGTAGTTAAGAATCAATCTCAACTTCCTATACCTTAAAATTGCTTAAAAGTAGTTACATAACAACTAACTGGCCTGTGAATTAGGTCATGTAAGAAAAGATGAACATATCAAAAAAATTAATGGCTATGATGAAGACTGAATGAGCAGCTAGTTTTCAGGAACCTTAATAGAGTATGGAATTACATAATATTGTTTTAATTTTTGGTACATTAAGAAGTTGTTAGAGAGCAAGTCTTTGCAGGAAGATTGCTCCTTGTGAGGTTGTAGCTGTAGTTGCGGAAACTACCTCTCTGCTCACAGGCTAAGGATATACACATCTGACCCTCCAAAGCCTAACAATGGTGGGAGTCTCATGCACTTTGGCAGCTCTTTCCCATCAATGAGTGATTACCAGAGAACTAAGCTCAAATTATAGAATAATAAGCTCTAGGTCTTAAGATAGTACTGGAGATCCAAATTAGCTATCCTTTGATTACAGAAAGTACAAAGTTTTGTTTCGTAAAAAATAAATAAATATGCTATCAGATCCATCATTTTGTCTATTTCAGAGAACTATACATGCTTATCAGGAAAGTTACACCGCTTCTCTTGCAGCTTCTCTGTTTCTGATCCATAAGATGCAACAATTTACTCCTAAAAAGCAAAAAGAACCATACCAACGGATAACCAAGGAAACTCTGGGGCTGACAAAGAAGCACAAGTGAACTCAACAACGAAAAATCTAAGAAAATCTCATAGAGATGAGGAGAACCCATCATAGAAACCCCATACACGAAGATTCAGAGCAGATTACCACAAAACAAACGAAGTCAACTACACACAGATCCATGTCTGAAACATCTTTGACAACCAAGGTTTATTATACTAATATAAATTCATACACACCCAAAAAAAAAAAGCAGACAATGTTTATATGACATTCTCCAGGGTCAAAATGGCAACAAAGATATCTAAAACATCAAAATTCACTGATATCATATTATATTATAAATGAAATCTCAAATCACCTTAAGAAATAAGGAAACTCATCAAATGTGACTTTGCTGTCCCTTCCATCAACCACAAGCCTCTTGAGCTCCTGAACAATCTGCTCCCCAGAAATCTCATCAGAATCACGGTTCCCTCCAACCCATTTCTGCCCCGTGCTCAATCCAAGCCCCACTCCCAACCCAACACCAACACTCAGTGCTGACAACAGAACATGCTTCTGTTCCATCACGACCCTTAACCCCAAACACCAAAAAGTTTTGTCCTTTAAGACCCCAGAAGAGACTTTTCACCAAAGGGTATTCAGGGGATTGAATTTTAAGCAGCAAAGTTCATGGAAAGTGCAGGTGCTGATGATGGATTGATTCAGGAGCAGAGGATCCAGGGGGAAATGGGCGCACACAACAAACAACAACCTATGTGCCTCCGAAGACAACGTTGGTCTGTGAAGGATTTTGACAACGCAATGACTCTCTCCGTGTCTGTCCCTCCTCAATGTCTATATATAGCATGCCATAACTAACGGACGTTAAAAGCTTGCCATGAACCAAAAATGAAAGCTATTGAGAAAAAAAAATTATTTTTATTTTACTTTTTCCATGCTCCTTACATAGTGGTGAGTGGCGGCACCAAATCTGGGTTCTTTCTCTCTCTTGCACACTCTGTCCATTGCTTTTTGTTAATCTTTTTTTATTATTTGCTTATTTGGAAACCTTTTTTAAAGGGCATTTTTTTATCATAGTATATCTTTTTGTTTAAATCATTTTTTAGTATAATATTGTTGGTGCCCTTTGTTTTCTTTGGTGCAGTGTGTCATTTTGGTTTTTTCCTCGATAAATAAATGTAAAGTGGATGAGAAACGGTATGGTTGGTGCCTGGCTTATTGTTTTGCTCTAATGGCAGGAAAATGACAGGACCATCCCTGCAGTTTTCAAAAAGTTGCTAAAAACTACCAGCATCGTGTTGTTTCGAGATCATCGAGATTAGTTAAGAGGGTAGATGTCTTAATTTTTTAATTAAAAATCTTAGATTTAAGTTCTAAGAATGAAAAAAATTTTCATTAAAACACTTTATCTCATTCAAAGACCTCTCTTTGGTCAAACCAAATTAGTTGAGTTTTTGATAATAGAATTCAGATACTGGTGGTTTTATTGATACAAGAAAAAAAAAAGTGTTTGTTCGAGTGAAAGAGACTTGGGTTGCTTAAGCATGAGATCTCGAATTCGATTTTGAAATTCATGTGTATGGAGAAAAAAATTATTAAGAGGAATCTCCACTTAAGCAGATGATCATATCTCAAGAGATTAATCTCTTATTACTCACCTCTTAATCGGGTATTTTGTAGGAGAAATATTTGTTTAGTGGAAAATTTGCAAAAATATTCCAAAAAATATTGCATTCTCTGGATTAATTTTGAGTCAAGATTCTTATCAAAATATTCTCATCTTACATATGAGATTACAATATTTCCATGAGATGTGAATATTTTTTCCTATAAAAAAACCAAATTACGCATATTGTCACCCACTGCCACCCACCATTGGTTACTCTTCGCCATTGCCCCTAGTGGGAGTATTTGCATAAATATATAAAATATTTCTGATAATTCAATTCGTATATCAAACGCTCTAAAAAACACATGCCTAATAAAATTATTCTCGAGAATAGGATTTTTGGGAATAAAAATTTAACTCTCCTACCAAATACATTACCAGGAATAAAAACTCAACTCTTCTGCCAAATGCCCTCTAATTGTAGGGATATTCTAGAAAATTGAAAAAAATTGCTAAAGACTTAACCCTGTCATGGTACATTCTCATTTTGCGTATTTTTCAATGGGGCACGATTTGAGTAAATAGTTTGATTTGATTCATCTTGCACTCTAGGAAAGGTTAGATGCTGATTTTGTATCCTATTTTGATTTTGATCTTCAAAACATTATTATATCAAATTGATATTTAAATAATAGTTTGTGAACATTAAAATGGTTCGAAAATTAATGTTTGTTAGAATCAAATTGATATCATTTAATGGCATAAAGTTATCATTTGAGTATTTCACTCTAGGTTAGTACTTTATGGAAGAGTATCTGCCTCAATTCGATGAGAGATGTTGTGATTGTGCATTAAGTAATTTCATCCCTATATCTATAGAATTTGGGGCATGAAAGACTTTCTTTCCCTTTTTCTTTCCTCTTTTTTTGTGAATGAGGGGGCTAAAAAGACCAAAAACAAGAAGCAAACCCAAACAAGCGACCAAAAATGGCAAGTTGTATGATGCACCATTTTAACTATAGTATGTGGTGTACCATTTAGAAAAAAAATGGGTGCATTATGGAATAAGTTGATCCTTTCTATTCATTAGATTTTTAAAATATCTAATGGTGGAGATTGAAAGTTGTTGTGGTGCATCATTGGACCTTGTTGTCTATTCCCCTCCCCTGCACCTTTGCCGGAGTCCCACCCAATGTGCCGCCATTGCTGGTCTACTCACAATCGTGCATCAACACTAGTTCACTTGCATCATTGCCGCCGTTCTTGGCCTCGGGTCCGACCTTCATCACCAACAATATTATCACCACATTGTTGCCATCATGCTGCCCAGCCTCCATCTCCGGTGACAACTTCCATCTCCAACAGCATTCATCTTTGATGGCGGAGTTTCAAATTGAAGGGCGGTGTTTGGTGGCAGCACGCAACCTTCATCGTCTCGACGATAGAAGGCCCGCACAGAGGATGCAATAGCAGAGGAGGAGGAATCACCGTCGAACCATCGTAACCCATGCCATGACCCTCGTCCTCCATGGCCTATAACCACCATGACCACCATCACACTAGCCTAACCACACCACCACAAACTTCACTGCATCATCCAACATTGCAGATTTTGCAACTTTCAATTTTTCCTTAGTGCCTTGATTTTCGGATTTTCAATTGAGGGGCGTTTGGGAGGTAGGTGATGATGACAAAGTGGATAGAGAGATGGAGTAGTAAGCTACACACGGGGAGGCACAATTCACTATGGGGTTTGTTAGATTTTGGGGTTGGAGAGCTTTTGCATTTAACCACATTTACAATGTGTTTAACCGCACTTCATAAATGTGGTTAAATAACTCAATGGCTTGCTCCCGCTCTACTCTTTAGTCGAAATTAAATAGTGTGTGATACATCATATTTAATCTGATACACCACAGAACTAGACATCAAAAATTCCTATTCCATGAAAGACTATCTTGAGTATGCATTAATTATTTGTTTCTTTTGTAAAAGTTTGTGCATGCACAACGTGAGAGATCATAAGAAACTTTTTTATTTGTTTTTTTGACGCCAGAGGGAAGGTCATAAGACTTTGCCAATTGTATTAAGCAATCCTATTTCGCTTTTGAGTTATAAAACTGACAGTTTTATAAAAATATATGTTTTTCTATAAAGATATGCATTGCTACTAACATGTATTAAGATACATGTCATGTACGTGAACACACGTTAGCAGCTGTATATATGTTTACGCTTTTAAGAAAAGAATGCTTTTATAAAACTACCATCCCTGCTTACATGTAGTTAGTTAGATATATGCATGCAAGAGAATTGTCATAAACCAAAAAGATATATGACAAAAATATTAAAGAGAAGATTGTTCATGATAAGAATATTCAATTTAGTGATCAAATTAAAAAAAAATAAAATAGTGATGCCAAAAATAGTAAATGTTTTTCTAAAAAAGAGGTGTTGGAGTTGGACTAAGTATTCTTTCAATATATACAAGGTGAAAATGACATTTTAACTGATTTAAATTAATACAAACAAGTCATCCCCAAAATAAATAGAACAATCCCAATTAAAAATTATATTTTAGAAAAGAAAATTATATACTCTTGTGCAAATATCTTGTCTTACACTGTTGAAATGAAAAATATTTTGAATATTAATTTCGAAATCAAACATCAATCTCATTATTGTCGCACAGACCATTTATCCTGACAGCAGACAGGTCAAAACCTGCGGATTCCATTTCCTGTTTATATCATTGAGAAATGTAAATTCATGGACGATTTTTCTTCTCCACGTTTTCCAATTCTCTAAGCAGTTGAAGTTTCTTGTATGATTTTTCTTCTATTTTATAAATATCAGCAATTATTTGCACTCTTTGGTGTGTGTCACACGCTAAAGGAAGAAACATAACCGAATTTTACATATCTATAGACTATAAGTCATTATTCAATGGCAATTGATTTAAATAATAATCTAATTTTAATATACTAGAAAAAGATTTTTATATAATTATAAGTATAATCATATATTGTCATATTAAAAAATATATTTAATTTTTATAATTATTATATTAAAATTATATATATAAAATTATATGATTAAATGGTAATATAAAAATTTTTATATTAATAATGTATTGAAATTAATCTTTTTGAATAAAATTAAATACTTTCATGTTCATTTTATTTTCTTTTTCCAAAAATAATAGATTTTAGAACCATTAATGTATTAACTACTCCTACTCCTTCTAGTTTCATTTGTCTCATCCGTCAGATGTTTAAGAAACCTGAAATAAAGGCTTAATCATGATTTTTTTTTATTAAAATACTCTTACTCTTACTCTATTTTCAACATCTAATCACACCATTATGTTAATATCATACATATTATATTTTTCAGCTAACTATAAATTGTGAAAGACAAAATTATTAAGTTATTTATAAATATTTCATTAATATGCTGAATATTATTATTTCCCCCAAAATAATCAAATAATTCGGAACGGAGGTAGTAATAATTAACTCATACGCACAAAGAGATCGAGTCAATGCGAAATTCGATCTCAAGTACTCAGTGCATTTACTTGCAAAGCTTGCTAGCAAATTTCATGTTCACTTTTTATGACTTAAATTTCAGACTTTCATACAATAATATTTAAAATAATGCTATTGAGTATCGACATAACATATGCATTTTGTTTGTGCATACAAATTTTTTCTTAAAAAACAAAAAATCTGACGTTTGTTTTTATACTATCGAATTTAGCTTAAGATAAGTCATATTAAAATTTAACTGACAACTACCTAAACATTTTTAAATACAATAGATCCCTTTAATCTCTTTTTTTATTTCAAATTCAAATTCATATTTATGCAATTATAGCTATTTTAAGATATGAAAATTGGCACTAACATGCACTACAATGTTTTCAAAAAATAAATAAATAAATAAAAATTACAAGCTTTATATGCCTAGGTAGGATGGTCCATATTTTACATATAGTCAAGTAAAGGAATCATTTAAAAATGCAGGCTCAGCCGAAAAATTCCAACGTCTGATTTATAAAAGTACTTTCGGTCATTGCTTTTACCAAGCACATGGACGTGGCCAAAAAAGTGTCTTTCCTCATGCACGTTTGGTGTATAACTGTGTATTATATTGGTGAAGTATTTGGCTATAAACTATACATCACTGGGCCAATTCCTCTTTTGGTGAAAATAAAATTAAAGAGATTAATTGGTGTGTACTATTACTGATATTTAATTATATGCTACCACATATTATCTTTATTTATGTGGCAGCACATAATTAAATGTCATAATGCATATCAATTAAACCTAAAATTAAATAAAGAAAAAGATGTTATATCATTTCAAAATCAAACAAATTGTCTATGAAAAAGATATTAAATTTTTCAAACAAAATACTGAAATCAAATTAAACTTATATAATTTTGACATTAAATTAATAAAATAATATAAAATAATATTTTTTTTAATTTCATTACTTTAGTACACAACAATTTTAAAATATATTTGATTAATTTAGGTATTTGGATATTTATTTTTTTAAGTAAAATTTTGATTTTAATTCTTATAGATAAAAAAATTATGACTAAAATTTTTTTACCTCTATAATAAATTTATTTGATTCGAATAAGATTAATTAAAATATAATAAATTTAATCTTCGTATCCAAAATCTTAATAATTTGCCTTCGTGATGCAGCAAAGGCGACTGCGGCAGTGCGCGCCACCACAAAAGCAGCCAAAACAAAACACACAGAGAATCAAAAGGCGGCTCAATGAATTGAGGGCGCCATCTACAGTGTTTTTCGCTGGTCAAGGAGCATGATGCACCTTGCAATCCAATGGTGAGATTGTGAGATGCATCGATGCATTAATCACCTATGATGCACTGTAATAATATCTAATTTTAAAAAAATTTAAAAATATAATTAAATATATTTTAAAAATTAATTATTATACACTGACAATATAAAATTATACTGACAATATAAAATAATTTTATACTATTAGTGTAATCAAAAAATTTTATCAGTATAATTTTACTTTGATAGTATAAAATTATTTTATACTATTAATATAATTTTACACTATCAGTGTATAAAATTATATTGATAAAATTTTTATAACTTTTAGAAATTAATTTTTATATATGATAGTGTAAAATTATATTAATAGTATAAAATAATTTTATACTATTAATATATTTTACATTGATAGAATGTAAAATTATACTGATAAAATTTTTTGATTATACTAATAATATAAAATTATTTTATATTATTAATATAATTTTATACTATCAATATATGATAATTAATTTTTAATTATATTTTTAAATTTTTTTAAAATTAAATATTATTACAATATATCATAAATAATTAATATATCAATATACCTCACAATCTCACCGCCATATTGCAAGGTGTATAATACACCTTTAACCAGCGAAGAGCATCGCAGTCGACGCCTTGAATTGAGGTCCATCTTTTGGGGTCAAATTGTACAAATGAAAGGCCATCTTGTGGTCTCTTTCTGAATGATGATTGGCTGCAACCGGGAAAATGATGGAGACTGAAATTGAACAGATTCAAGTTTCGACCCTGGAATATAGTCGGTTAAACAGGTAAGTTAAACAAATCAGCAAGAGACAAATGGAAGTTTTTGCATATAAAACTAAAACTTACCTACTTATACGAGAAAAACTTGAAACCTTAATTTTTTTTTTCAAAATAGAAAATTCAACTGACTAAAATTGGGTTGAGTACTCGTCATGGAGGAAAAATTTGTTATAAAAATAATATTAAAAAAATAGAGAAAGACGAAAAAAAAATTTATTATTCATATTTTCAAAAGATATGTCATATATACAACACTCAAAGGGTTATTAATAGGTAAGGATGAGAGATGTAAGATATCTTCAAATAATATATTTTATCTAATCAAATCTTTAACCAAATCAGGATAAAGATATGGATATTTATATTCAAATTCAACTAATATTTCGTAATACTCCTCTTTGAATATTCATTAAGGATATGCCTCATTAAAATTTTACTAATAAAAAATTCACTGGAAAAAAATGTTAGTAAAGAAAAAAGAGTACAATATTCTTATAATGAGAATTACCTTATTAAAAATCTTATCAAAGAAAATTCAGTGGGACAAAAACCTTTATTAAGAAAAAAAGAGTATAGTATTTCTCCCTCTCTTTAAAGCATCATTTAAGGTCTTGGAATCAATGGATTACGATCTTATACATTAGTTTCTCGAAGGAAAAAGTATGTAGTGACTTGGTAAATAAGTTTGCAAGATTATCACTTGGACGAATTTATTGGATATCACTCTCCTTGTTTTGAAGATCATGTGTGAAGAAAAACTTCTAAAGAAATATATTTTCATTTTAGCTGAATTATGCATGTTGCATTCTTTTCATATAAAGTTGTAGGAGTTTCTTCCTTATAAGATAATCCCGATGACACTTGAACATATTGATCCATTACCTTTCACATGTAAATAAGTTGTTTGAGACCTACATTAATGTGAATCTGACAAATATCCTGTATTTGCATAGCTAATTAATTGTGACTTGGATTCATATGAATAACCACATATCAATCGCTCCACGGAAGTATATATTTGATTGCATTCCAATGCCTCTCTAGCTAGTTTGAAGAGGAAATATATATATGCTAATACACTTATAGTGAATATTATATCAAATCATATATTATTAGCAAGATATATAAGTGCTCCTATGGCACTAAAATATAGTACTTCAAGACCAATAACTTCTTCATTACATTCTCGAGAATGAAACAAGACTCTTTTCATATCCAACGATCTTACAATCATTAGGGTATTTAATGGATGTGATTTATTCATATAAAATTTCTTAAAGATTTTCTCCGTGTAAGTTAATTGATGAACAAACGTTTCATTTGTCAAATGTTCATTCACAGGCCGAGACAAAATTTTCTCCTTCGAGGACTTTTTATCACAAACTCTTTTGTAGATTTTCTATAATTATGAGAATCTCTTCAAGAGTTTCGATAACCATAGCTCATAAACTATCAACTCACTACTCCATTTTTTTCATTTAACTTTCTCGAAATACCCATTTGTATCCTACAAGATTTACACCTTCTGGGTATTTGAATTACAGGTCCAAAGATTGCACATTTTGTAAGTGAGTGTAATTCAGCCTGCATGGCTTCTTTCAATCATTTTTTATGTCGACATTTTTCGATAGTTTTTGGTTTAAGATCCTCATTTTCGTGCATAATGTTTAGCACTATATTATATGTAAATATGTTGTCAACAATAATTTCTCTTCAATTCCATCTTTCTCTTGTAGAGATATAGTTTATTGAGATCTCATCATTTTCAATATCTTGACTAATTTTGAGTACCTAAACATCTTTTGGCGTTTCAATTATGTCTGGAATTTGAACTACATAAAGAGTCCTTACTATGTCTTTGTCATCCTCTACAAGAAGAATATCACCATTAGAATCATTTGCCTCCATAAAATCACTTGTCCCATTTCTTTTTCGAAAATTTTCATTTATGAAACTGATTGGTCTACTACGCTTCTAGTGTGTGATTGTCCAACAGGGACATTAATTTGAATTGGGGCATTTTCAACTAACATATAGGATTTAGTTATCCTTTTTATGTCAGGAAATGTATCTGGTAACTTAATTGCTATTATTTGCAAATGTGTAATATTTTGAACTTCTGGTTTATTTTGCCTTGTTTGAGGATCTAAATAAAGTAAATGTAATGCTTTCCAGTTTACTTCCTTTCCTAGTTGACTACTTTGATCTCTCCCTCTAATGTTAGAAATATTATCAAATTGTCATTCTACAAAGTGAACCTTAAAAGCATCTTTTATTTGTATTTTAAGATACTTGACCGTATAGAGAGAGTCATATCCAATATATATTCTCAATTTTTTTTTTGGGTTCCATTTTGGTGCAATAAAATGGGGCAAACATATTTGCATATTCAAAAATTCTTAAATGAAAAATATTTGAGTGCTGGCCAAAAGCTAATCATAGAGGAAAGAATTAATAGCAATTTGTTTGCCTTATATAAATAAGTGCTGCAGCATATAAATAATATGTACTTAAGTAAAATTTGGGAGATGTGTTCTTCTAAACATTGGTCTAGCAACCAATTGGAGGCATTTCATAAATGATTCTCTTAACTCGTTATGTGTATGAACATAAGCAATTGGATGTTCAATATTTGTATCACCAACCATTCGATAAATTCACTAGCATCATCAAAACGAATTATTTTGATTGGATTATCTAGAAATTGTGCTTTTAATTGAATAACTTGCACAAGTAATCTTGCTAACTTCAGGTTGCAAGACAATAATAAGCACATATATGACCATCTTGTAGATGCATCTATTAAAATCATAAAATATCTAAAAAGTTTACATGATGGATGAACCAGTCTACATATATCACCATGAATTTCTTCTAGCAATTCAGGAGATTCAAATCCAATCTCTGCTAATAATAGCCTTATAATTAGTTTAACTTGAGAACATGCTGCACAATAAAACTTATTCGATTGAAAAATCTATTGGTTTTTCAATTAGTACCCATATGAGTTTTTAATAATTTTTCACATCATTATTGCTCCAAAATATCTCAACCAATCATGTCAAATGATAAATTAAATTATTTGGGTTAGTAAACTTCTGGTTTACTACAACATATATTCAATTATACTAATATTAGTTAGTAAACTTTTGGTTTATTATAACATGTACTTAATTATACTAATATTAGTGCAATATAAATCAAAAGAAAGTACAAGTAATTTATTTATTACAACTTTCTTTCTTGGAGTATAAGTTATAATATAAAGATACTCATTACTTCCCTCACTCTTCATCTTAATATGATATTTATTTCGATGAATATATTTAAAACTCAATAAATTTCTTCAAGGAGCAAGATTGTAGCTTTTTTGGAGTTTATAGATATATTAAAACTCAATAAATTTATTCAGGAAACAAAATAGTAGGTCTTTTAGAACTTATTAATATATTAAAACTCAAAAAAAGTTTATTCCAAAAATAAAATAATAACTCTTCTAGAGCCTTCAATCATCGAATAATAGTATTAGAATATATTTTGATTTTAAGAATAGTGTGCATACTTGTACTATCCACAAGACAGATATTTATACTATTTATCTTGATTATTTTCTTTAAAGAAGTATATCAATATGGAAATTTGTATATGATAATTATAATATAGAAGAATAAATAAATATTGAGTGCTCTTATACATGAATGTTCGCATAATTTTGAATAATAACAAGATATACATGCAATGACACTATCAATATTATCAATTTACATTAACTGACATAAATTTAAATCTCAAGTTATATGCAATCAAATCAACAACTTTTGTTCCTCCATATCTCAATAGCCTTTAAATTTTAAAACTTAGATTTTAAAAAAAACTTATCAATAATAGGAGATTATCAATAACTTAGATTTAAAAAGAAAAGTAACGATTCAAAATTCATAAAAATATAAAATTGAATTTAAAAGCATATTAACAATTTGAAAATTTAAATATAGTAACTCCAATTGATACTTGATAAAGATCAAGCAAAATGTCTCTACATACGACAGGTATGTGACCAATGTACTTTGATGCCACCATAATAGCATTTATTTTCTTCGAAATCAATCATGATTTTGTAATATTTTGCAAAACCCTTTACTTGATGTTGCTAATACAGGAGCACATTCGAGGTATAAAAAGTCGAGAATGTCTTTTTCTAACATATCTATAGTAGTAATATCTCCCTCTATAATTTAAATTAGAAGGTAATTTTGTAACATTGTGATGTTATATTTACTAATAGATTTAAAATCTTACAACTCGCAAATAAATCTAATTCATATATCTGCTTCAAACAACACTAAAGATCGATAGGATCTTTTAGAATAAAGTATTCAAATATTAATACTTTATGAAAGTGACAATAAAGGGAAATCAATGTTTTTGCATAATCCTTCTAGGATGCAGCATTTCCTTATTTAATGACATCTTCAAGATCCATTGAATCAAGTTAGATTTTGCACAATCCTATTGGGATGCAATGATATTTCTTATTTAATGGTGTCTCCATGACCCATTGAATCAAAATAGATTTTGCGTAATCCTGTCGGGATGCGATATTTCCTTCTTCAATGGTGTCTCTAAGACCCATTAAATCAAGATCAATTTTGCGCAATCCTTATGGAATGCGACATTTCATTGCTTAATGGTGCCTATAAGGCCAATTGAATCAAAATAAATTTTACGCGATATTATTGGGATGCAATGTTTCATTATTTAATGGTGCCTTCAAGGCGCATTGAATTAAGATGAATTTTATGCGATCCTACTGGGATAAAACATTCATTGTTTAATAATGTCTTCATAACCCATTGAGTCAATATGAATTTTAGCATCTATAATTCAGGACAAATATTTGTCTCTCAAAATATCAAGGACCACCAATTCAAAATTACAAAAAAAAAAAAAAAATCACATGTTTAAAGTGTCTTATCTTAAGTCTTCACTTTATTAAAGTATCTTACCTCATACTTTCACATAAATAGTAAAGTCTCGTACCGGTAACGTATTATAAAAATAATAGTAAAAAAGAATAGAGAAAAATAAGAAAGAGGGAATTCTATTATTGATATTCTTAAAAAATGTGTCATACATGGAGTATCAAAATGGCTATTTATAGCCAAGGGTGAGAGATACAAAATAATATCAAATAATAAATTCTATCGAATCAAATCATTAATCGAATCAAAATAAAGATATGAACATCCATATTCAAATTCAAATAATATTTCATAACAAAAATAAGATTAATTTTTTTATTTACAAAATTTAAATTCAAAATTTACTTATAAGAAATAAATGATAAACTATTTACTAGACATTGGTTTAAATCATTCTTTCAATTACGTAAATTACTAATATAATTTTATCTAGGTCAATAGACGTGCTGGGCACTAAGTCTGTTTCTTTTTTTTTTTTTTGTTCTTATAGTTTGTTTAGATTCTTTTAGGAAGCAAATTAATTACAGTTTAGAATAATTGCCCATACATCTATTTTCTTGGCCACTTAGAAGTTTAATTTTGTTCAACTATTGTTAATTAATACTAAGTTATCTGGGAAAATGAAAGAGGGGATTCGGGGTTCTAGGGTTTCAAGTGTCATGTGACACTCACATGACATATTAATCCTATGTGTCACCTTTTAAGGGCTATTTGTTTAATGTGTACCATAATGATCTCATGTTTCAAGGCTGACATGGATTTATATAGGATATTTCATCACTTAATGGATTTCATTTAATGGTATGGACTAAAATGATAATATTTGAAAAAAGAATGATCAAAATTGGAGCAAAATTTTAAGAGGGAGTCCAAATCAAAATAATCTATATTTATAAGGATTAAAAATATATTTAAACATAATATTTAATATAGATACCAGCCAACATTTTTTTAGTCTCTACGAGACTTGTTGACCAGAGGAGAAGGGTTGTGCCACTTGAAAGTGTTAATTAAGACAATGTTATATTTTTGAGCAATAACTTTGATGACTTACCATCGATTTGATGCATTAAAATAAATCAATTAATTACTTTTTTGAAAATACTCGCCTCTTACCCTCGTACGTAGAGTGCACAAACCAGTGCAAATGCACGCACGTATGCATGTATTCACTCATGCACATTAATACAAAGAGAGGTTTTTTTTTCGGGGTGCGTCTAATACAAAGAGAGTTTAAATTTGATCAGGCACAAAAATCTTGATACTATCAGTACAAATTCAAAGTATCACATCATTATAGTAACTAAAGATTTTCACCGGTTAATTTTTTTTTTTTTAAATAAGTTGCATCAGATAGTTCCATGATAGTACAAAAACTCTATGATCATCAGTAAATTACAAATCATGGACGTCATGTTCATACATAAGAATTTACATCAAAATAATTTTTTGATGATATTATAAAATTAGAGGCTCCACTTGATTTTCCATATCAAAGACAGAATCTTCATCATTGGTAAAGATACAGCTTATAATGATAGACTTATATTGGCTGTTTTGTGAGAAGTATCTGGATCATGTCGACACTTTTTGAGAAACCGATCGATCACTTTTAGCATATGCGAAGTACATATTAGATTGGCTCACATATACAAGCAACCAAAATTTGTTCTATTCAATTTTTGAATATCCTTTTTTTTTTCTTCTTTCTTTTATATTTTCGGTCATTTCGCCCTCTTTTTTTTTTTTTTTCTCCCTTTACACCCTCTCTTTTGACTATGAAAGCTTTACTTAGCCAACCGGTAAAGGAGCACGCAGCAAAACAGGAAAAAATAAAGTACATATTACATAGTGCCTTTTGATACATACAACATGTGGGAAATATTCGTCTATCTGAGTAAGAGATGGAAGATATTACATTATGAGTCAAAAGGAAGGAAGTGAAATGACAAAAGGCAGGGGAAAATATAAAAATTTAAAGCTAGACAGAGACTTTGTTGATATCATAAATCAGTTATTATAACAGGTTGCGCTGAGTAACCATATGCGGTCTACGTCATTCATCACAAACTAATTCTCCAATAAAGCTAAATTATCAAGACTGTTCTGGAAATTTCTTCCATTTTATGCATGAAGTTTGATTAATATATAGGGGAAAAAATATTTTATTTCCCTGAATTATATGTGATATGTATTTTAACCTTAACATTTTAAAAAAAATAAATCGACTCCTGAATATTTCTAAATATATACTTTAATAATTTTATTAAATTTTTGTCTATTATTAATGAAAAATAAATGTATTATATCTCCTACACTTTTAGTTATGCTTATTTTATTTTCTGAACTAAAAAACAACATGCAACCCGATACTTTAAACTTTTATGAACATGTGCTATTTCTGCTAACAATAGATAGAAAAATTAATAGAATAGTTAATTTGTATATTCAAAAAAGTACAGGAGTCGATTTGCATATTTTCAAAATATTTGGGGTAAAATGTTTGTGGCCTATTTTTTCGTATATATATATTGATTATGAAACTTAAATTTTATATAAAGTTGAAAAGGTAAAAATTGATTTTTTTTCGGTAGTTACTCTTTTTTATTTTTACAAAAAAAGTTGAGAATAGATTTTTTTTTTAACATTCTGATTGTTTTTTAAAAATTATCTAAATATATGAAAAGTGATTTTTTATCCAAATAATCAAACAAACACACCCTGAATCTTACTTAGAGGTAAAAGCTAATTAAGAGATTTTTTTTTTCTTCCTTGGAAATAAACTTTTTTTATCCATAAACTTTT
The DNA here is from genome assembly GCA_031439585.1 of Pterocarpus macrocarpus. Taxonomy (NCBI): domain Eukaryota; kingdom Viridiplantae; phylum Streptophyta; class Magnoliopsida; order Fabales; family Fabaceae; genus Pterocarpus; species Pterocarpus macrocarpus. Next base: position 3,329,932 of record CM062520.1, on the reverse strand, counting down.
AAATATCCGACAGTCTGACATATCTATACACTATCAATATAATTAGTAAATATATGGATCGTATGTATGAAAAATACTATTGAACATTTTGCATATTCATATTAAGATCATATGTACCAAAAAGGGAAAATAACATCAAGATTCTAACATACCAAACAATCGAACAGCGATTTCACATCATTCTTTCCCTTTATAATGGTCTAGATTGGTACTATGCTTTCATGCTCATGCTCAACAGGTTGAATTAATTTTAATGTCACTATTTCACCCCACTAACAAAAATTTGACCCAAATAAGAGACCTGAAGCATGATGATGACTCCAAAGCGAAATCAGTAATATCAGTAAAAGCTATATGGTTCATTGCCTATCACAAAATTTTGAGCAATGTTCATTTTCTATCACGCATCTGACAAAGATTTATTTCTTATTTCTTATTTTTCTTTTTTTTTTCCTTTATTTTTTTATTAGTTCTCTCTACCATCACGGCTAGCTACCTCCCCTTTATCTTTTGTATGATCCCTAAGATTGTTGCTCTTTGCAATAATTTTTCATATGTTAAATAGTTATATATTGTGGGATATAATTATATCAATGATCAAGTCCTGTTCTCCATAAGCTTTTCAATGTTTCGAGAGATCGCGAACGATATTAGCTTTTCTCTCTGCTTGGAGCTAATTACTAATCCTTAAATTTCAATATAGAAAAAGAGAAAGAAGAAGAGAAAGTTAATAAATATTTTTAAAAGAAAAACGATACGGGAGGAAGTTTGAATGACTTTGTTTATTATATAGCGCTTATATATTTCAAATTGCGCAAATATATAGACATTAATTAAGTTCTAAAAATTATTCAATTGAGCCAAAATAGTATTTATAATGAAAATGAAAGTTTCATAATATTTGCTTAGTATTAAAAGGTAAAACAACATCATGCTTGGTTGATTCGAATATTTTGTTACTTCTTATTCTTAAGTAAGGTTTTAAATTTGAGTTCTGTTTATGAACAAAACTAGTGATAGGAGAGTTCTATATGTATAGTAGACCAACCTGACTTAAGTGAAATTAGTTGGAATCAATAGATTTTGGATACCAATTCTTTATAAGAAAAAAAAAATGTAAAACAATAATAACGTCCGATGAATGTCCCATGTTAAGGGCCAAAGATAAAGCCCTCCGTGGAATATATGGCTATTGACTAATGTCCCACTAATGTTGCCTTCATGTTTCTACTTTTCGAGTTTGTTTAATTTTACCTTTTTAAAAAAGAAGTTCGTAGTGATGTGAGCTTTCCAGTGTAAAGTAGTGTATAGTAGTAATGAAAAATAATAGTGGCATTGCGTGTAACCCACAAATCAAAATGTTAGCAAAAGATTTTGAGCCAAAACATGTGATGCTGAGTCGGAGGGTCTCAAGGAAAAAATAAGATGGCATGGATATACCGAAGGAATCTACAATTATTTCTTTAGATTTTAGCCAAGAATGAAGAGAAAAAATGAAAATTCTCAGAAACGATTCAAGTTGCATGCCCTTTTTGATAACTTGATAAGAGCTCTCACTGCTCACATTTCTGTGAACTTTCTCTTCGGCTGGCTCCTCTAGCATGCATATTCGAGGAAGTCTATAAGCCACAACTTTATAGAGCCATTTGAACACCTTTACAATATGGACCCAACAAAATCCTCGATTGTAGCATTGGGGCACTGCATATATATATATATAGAGAGAGAGAGAGAGAGAGAGAGTACCCCACTGACCTATCAAAGTAAATATACATTATAAGAGCAAAAGAAAAAGGTGGAAGAAGAAGAAAAAGATAGAGGAGAGAATGATATCATTTAATAAATTAACTACATAACAAATTATTAATAGTGAGGAAAAAGAAAGAATGTCTTGTTGTATATGCATGTTAACAAAGCAAAACAGTTCGTTTACTAACATTTGTTTGTGCACTAGTGGATGGGAAAGCTTTGTTTCAATTTGCGTGGCTCACAGTTTGTATCAAGAAGTGGGACGAGCATTGTCCCACTTTCTTCAGGCTTGTCCCAGTTGTCAAATAATTTACCAATCACTTGTCATTCGTTAATGCAAAATAACAATTTGTGGTTTAAGTTTAATTAGATTTGGAACAATAATTCAGATAACATGAACAAAACTATTCATTTAAATAATTTGAAAATGTGTGTTTGTATAAAAAAATTAAAAAAAAAACTTTTAAGACAAAAAGTAGAAGCATTTTTGGGGTAAAATTAATATGGTTGATGTGAGCTTTCGTTGATGCAAAAGGACAATTTGTGGCTTAAGTTCAATTAGATTTGGAACAATTTCAGATAATTATAACATGAGCAAAACTATACTTTTAAAAAATTTGAAAATGTGTATGTATAATTTTTTTTTAAAAAAATTCTTTTAAGACAAAAAGTAGAAGCAGTATTTTCTACCTAAATACTCTCTAGTTAGCTTTTCCCAAACTTATGATTTTGGGCTTTCCATACGAAAAATCAAATATACTAGTAGTTCTATATCTGCTATTCGTAAAAAACAAAAAAATAATTACTTTTTGATTGAGTTTTTGTTAAGAATCTTTTCTAAACATACAACACAAACTTAAGATGTATTATTTTTATCAAACAAGTATATTTTTCTTATAAAAAACATATACTCATGATGTAACCATGAGCAATATCTTAATTCTTAACTATATAATGTCTTTTAATATTCAATAATTGTTTAGTGCTACTTATTTAGTTATTTGATGACTCATAATATCTTGATATTATTGGTATATAATCTCTCTCTCTCTCTCTCTCTCTCTCTATATATATATATATAGAAACGATTGCTACGAATGAAACCTAGACAGTTACCAATCACATATAATATCATATTTCAAAGAAAAATCTAGAGTTATAATTTTTGTCCAAAATCATTTATTAGAATGAATAAATAATATAACATACAAATTAACTCTTAGATGAACAAGTGGATCATGTGCATTAATTACTCTATACCACATATTTCATCAGGCAACCTGTAAATAATTCTCACAAATTTTTTCTGATCATGCACATTAATTACTCTATTTAAAATGATAGGGAAAAAAATAAACAAACGCAATATACACTCTTAAATTTGTTCCTTACCCGAATAGATGTCCAAACTTCTTTCGTAATGGAAACGTACCAAGCCTCTAATTGCTGCAGCTTTAAAAGCGTAGATACGAAATACCTGCAAGACCATTAGGATCTACTGGAACAACTACAAGAAAACTGACAAATGACATCTTGAACATGGAAAACAAAACATCCGTAAAAGGTGTAGCAAAGTCACAAAATCTACCACTGAGAGAAGTATATTTTAGATACAACAAATGCTAGCAAACAATTGAAAAATAGTAGTAATAAAAAAATCACCAAAGAAGGAGAATGACAAATTCACCGAGGATTAAAATAAGACAAAGAGAGGTCATTTCTTTTTGGACAAAAAGTTATCTACCTATGATTTTTTTTTTAATTTGCCTTTTGTTTTACGTGTTTTATGAAGTTTTATAATTTTTCTTGACATGTGATATGGTGTAAAGAAGTGATAGTTATCAACACTAATTTCTTTTATTAAAAAAACGAATGATATGATTTTTTAAATTAAAATTTAGATTACATGAATGTTCACTTTAGTTCAGAGTTAAAATATGTATCTACACTCATTAAATACTATTGAAATACTTACAACTGACTGTGATTTGAATGCAAGTGTGTTAGCTATGCTATATATAAGATACTTAAAAATTATTTCTATAAATAAGAATTATATTATTTTTACTTCTTATAGTATTTTTTTTTTTAATTTTTTCTTTCACTTTAAATATATATTATATATAATATTATTTATAGATATTATTTATAGAATAATATTCTCAAAGAATATTCAAATTCAAAAAAAGGATGACATTCATAAAAGTATCTAATGAATTATGAGTTCAATACATCCTGTTTAGTAGAAAGACGGATATTCCTTGCTCATTATCAGACAATCACTTATTCACAAACCCTGTGTAGGGTTAATAATGAAAAATTTAATTTACTTTTTTGATAATAATTTATTGACCACAACATATGACACATGTCAATTTTAATGAGAAATTAGAGTTAGATGTTGGACCTCCACTTAATTAGCAAAACTCTATTAAATTTGGTATCGTTTTACATGTGGATTGATATTTTGAGAAACCTTACATTATTGATATTTTATTTTTCTTATACACATTACAAATGTTAATATCAAAAATAAATTTTCTTTATAATACATTTAATCTTTTTCCTCCTCAAATTTAATCGGTTTTATAAGATTTTTAACCATATATTTAATGTTTATAAGACTTCAGTATACTACAAATGAAATGGCACGAACAAAGAAAGAAGACTTATACAGCATTTCAAAAGAAATGAAGGAAGACAAAAGCAGGACCGACAAACAAGGTGTAAAACCTAACATTCCTAATTGGCAACAAAAGAGAGAACGGGAAGAGAACAAATTAAGCCAGATTGGTCCAGTCACAAGCTGCCGACTGGCTTTCTGTATGTGCAAGTTGGTGCAACTTTTTCATCTCCATTATTTTTGTTTCTGCACCCTTGCAAGTTGCCATATTGGTGGCAAGTGACACATTATTGGAATAGTTTTCAGTGATGTTTCAGTAGCAATCATTTACAATTATAAAATATCAAAATATACCCCTTTTTTTTTCCAAAAAAATTGAACAAGATAAGAAAAAATTTTGGTTTTCACCGCTAGCTCGATATTTTTTAATTTATTTTTACTATATGAGTGAATCAGTTACCATTTTTTTTCCCCATAAAATCACAAGTATTTTTCTATTAAAAATATTCCTATTCGAATTGAATAGAACCACTTGAATAACAAAACTCTCTTTTTTGAATTTTAACACAGTTTTATACCTAGAGTTCAAATCCAGAACCGCTAATTAAAGTAGAACAGCCACCGTATGTTGATCTTCACTTTCATTGCTAGTCAGTTACCAGATTTATGGTAGTGTATAGTTGACTCACGATTTGGTTTCCGCCAAGTTTGCATAGTAAATTAAGAAGTTTATATAATAATATATAAAACACATAAGAATATTATGTGTGAATCTTAGTAGGTCAGAAGTCAGGTACAAAGGACACGGCGTGGACTACTATTTCACTTTAGCTATAGAAGCAATAATATATTTGTGGACTAAACCAGTTTTCATACTTGAAAGTTGTGGAGCTATTATTCTTCAATCACATTTGGGTTTTCCTTTTCTTGCATAGAAAAGGACTTTGCTGGTGGACAAAGACTACAAATAAAAAGATATGATTGTGGGTAAGTCGTTTTCACAGTGAACAAGACGGCATGGTAGTGCATGCACTACCATAGTTTTCAGAACCATAAATGCTGGTTTTGATTAAGACTAAGTAAATTTTAATTTGTGTTCTTCTTCTCCTTTTTGGACGGCTGTACTTTGTGAGAATCAATGTTCTATTTTTTAAGATCCGGTTAATGACAATGTGATGTTTTTGTATATTCAATATGCAAAACTTTAACGACTTGTGTTTGCTTTCTTTGTGGGATTAGCATTGGTTGCTTGCAATTTATAGTAACATGTTGCTAATCGTGGTAACTTCCAGTTTACTTCGGCTGATGTTCATTAAATTAAAGTAACCTGATCAAATTGATCGAAGCAAACACGATTTTTTTTATTCAAAACAACATATATCTTCCAATTAAAGATAATTTGTTCAAACATTTGAGATCTTATTGAAGGTATAACTCTCCCAACATCAATTACTCTATATCTAAGACTTGAATCAAAGATCAAGAAAAAAAGTATCTAACACTCTAATTGATTATATGTTGGTGAAACAAACACAATTTATTTAAGGTGAATGAAAATGAGGATTGATTTGATATCATTCTAATTAATGCATACAGTTAATTTTACTATTTAGAATTTTGTGTTGATTAGGTATTAATTATAAAATGTATTAACTATTTGAACTGCATGTTAATTTCTTTGATTGACATAACTCGCTTATACTTAGAAGATACTAATCTTGTAAATCTTAATCTCATTCCAAAGTGATTAATATTGATGTAGATTCTGAGATTTTACTTGTAATTGTGGACTAAAAAATTCACAACATCATGATGGAAAATTATATTTTTATTAATTAATTATTTTTTAATTCATGGATCTTATGCATTTTTGACATGTTAACGTGTTATTATTAATTAGTAATGCTAATTAATTTATTCCTCTTTTGTGAAGATTAACATCTTTCATATATTTACTTGCTTTAAAACGTTTAACTTAGTAAAACACAAAGTTAATTAGTTTTCTTTGTCTCCCACAAAGTTAATTAATTAATCGATATTATTTTTCTTGTTTTAAATCTTGAAAGTCCTTTTAGCTTGAATTTCCACAAATATTATTGTGCTGTTGTCAACCTTTTTTTTTTAAAAAGAAGAAGAAGAAGAAGAAGATAATTTTCCTTGTTCAGATAAAATGTAAAGAATGCTAATTTGTACCTAAATTAAGATGCAATGAGATTTGAGATAAATTAAACCGTATAAAGAATAGATAGGTTCACTTCAGAAAAAGGAAAAAAAATATAAAAGGAATAGATATGTTAGTTTCTTTTTCTCTCAAAACAACGGAAGGAAAATTCGTATTGCAAATAAAAGGGTCAAAGAGCGTCTGCCAAAAATACAAGGTACCCAGAATATGTAAACTAATTTACTAATTAATGTTTTCCACATTATATCTACACATTTCCTGGACAAGAGATTAATCTTTTCAATTATTCAGACTTGAATACGGCTAGGCTTTTGTTACAAGTAACATCAAGAGAATCCTACTTTGCTTTATCTTAAAAAACACAGTTCGTCAACTCCTCGTGGCTATGAAAATTAATCCTTCTTCTTCGTATAAAAGAAACAACTCTGCTCTGACCAAAATATCAAAAAAAAAAAAAAGGGGGGGGGGGGGGGGGAAGAAAGAAAAAGAAAAGCTATGCAAAACAGTCAAAAAGAGACTAGCGTCCCTTTTTGTTTTATGCGGTACGTAGTGTGTGGACTTGTCTACCCGCAAACAAGATTGTAACTTCGCCAGGCTTTTGGTTTTGCTTGTGGGCTTCGAAGATATTGGACTTCACTGCTTATTTGCTTTTTGATGTGCTCCTAATTGGAGTCTTCTCCATTAGTTTGTTCCCTCAGTGGACGTTTTGGGTTGCTTAACGTGGGCCTATATGAAGGGTGCTTTCAAACGAGCGCCGTTTGAGAACAATTTTTTTAAAAAAAAACACAAACTTATAGTGCTTGCCTTGTATGTGAAATTTGAGTCAATTTCTTTATAATTTGAAATCCACCCTCTAGCAAATGCATCAAATCAAGTTGCAGAATTAAACAAGATGATTAGATTATTTTTCTTTGAAAATTTCCTGTTAGAAAAAAATAACATGCAAATATTTTGTTGCTTCATATATGTTCAAGAACATTCCCCCTTTTGTATATATATTCTTTGAAGAACATTCCAAAACTTAGATACATATCCATTGTGGGGGCACACATATTGATTTATAGATGACCAAACAGAGAAAAAGAGGCGTGTTACAAGTTGCAACTGCAATTTTAGCCTATCTTTGGCTGCAAAATTTATTTATAATCCAATGGCACATCTTAATGTTCTAGCTGTAAGTGGGGACTGCTACCTAGCCAGTGCCAGCATTGATGCCATAATATACACCACGCCATTGACTAATGATTCAGGGTTCTCCATGTTCACATCATAGCAACCCTACTATATTATTTATTGGCTGTCCGAAATTGGCGGTATAAATAATTTTAGTTCCATCACACATGCATGAAATGAAACCATAGACAAATAGATACACAAAAAACCTTGTTTGTTGATATTACCAAAAAACAGTTGTTTGTTGAAGTTTAGTTTAAATATTGTAATTAATTCAAATAAAATATTGTGATCGGTTATTGATGTTGTTTTTATTACGATTTATTATTCATTTTGTTTTGTCTCCTCATGAATTTTGATTTGAATTTTGTATTTTTGTCCACCCAACTATAATGGAGTTGGTGATTATAATTTATCACTCATTTATTATGCGCAAAACTCAATTCAATTTGACGGTGTAAATCTCAATTAAGCTTATGTCTTTTTTTGATGTTTTTTTGGGTCATCATTTTTTTTTTAAAAAAAACTGTTCTTTTTTGGGTCAGCTTTTTGAAAAATGTTGAACCTACAAAGCGGGAGTGTATTTGGGCCGTTATTATTCATTTGTTTTCTCGTTGTTGACTGTGATTTTTCACGAGTCATCATCACCTAAATTCAGCCATATAAACTACATTATATGTCAACATTGTTTTTTGTCATTGATTATACTTACTTCAAATTAACTATTTTTTAGCTCGTGGTGATCAGATTTGTAAAATATACTAGATTTTTTTTAATTTAAAAATGAATTTATCGAGGTTTTGTTTTGTTTTTAAATGAAATGAATTTGGGTAGTTTTCAATTTTGTTTGAAAAGGTGGGTTGTTGACATCTTACGTGCTAAACATGTCTTCTGTATAAAATCTTGAGGTTCAACCCTTAAACCATGGTATTCAAATTTTAAAAAATTGCAGCTAATTCCTGTGCTGTACTGATAAGGACTGAATATGAAACTGAAACATTGCTAGTCCATGGACTTTGGCAATTTGTCCGGTACATCAAACTAGCCAAATCTTTGAATATGCTTGCTAGCTAGTAGCTTCCATAGATCCACTCTTTTACCTTTTTTGTCTCATTTTTGTGTCCACTTCTTTGGCATGGGGAGGGAGATGAGGAAGAGACTCTTTTGTTTTCCAATACGTTTTGAAGTGTTACCATATTCATAGTTTCCCTTGTTCCATTCATGGACTCCTATGTAGTTTATAGAAAATCTAATGCCAAAATTTTGTGGCCATCAAAAAAACTACTCTTATTTTGAATAATAGTCTAACAGATTGTCATGTAGATTAACAACCCAGCATTTAAGGTAAGATGTTTCATAATATATAAAATAGTAGACTCACTTCCCTTTGGAATTGGTATTGTACATGTACATATTGACAATTTCATCATTATTCATCTACCCTGAATGAACCTTATGCAATTTGGAGGAGGTTCACTACTTGGCAGGCACCTCCTCAATAGTCTTGTTAAACACAAATTGTTTAGTCAGACAACATCATAAGGATGTTATAAATGATGTGAAGTCATTTTAAAGTAAACAAATTTCTTACCTGTCCTACCATATTTTATGTGGCTTTGTCTTCTAGCATGGACAAGTCATTCTCAAAAAAATAAGTAGCCGAGATTATCTAAAATGAAGTGCTTTTGACGTAATTGTTTCAAAGTACACTTGGCCAACCATATCCTTGGATCACATACAAATCATCTTCCTTTGACTTCAAGCACATGTTGCCTAATGCCTATCATATGGCTTAATTTCTCAGCTGAATTCAGACATTGTTGCATATTCATATTCTCTCTTTTGGATCATCTTTCTGTCTGAATTTGAAGTTTTCTACATCCTGAGTTATACCACCTGTGCCTCTGGCAGAGAATAGAAGAGAAGAGAAGAGAATAATTTAAATGGTTTGAACTCTTATTCCTTTTTGTTCTTCTTCTTGTTTTTTTTAACTTTACAGCAGCATTTAGACAATGTTCTTCTGCATTCTGCAGTTCTATACTGTGTACATATATGAATCCGTGCTTGAATTCTGCAATGGCTTTTGTACTAGAATTTTTGCAATTGCATTAGCCTTTTATTTCTTTTCTTCAGTGACTGATTCAATGTTGAAGCCTTCAATAATTGCTGCTTCATATCTTCATGTGGATCCATGGCCAGTAGGAATCCAATTGATAAATGGGGTATATTGCATTTATGGCTTTAACCAAACTAGATAAATGTTACAACTATTACTGGGGAAGATATGAAAAGTACTAAAGCTTCACATCTCTAAAGGTCTTTGTCCCATAATGCTTATTCGGCCACTCACTCATCTTCTGTCCATTTTTTCTGGGGAGGAAAAAAGTACCTTTCCCTGTTTGTTATTATGACTCACAAGTATCTTTTTGAGGAAAGATTTCTCAATTTTAGATCTAAACTGCCAGTGCATAAGGCAATGCCATAAAGACTTCTTGCAGAGTGGATGTCTAGCTAAGAGGAACATACTTTCTCTGAAAAGAAAAGGTATTTTGTGAACCAAGTGGATGAGTATGATACCATTGATAATTGTAAAGATTGTCAATTTGTAACCAAAATGAGTGCAAGGCATAATTGATAGCTAGCGCATAATTCTTGGTCAATCCATTTGATCTTTTTGCTCACTATATCATTTGGCTCTGGATCTTGCAACCCTTTCATCCTCTTTCAACAATTTAAGAAGTTCTAGTAGTTTCTCCTTCCAAGCATACATAAGGATCCTCTGAATTTTTACAAGTTAAAATTTTTCTTAGCCTTATGTAACTGAAAGTGCAACAAGTACCTCGTGAATGTAACTGAACCGTTTCTACACTTTTTTCAGGTCTAGCATGGAAAGCAACATAAACATTGAATTAGCAGAACAAGGTTCTCCTGAAGTTCCATCTCTAATTAAGTATATATCATCAAATGAATTAGAAGGCTTCGATACTGGTGACTGTCAATTTCCTAGCCCATCTGCTAAAGTAAGAGATATTTTGAATACCCTGCCTACAAAATTGCATATGTTATTAGTAGGAAATTTATTTCCAGAATTGAATTCCTTTTAGGGCATGCAAGATTTATAAAGTGTCCAATTTGTTTAAAATTCTTGGTACTTTACAATATTCTTTGTTTATAATTTAGTATATACATAAGATCCAATTGTTTCAACGTTTGGAACAGGCAAGCGAAGCAACCTCACCAGAAAGACAAGGTGATGAGCCTGTGGTCATCGATCATCAAAGAAAGCAATCTGTTTCAATCAGCATGCCACTCTCTTATGAAGAAGTTCTGCCACATAATACCAAAAGGGTTTTGTCTAGTGGTGAAACTGGTTTAGGAGATGGTATTCCCATTTCCTCTTCTGAATCAGGAACTGCAGGATCCAATTATCCACAGCCATCAAAGTGTCACTCTCAACCACTGCCAAAAGGCTATGTACAGCCTGAGGCTTCTCATGGAGTCCAAATTTCCAACCATCCTGGCATCAAAGCCTTCAGGGATAAGAGGTTTGACTCTTTCAAAACATGGTCTGGGACACTTGAGAGACAATTATCAATCTTACGGGGAAAGTCACCAAGACAAACTGAAGGAGAGGACAACAACTTCAGGAACACTGATAGGCCTGTACCTGTTGATAGGTACTTTGATGCTCTAGAAGGGCCAGAGTTAGAAACTCTTAGGGTATGTGGTAACCTTCTACCTGTTCAAAATCAGTTATATTTTAAATATAATCCACATAATAGACAATCCAATTTTTGATAATCACAAAATTAGCCATCATATTTCCTACTCCTAATTCTTTTTTCGAACAATGCCACATAAACAGTCTCACTGCATTTACAGTGTATTGTGTCTTATATGAAACTAAAATGCAAGTAAACTTAGTTTATTTTGAGTAAGCTCAACAAGACCATATTTTACTTATTGTAAATCTTAATCTGTGTCCTTTTTCTTATTTTCCCTGGAATTTCCTGAGTATGAATTCTAACATATGCTATCTTGTTTTACTCAGTCTTCAGAAGAGATACTGCTTCCTCAGGACAGCCAATGGCCATTTCTTCTTCGGTTTCCGGTTTCATCTATTGGTATCTGTCTTGGAGTTAGCAGCCAAGCAATTCTTTGGAAAACACTGGCCACTTCTCCATCCACTGAATTTCTTCACTTAAGCCTCAAGATAAACTTAGTCTTATGGTTCATCTCCATTGCTCTTGTTGCTACTGTTTTCACCATCTATCTGCTCAAAATCATTCTCTACTTTGAAGCAGTTCGTCGTGAGTACTACCATCCGATCCGTGTTAACTTCTTCTTTGCTCCATGGATAGCTCTCTTGTTCTTGGTTCTTGGGGTTCCACCATCAGTTACTAAAAACCTGCATCATTCACTTTGGTACATTCTAATGACTCCAATATTCTGCCTTGAGCTTAAGATCTATGGACAATGGATGTCTGGTGGCCAAAGGAGACTATCAAAGGTGGCCAACCCATCAAATCACCTATCAATTGTTGGAAACTTTGTAGGGGCCTTACTTGGTGCATCTATGGGACTAAAAGAAGGGCCTATATTCTTCTTTGCTGTTGGGCTGGCTCATTACACAGTCATGTTTGTGACTCTTTACCAGAGACTTCCAACAAATGAGACCCTCCCAAAGGAGCTACATCCAGTGTTCTTTCTGTTTGTTGCAGCACCTAGTGTTGCGTCTACGGCATGGGCTAAGATTCAGGGTTCTTTTGATTATGGATCAAAGATTGCCTATTTCATTGCCATGTTCCTTTATTTCTCACTGGTTAGTTCTATTGTCACACTTGTACTCTCAAACATGCATGATCATTTTTGTTTAGCATTCATATGTAGACCAAAACAAAGCCTTATCTTCACATCTAACACTTAATTTTAATGGTTTTCTTAGTATCGAAATTACTTATTAGTTTCATATGCTTTTGCAGGCTGTCCGGATCAATTTTTTTAGAGGCTTCCAGTATGTTTCATCTTTCATATTTTTCATATTGGTTACTCTATAATGATGAATTTTCTGACAAAAATATTTGATGTGTGATTCTGCAGATTCTCACTTTCTTGGTGGGCCTATACTTTTCCCATGACTGGTGCAGCAATTGCAACCATAAACTACTCAAATGAGGTCACAAATGTTTTCACCAAGGCAATGTGTGTAATACTAAGTCTCATCTCCACACTCACAGTAACAGCACTACTTGTAACGACCATATTGCGTGCATTTGTCTTCAAGGACCTCTTCCCCAATGACATAGCCATTGCCATAAGTGACAGAAAGAGAAAACCACATAGGAAATGGTTCCATCTTAGACATGGTAGCCATGACTCCAAAGAGATTGAAAATTACTTGAAGTTTGTGCACACAGATAAAATTGATGTAGAAGCTTCTACCACGCTTCGACCCTCCAATGGCTCAGAGGATTCACCATCTATCTGAGGATATTTGTGTAGCATATGGTACTGAGTCCTTGAAAAGAATAATAAAATCATGAGTATGTGGCCTGATATTATCTTCAGTAGTCAGACATGTGAGGAACATAATTATGAGTTTTGACTGTTCCGGTGACCATGTATGGTAGAATATATGAAGGTTTGTTCAGGAAGAGCATATTTTTGTAGAAAAAGTTCCCACCTTATATTTTGTAAGATAAGCGAGTGGTTGTAATATATTTGAGAGGAAATAATAAGCACTTTTGAGATAAAAGAAATGATTAACAGTGAATGTATGTCCTTAGCGTATTATTACAGGAGGGAAACATGCTAGCTAGCTCAAATGTGGGGTTTCTAGGATGATGATTGAAGCACATTCTCATGCACATGCATGTGGTATATGAAGACTATACTGAAAAAATTAGAGCAAGAATGATGATATAGAAAACATGGATATCTTTTTCTGGTATATATGAAGCCTATTTGTTTTTTTCTAATAAAGCTAGAGACCAATAGGCTAGTCTTTTTTACCAAGTTGGTTTCAGTCCCCAAAATTGCCATCACAGTATTAGAGTTCAAATTAGCTTAGATGGACTGGTGAACACAAAGACTAAAGGAGAGACTCGCAAATGTCAGTTTAGGGGTCCAAAATATAAGAAATTGAGTGACACTAGCACATAAGGAAGAGTGCTCAAAAGCACGTGTGTGTGAAATATGAAGTCCAATATTATTTTGAAAATTGAGGAGTCAATAAGGGTGTTTGTTATCAGCAAATTCTTTGTAGAAGCATTACAGTGATCTATACCACTTCTTCAATGAAAATTTGTTTCGCTTAACCTACTGTTGGAGCATTACACATGTCATGCCTAGGGAAATGCAGTATATATATATTTCCATACTTCCATACTACTATATAAAAGCCTTGAAGCATTTTAACTGTCTTTTGGTCATAATTATCTTTCCCATTTTATCTTTATCCACTTTCTTAAACCTCCTATAATAACTCCTATAACTACTATAACTTCCCACGTTGACAATAAGTCCTTCAACTTCCTTTTTAGTGTTGAATTTTTTTTTTAATTTTTTAAAGAATTTAATTTAAATGCATTCACAAATACCATTAATAATAATGGAAAGTGCCAACTCATACAAGTAACCACCCATTATAATGAGGGACCTACCATGATTTCTCACTTTCCCCTATTTCTATTGGTTGACAATGTAAAACTATTTTACACTATCAGTGCATATCAATTAAACTCTTTTTTAAATAATATTTTCTTTCTCAAATACTACATATTTTGAAAAATTAATAATTGTAAATTGATAGACATAGAACTGCCTGACAATTTGTTAGTATATATAAAGGGGCGGAGCATTCTAACTGCCCCAAATTTTTTTCCTATTTTGCCATCACATTATGTCATTTGATATTTATATTTAGTATTCTAAAATTGTAAAGCAAGGATAAAGAGGTAACTTTATATTTCTTAATCTACTACACTTATTATCCAACTCAGTCGCACCGCTATCAGGAACTGTTCACGTAACTCCACTACCCCCACCACTTACAATTGTTGTCCCAGACCCACCTTTCTAACCCATTTCAAAAACCAAAAACACTTTCGCAGGCTTAACAAACCTGTCTAAGAAATACAACTTTGGCACAACAGTGTCGTGTGTATAGGTTCTAATTAATATATAAAAATATATAAAAATATAGACAAATAAATATATTTAGTTGTAATAATGTCTAAAAACCATCTCAATACTTAGCATCGGAGAGCTCTATTTCATGCTATACATGTACAAGGAATAATAATATTGAAAGGAGATCTCACTTGATAATAAACTATCTTACATTAACTTGATTATTTATGAATCAAATTCAACAGCACCATATAGATAAAGTCATCATCCAATAACATATCCAATTTATGGTATGCACCTTCCAATGATGTGCAAACATTAGAGTTTAATCTCCTCTCAGATATTCATCTTAATATTAGTTGTTTGATAAGTGCCAGTCGCTTTCAACAAAGTAATTCTACATGTGTCACAGGCCAGCTTCCCTACAGCTGTGTGAATTATACCCCGTGAGCCACCGTCGTACACTCTTCTTTAGTAGTCACGCCAATTTTTTAATTTTGGGCCTAACAGCTGTAAGACTTGGATACAAGTTATATATATTGTACTGATCAATTTGCCGAGTTGAATCATCAGCTAGTTATCACCAGCAAATGTGCGGAAATACTACACTGCACAATAGCAACTATGCTGAATAAATAAACACTTGGATGGTTTTTATCGTGGCCAAGTTCAAAAGGCCGATACATGGGATCGCTTGTTGCAACCTACTTTTTGTTCCTTTATAATTTCTAAAAATTTTTTTTCGGTACAAAGTGGGATTCGTGATACGATGTACAAATTTAAAATTTTTTTACGTTTCACTCGCCCACCCAACCATTTATGGTTATGCGACCTCCACATTGCTCTTTGCCTTCTCTTTTAATTAGATCAACTGTTTCGCACGATACTTTGGCCACTTTATTTTCGTAATAAATAGTAGCACTATGCTGATTCTATAATAATACATTCGTTGATCCAATTTTTTTTTTTTTTCATTTCTTTTACATAAAGTCCTTTTCGTGTGAGATAAGATATTTCTATTGTTCAAAATAGCTTGCATTATATGATGTATATTGTGTTATGAGTCAAAGGATTGAATTAAATTAATTAATTTTCGTCTAAAACATATCGTTAACCACGATATTCACATTTTCTTAACCACCGAAACTTACATCTATTAATCTAATGAACATAGATTTAGGATCACGTGTATCATTAGGTGTCGAAGAAATTGACTTGTTCATATTAAATGAGGCCAGCATGAATAATTTGGTTAATTTCATAGTCGATGAAAATCAATCAAATTAAATACATCATTCATGATTGAGATCTCAATGTTAAATGTGTCATATGATTTTGCAGTAGTATATTTGGCAACTTAAGATCAGTTTCGCTTAAATAATTAATTAATGATTTGGATTTATTGTATTAATTCATCTTTCTCAATGTGAGGACATCACATTTTTCACGTCACTCTTTTGCTTTCTATAGCCAATTCATGACAATAAGAACTCAGTATAATCTTGTTGGGTTATACTTGTCATGCTCGAGGTAAAAATGAAGATATTTATTGGCAAAAACGGGTTCTAGAGTCCAAGGGTCCCAAGCTCTACAGGAATGGCAACAGCAACCAAAATCAAAGGAGTATCGTTGTCATGTTTAGCCATATCAATAACAAAGATTAATGTTCCCGTCAATATGCTGGCAATGTTGCCAAGAAAGGAAAATGGGAACATCAAACCAATTCTGATCATCATGTGTCTGAACGTTTTTTTTTTTCGTCTAAGACCTTGCTAACTAGCCACCTTCAAAGTTTCCTTTTCTATCTTGTCCAGGTTCAGACCCAGGTTATGTGACCTGTTGCTGATAGCAAATAATGCCGGCTGAAAGAGGTGACAAGAGATAGGGAAATGAATTTTGTACTTCATCTTTAAACATCTTCTTAGATACCTTATGCGTCGGGTGAGAAAGAAATATAATAAAAGAATTGAAAAGAAAAATTCTAAATATTTTTTAACATGTATCCCTAGTAATGTCCATGATTGATGTCTAATTTGATTTCCATTATCTGAACATAATAATTTAAATTAACATTTAAATCGATATATAATGATCGCAATTTAAATAAGTGTAGATTTTATTTATGTAAATATCAAATTAATATATTACTTTTATTAACATTGTAGATCAGCTTTTAGTAAATACTGTATGCTGATTTAGATGTCTATACATGATGTATAAAACACATCTCTTCAAAAAAAAGAACTCTCTTAAATAAATCACCTGAAAAGAAAAGTCATGGTATGTTTACCAAAGGGGTGGCATCTTTACATCATTTGAAATTCATGCACATATAAGAGAAGCGAAAGTGCATCATGAAATCCTTCCAAGCGCGGCAAACACTAATTGAGGACGATGGCTATGAGCTTTTTGTCCCTTTGCATAAATTCTCCAACGAATATAAAATGAGAGAAAACCGAAAATTCAAAGGCAAAGGACCTGCTGACCCTGATGCATTTAATGAATTGTTGCGTTCAGCTTGAGCTGTGTTACGTGTATTAGTTATATGCCATATTCGTTGCCTTATATCTAATATCTTAGGCAATAGATTCCGACAGCAGGCAAATGTAACCAGGTTTTGATCGCATTGATAGTTCTCCCCATGTGTCTATGTACACAGTCTCGTTTCTAAGAAGCTAACTTTTGGAACATAATCGGTATAAATTATGATGAATTCCCCTACTTTGTGTTAGATAAATTATGCTTTTCATGAAAAAAATTTTTGGACTCACAATTTCTAACTCTTGCTGTCTTTGTTCTAGGGAAAATTAAAGGTAAGCCACGAGACATAGTCCAGTAGTGAAAGATTAGTATAACGAAATCTTAAGTAGTTCAAACAACCCTATTGAAAACGGAGAACGACAACAAAGGAAAGGTCTCTACTGAACTCAAGTTTTAACATGGGTTAGATTAAACATACAACAAAGGAGTACTTTCTTCAAGTGTCAGATTCTTAATATCAGGGTTTCACAGGAATCTTCAATAATGCTATTCAACTGATCAAAACAGTTGGAGTCCGATCTACATAAACTTTGTATGTGGCACATGCAGTCAAACAGACTCTCAAAAACTCAACATTGCTCTCACCTTTTTCTCTCGAATCGAAGTATATATTATCACTATCTATTCCACAGTGTGCATAAGTCTCCTATAGACTTATTGCAATAATGATCCTCACAATTGTCTTGTTTAATTAATTTTTGATAATCCATAGTTATAATTTTCAAATTATTATATTTTGCGGGTAAAAGTATACTTTTCCCCCTTTGATCACGTAATTTTATAGCACATTATCCCTACGGGGTGAGAGTGTAGATAGTGTTGAATGTGATTTCAAGATATATATACTACCAGAGATCAGCTGTTTATAACTATGGATAACTAAATTAAAATAAATAAATAAATTAAAAAAAAAAGGAATGAAGGTAAATGTATCCCATATGTAGAAAGATAATATGTGAACCTATGTTACTGTACAAAATTATCTACACAGTGTAGTTTGCATGGTCCCCTCAACAACAGCTCACCATTCACCAATTAAATTTCAGGTTATCTCTGATGAAGATACTCAAAGCTTGACGTTACCTCATAGCTCATATGCCATCTATCATATGTTCAAGTAGGGAGCAATTAATTAATATTTGTTTTTTATGGAAACAAATTGTTTTTTTGATGAAATTTTTTTATGGAAACAATTAATTAATTAATATTTGTAATGTATATATGTGATTAATTTCGTAGAAAAGCATGAGAACTGGGTATAACTTTCTACTTAGTATTTTACCCATTTTGTGTAATTTATCGCGTTTAACCATTAGAGAAAACTCGACATTTTATAACATTAATGAATTAAGGGAAAGGGATTTAACCAAGATATAAGATTTATTCCCAATATTATGGGTGGTGCATATCTTTATGCCACAAATTAAAACATACAGTATTAGTATGCCAGCAAACCCAGCATCAATCAGAAGCTGTGTCGGCTGGATCGATGTTTCAAGATTGGGTTTGACACAATTATTACTCATTTTACTGAGTAATCATCATGCCCTAACTGTGGAAGGATCCTTATCTGCATTCTCTAAGGCATATATTAGCTTTCAGTTCTCACTAATGTTGGTACAATTAGAAACATTGTGAGCTATTACAGCGTCTTGGCCGTTCACTTTTACCAATGTTGATCTTTTATCCCGCTGGTTGTTTTCAAAATTGAAACCCCATATCTCCATCTTTGGAGGACATTATCATTTAGTATCTTTGTTATGTTTGCCTTTAATTGGGATGTCTCAAACTTTTTAGGTAAGAACCTAGGCCAGAGATCTATGGTGAAAGTGAGAGAGGTTTATTTATTTAATTACTTGGCTGATTATTATTGAACTTTTGCTCACATCCCTTCAACCGTTAATGTAGGACAAAAGGATAAGCACATGCATTTTGTCCTTCTTTCTAATAATCTTGTTCTGCTAGATCAAATCAAACTGCTATTTACCAATAGGGTCGATTGTAGTGATAAACGAGTTGCATTTTTAGGGGGAGAATCATATTTAAATATAGGAGAAGTCAATTATTAAACAAAAGGATACTGTTTATTAATAGGGATCGATTGTAGCAGTAGTAAGCGAGTTGCATTTTTAGGGAGAGAATTATGGTTTAAATCTAGGAGAATATAATTATTGAGAGGATCTATCAATCGTGATAGTGTCTAAAGGTTTAATCTCAGAGCGATATACCCTATAAACCAACGAATAATCAAGTTACTGTTTATTCTGTTATAGCTTGAATGCTTTTACTTGTTTCCCTAATTAATTCGAGAGTCTATGCTTTTAGGTTCAATGAAAGATGCAGTTATGGCTCATATAATCTTGCCAAAAGCCATAGTGGAAGGATCAATATCATCAACAAGCATCATGTGTAAGGTTCATGGTCCCCCACAAGTAAGCCGATGTAGCAACTAGAGAAAAACAGTGTGATAAAGGCACTGTTGTGCTATCTTCACCGCAAAGTATAAAATCCAATGAGGAAGACAAAGATAAGATAGAAAGAAAACAGAGAAGCAGAGTTATCAGGCATTGGCATTTCTCCTAGCACATCTTGTCTATGTCCCCTTCTCACTCCTGTTGGCATGTGATGAACTTCTAGCTCTTAGCTAAATAGGCAAAACCCTTCCACCACTTTCACTGGCTAACGTTTGGCCAGCAATACTTTGGGTTAGATTCCATATGGGAATGACTTACACTTGAGCTTCAAGACCCATCACACAAGTTGGACCCATTGCTTTCGGGACCATTTTTGTGTTTTTATCATGTCTTTTCACTAGCATTAGAATGACCCTTTAAGCTGAAGTTAAACAAAAAGGGATACCTACAACTTAGTCCTTTCCAAATGTCATCAGCTTGTAGAATACTAAAGTAGCGCTTGCATTCACATATCTACTACATAACCTTTTTGACTAAGGAACTACTGCTATGTCTGGAGCAATGATTTTTTTAACAGCTTCAGTATGCATTT
The DNA here is from genome assembly GCA_031439585.1 of Pterocarpus macrocarpus. Taxonomy (NCBI): domain Eukaryota; kingdom Viridiplantae; phylum Streptophyta; class Magnoliopsida; order Fabales; family Fabaceae; genus Pterocarpus; species Pterocarpus macrocarpus. Next base: position 3,309,527 of record CM062520.1, on the reverse strand, counting down.
CAAAGAGGCAGCATCTCCTTTTTATGCAGACAAATTTCAGTTTTGAAACTGACATGTTGATGTATGTGTCGAAGTTGCCTGTCTTTTGGGGTGAACTACCATTTTCCTTTATGACTGTCATATCTAATAATTCTCATTCTTGTTATCATAATTGCTAGTTTACATCTAAGCATTAGGTGGTAACTAATACTTGTATGGTACTTTCAACAAATCAATATATGACTTGGACTTGATCTATATGGCAGCATGCTGCCAACTCTTCGAGAACTCAAAAAAATGGTATTGTACTAACTGATTTGCAACATCCACATATAGTGTCATTATAGTACAAAAATAAAATAATAAAGAGAAACTGTAAAAGACTTGAGCACAAGAAACTATGTTAGATAATTTTGTCCATCCAAAGAAGTGATGATAAATACATGAGGCGGGGTCTACCAGATGGTCCATACCAAGAATCACTCACAATGAGGCCCAACATGATGAGACGTGGCCCTCAAGAGCACAATGGAATTGAAACTGAGCACAAAACACGAGTATATACCTTTACTTTGAGAGACTGCACTTTTTTTTTTTTTTTGCCTTTTATTTTTGTGACCAGAAGCCAGTAAGAGCAAATCTCCTGCGCCAAACCATATTATATATTTGAAATTAAATGTTACCTTTCCTTGCAAAAACATTGTCTTGGTTCCATGTTTAATGTTTACCTTGCTAGCTAGCTACTTTCCCTTCTAGAAAGCACAAATTAAAAAGAAGAATAACTGGCAGACAAGAAAGAGGATTAAGACACCTAAAGAGGATTATTTCCAAATCAGGGATCACATCACATGCATCATCTGATTACTTTATTCTCATTCAACTCTAGTTACTATCTGCTCAAATTCACAAGTTCTTACAAACGCAACTTGCTTCCACAAACAAATTCTTAAATGACTAATCGTTTCTACACTGAAAGACAACATATTTGCCAGCCTCAGGAATTAAATACGGCCTGTGTATCAGAAGCAGCAGATAGTTTGAGTCATTTTATTGAGTATTACAATATAAGAAGATACTTCAACCTTGGAAGAAGCTTTTACTTCTAAAAAAGTTTTAAGAGATACAAATCATTCTTGGAGCTACATGTAACATCTCAAACTTTTGGGATATTTAAGCTTTGACATGATACTAAAATCCCTTTGAGCAAGTGGTGAAGAATTTGATCTTTGATGTCATCACTATAAAGAGGATAGGCTTCTTCTGAACTTCAAATTAGAAGGGCTGTCAACAATTGAAGGATAAGTAATTAAAATCAACGGATACTTCTATCCACAGAGAGTGCTGAAAGAAATACAGGATTAGCAATTACATGAATTTGCAATGATTGCATTAATGTGTATTTTGTTATCGTGGAATGAAAACATTCTTGGCATTTTTAATTGCAGTATACCTGCATGTGCTACAATGATAGGTGTATTGGTGCACCCTCACATCTGACCATCAATCTTGCGAGGTGTGTGATGCATCACAGAATTCGCCAGATAAGACAAAACTACTTTTTCATTTATTTGAATATGCAGTGCTGATAGGATATAATATTCTGCATACTTGTCAGTGAAAAAAAATGCTTCAAGAAAGGGTAACTTTAGTGTTACAAACACTAAACTTGTAATGATTAGAAACAAAACATATTTATACAGGCTATTAGTTTGATTGGCGACTAGTCATCCACAAGGTTGCGTGCTGTGCTGTTTTTGTATGAAACATCACTCTTCTAAACAACATTTCACTCATTTCTACATCATTAGATTTAATTATGGTTTGTGTTTCATAAATCCACATACAATCCAGGGCTCTGCACATTTATTGTCATTTTGTGTCTCCTTTAGTGTTGTTCATTCATAATTACCTTAAAATTTGCAAAAGCTGTCTCGCTTCCAGAGAAAATTTCAAACTTCCCCACTTTCTTAAATCACTTGAATCAACACTTTTCTCTCTTTGCATTTTCTCTAGTTCACATCCGGCAGACCAAAAAAAGAAAAAAGAAAAACCTCTTTCAAATCATGCAATAGATCGCACTTGGGGAATAGGCAAGGACAACATTAATAAAGTTATCAGCATGATATACACATATTGATTCATCTTGGCATTTAGCACACTTTTTTAATTCCAATATCAGTTGAAGAACTTGACTGAAATAGAGGGGCAAATTCTTAACTGTAGTAAAACCGTTTCTCCCAATATTAACAAGATAAACAAACAAAATTGCACTGTATCTTTTTCCCAACTTGAGAGTCAGCTTGAACAATGCCTCACCCCACAAATTTATTTTCTTATGAAATTCCATTATCCTTAAAGCAGAGGAGGATGGAGACAGAGAATGAGTGGCCGATGATTTTGGCATTGTATATCTTCATCTTACTTGTGCTGCTATTCCTCTTTCCTTTCTTTTCATCTTCCCTTTCCTATTTGGTTTTTTATCTGCACATGTTTCCCTTTTGCAGCATCCTTAACTTCTTCTTTCTGCAATAGATGAAGTTTAAAAATGCCTATTTAGTACCATTAAAAATGTATAGAATGCCATCAAGGGAACAACTTGTGCTTAAATAATATGCATGTTATTGTTGAGATTTCACATACCAATGGATCTCTTGCAATGGAGAACTGCCTCATATATTGAGCTTTCAGAATCACAGGACTTGCGCCAGTCATCTGCAGAATAAGCTACACTAATCCGTGGCGATGTTTCAGAATAGTATCCCCTATTCTTCACTGACTCGCTCCTTTTAACAACTTTTTCAGGATTTGAACTAGACTTGTGACCCCTCAATCTTCTACACAAAGGCCTTAAGAAGTTCAGATACTTCTGAAATATTCTCCTTGACATTGTCCTGCATCTTTTCAAGGAAGGACATCTGGAATGAACGGCAGGAGCCACAATTTTCGGTGCATGTGAAGAGGAAGGCTTGCTTGGATTGGCATCTGAGGCCTCATATGCTTCCATCTTCAATGATTCAACAAAGAGAGGCATAAGGTAACCATTGGAGAAGAGCTCATCTGCATCAACAAGGGTGAGAGGGGACTGTGAAATTGGGAAGTCAAACTTGAAATCCTGAGAGTTCTTGAAGAATCTTTTGGAGGGTGGCATTCTTGGATCCATCTCAATGAAGGAAGCTTCATCAGAAGCATCAAGGGAAGTTCTGAGGGAGTTATCTAGGCTTTCTAGTGATGGTTTAAGGTTCACTAGCCAACTGTAAGAGAAGCTTTCAATAGAAAGAGGCTGGGAAGTTTCCATGGCTTCTAACTCTCAAGGTATGGAAGGAATCCTGAAAATATTTGACAAATTGGAGAGTGTAAGGGAAGGTGATATACAAGATGGGCTAAAGCTAGCAAAGCCTCTCTTCTTATGCAGCATATCTTTTAACTTGTGTCATATATATATACCTTAATAAATCATCTCTCTCCAACAATTGGGTATGTGGCTGTCTGGCAAGAGACAATGAAATTTAATAATTGGAATTGAGAAAAGAAGAAAAGAAACAGAAATGTGAGCCCCCACTAGGCCCATAATGTCTTGTTGCATCAGTAGTTAACCTCACCCTTTCTTTTTAATCATTTGCCGCCTTTAAAATTTTTACAAAAGGAGTTGGTTTGTTTCTAGAACTTGAACTAATTTATCATATCAGATTCTAATTAATGAAAAATCAGGAGGAGGTTCATGCATACAATTCAGATGTAGGTACATCAGGAATCCACAAAATTAAGCACAACTGGTCTCTTGCTTTGGAATGTTGCCTTTAAGCTTTTGTTCAGTAGATCAAAAGTAAGCAAGGAGAATCTTTGTAATTACATGCGCTGAATTGAGAATAAAAAAAAATAATTAGTTCAAATCCTCCAAATTTGTTCTGTCCTAAACCAATGTTCTAAAACAATATGGCTATATGGTGGATTTTTCCCTAGTGTGCTATGTTTGGTTGTTGTCTTCTTGTGTTATGATAATATTTGGATGGATATGACCATCTTGGAGGGGTGATTTCATCACTTTGATGATCACCTCGCAACTGCTGCAACATAAGGTTGAACATAAAGGATAAAATATCCCATTGTACCATATTCATTATTTGCATGTAACCTAAATGGCATGGATATGCATATTTTATTGGACCATTATTATATGCATGAGATACTCTAGACAGCATTATTGTTTTCAGGAAAGAGAAAAGCGGTGTTCCATAGGTCTGCAGGGTCATGCATTTTCTTTTTTAAAAAAACTATACGCCAGATTAGAGTCTTATTCAATACACATGATGCTAAATATATATCAAGAAATTATGTTATGAGTAAGCTTCGCCATTGAAATATTCCACTGGCAAATCTATAGTGGGACAAAATGTCTCCAACAATAACATTGAGTATATTTGGTTTTCCGTTTGGAAATCTCATATCATCGTTTGGGCAAAAACCTCTTTCTTATTGGTTTTGTTAAACTATATGAAAAACCAAACATGCTGTAAGTTCTTTGGAAGAAAAATTTCCTTTGACTCAGCTCGTAAATCTTCTATAATAAGTGCAAAATCGTGTTCTGCTTTCACATAAGAATAACTTATTTGAAAACTCATCTATCAGTATGAAATTGGTGTGGTAGCAAAGAAAGTAGTTACAAGAATAGTTACATAAGTTACATAAATGATAGCAGGAAAAAATTATAAGACATGGATTCATAGTAAAAAGAAAAGTTTTTGAGTAAACACCTATTTTAGTGTCAATACGAGATCAATTTGGTTTATCAAAGAAAACTAACATGATAAAATGTAACATAAATTTGATCTTTCAAAAAAAGTTAACATCAATTAATGTCTCAATCGACATCAATTTAGTTTCTTAACCAAGAGGTCCATTTACTGCTATTTGTACATTTTTCATACTTACAGAACTAAGCTGATGTCAATTTTGTTTGGAGGAACAAAAATAGTTTTTATTCATATGTTTTTTAAAATTTAGGAATATTAGTGATTCAGCCAATTGACGATGTTTAAAGAGTTGCTAGTAAGTAATCACATTTTGAATTAATTAAGTATTTGAGTGGTTAATTATCCCTACATTATAAGTATTTTTATCAAATTTTGCATATAATTTTTTCCAAATAAAAACATACAAATATGAATTAGAAACCAATTGCAAACCGCTAGGGTACTTACAACATACAACACAAGAACAAATTTAAAAAGGACAATGGACATGTTCTCTTCCTAAAGGCAAGCAGAAATGGATAAATTACTTGATTACACTACCACTAGAGTACTTGAGACACATGTAGCTGTATAGGATGTGCTTGAATCAGGTCTACAAAAATATGAAATCTGAGGCGGAAGAAAAAATATCACGAGGTTTTCATGGTAAAGAAATTTCGGGCTTTTTCATCCACTACAAGCCTTGTGTGGTGCTGCATACAATTCTCCTATAGTTTAAATGTCAGTGAAACTATATGTCCTTTTCATCCTTGAGATGAACTATTTAGTTTTCAAAAACCAACTTCATTCAAAAATTTAAAATAGGAGACAAGGGCCCCTGGGTTTGTCGGATAAAGAAGTTGACATGAACAAAGGTTTTCGGGACAAAAGCCACTAAGCCAGGACAGCAGAGTGACTTGAAACCAATTGGTCCCCTCTCCTATGTCCCCATTTAAGACAATAAGTATTGGCTGCTAAATCCAACACTCATTAATGTAGTCTAATTCTGAAAACAACGTTACACCATTCATGCAAGTACAAATGGACCTAAGAATGACAGAAAAAATTTACCTGCAAGAATAATATATAGTTTGCAGATAAACTTCACAGTGGAGAATCAAAGCCAGCTAGCTCAGTTAGAGCCGTTTGTACAATAATTCTCAATCTGGGGCCATGAAGTAAGGATGTTAGAGTACCATGGTAATCTTATAATATTCTGTACTGATTAAATGAAGCCACAAATTTCTGTTTCATAGATGTCTTTAACTGTTCAGGTTTCAGACAATACCACTCCTGAAATATTTTATTTGTACTTTTTGTCTAGATTAGGCTTGTAGTGTAGACTTCAAATCTATCGAAGTTGGGTGAAAATTTGCCCCAGAAAAATTCATATCAAACTCTACAAGCTGGGGATGTTAGTTTCATATTGTACCTACCATCACTGCTAACATTTTTGGGAGTATCACTGCCACTCATGTCTACAGTTGTTAAAAGTATTGACAAAAGTAGTACAACCAAACCCTTCTCACTTTCCTCTTTTAATTGCTCATGAGTAGAAGTGGGACGTGGAATTTTTTATTTTTTTACTTTTGGGTGAATGAAGTGCATCTTTTTATAATGAAATCTTGGTCAAGGCATCAGAGGAAACTCATGATGCCAACAAGAAGACAATAGTCATAAACTATTATTATTTCATAATATATCTAGAAATACAAAATCAAGCATTCCAACATCTATGCAACAACATTAATGGCAACAGGTTCCTATACCGATTGTACAATACAAAGGCAGCGCCAATTACCATTGTAAGAATTACAAGAGGTAACATCCTTCTCCATGTTAAAACATGCGTTGGCAAAAGCTACTGAACTAACTAGTATGGCACACCGTATAAGTAAGTACTCGGTTAATGATGGAAGAAGAAAACCATGGAAGAGAATCTCCTCCCATAGGGTGCGACAAATTGGGACAACCACTGCATAGAGGGCCATTGTCACATGGGCTTGTGCTACAGTTGATTTCACTACACTTGAGATGTACCAGAAGTGGTAGAGAAGAACTAGCAATTTCAAACTAAACACTGTTTAATAAAAAACTAGTCCACTAATTCATTTTTACACATGCCAGTTTTATTTTGTACCTTGTTACATTGGTTTTTCGGGTTGCCAAACAGCCTCTTAGATTCGCTAGTGACAGCTGATTGAAAGGGGGAACATGAGGCACCATAAACTACCATCAAACTGCAATTTTCCTTGAAGTTTAAGTTTGAAAAGTCAGATGAAAATGGTTGAAACTTTGCAACGTAAAAATGAAGCATTGTTGTCCCAGCCACACCTTCAGCAACATTGGTCAAGAGGCATGCAGTACAAAGTTTTCCCTCTGCATGTATGATATTCTCCTTTCTAAACCATGCTGTATGAGCCAAGAACACAACTATGCAAGATCTTACCAACCAAAATTATCATGCAATCCAGGGGAGCATAATCTGCATAAGCAACTTATAGTTTACCTTTCTAGATATGATGCAAGCCGTACTAAGAAACCGACCAACATGACAAAGTAACAGTAAGTTAAAGCCTTCAAATTAAAATAGAAAACGTAAAAAACATGCCCTTGTTTCTTGTGAAAATATTAATACACCTCAGATAACTTAAAGGAGTCGTGATTTTCTTCCGCATTCTGAATAAATGCTTACCAATACTAGCTCCCTCCTATCCGTAACACACTATAGTAACTTAGTTCACTGTCATCTTATACTATACTGGTACATTGATATATGTCTTACATGTGGTCTCTCTACCTATAAATATAATTACCCTAATCATAGTGAACCTTTGCAGATCCCAGTTGTTAGAGATGAACATAGAATACCATACTGCCCACACCAATTTATTAGTACCATATGAATGGCAACTCAGTTTCAACACTCTAACTGGAGTGGTGTCAATAAACTCATCCTCATATTCGGCCACCGAAAGCTCAATACCAGTTAATGAACACTCTTCTTGACAGCATGCATTAAGTCACTGGCTGATTCTTTAAGAGCTGATTTGTTGGCTTTAACATTGCTCATGTTGTTTAGCCGACACCTACAAAAAGTGTCCCGCATATAACATACATCCAACGAGATATGTGCTTTGAATCACCAAAATCCACTTAAAATATGCAATATGAAGCTTGTGAGGAATCACAAAAACAGTTTTTTTTTTAAGGGATACCAATATCTTTTACAAATGAGTAGTCATCAGCCTACTAATTTGAATTATATATATTTTTATATTATTGCTTTAAAAAATAGAATATATAACTTAATTTTGGCCACTAACTACTCGAGATACCCGCAATCTTAAAAACTTAAAAAACTTTTTTTTTTCTTCATATTTTTGGTCGAAAAATTTAAAAAGTTCAGAGAAATCCCGTAACTACATCTTCTATGGGCCTTGAATCTTCAGAAGGTAACAACGCCCAGATACTCAAACAAAAGGAAGAGCTTTGACCCAAAAAAATCCAAAAGGATGGTTTTTTGTTTTTGGTCATAAAAGGAAAGGCTTTCTAATTCCCTTTACATCCCTCAACACGGCAAACTTAATTCTCTTTAAGATTTGAACCCAATAGACCTTGCTCAGGCCCAAATTTTCCATTATGGCCCACAGAGTACGTCCAAGGACATGCACGAAAACGACATCGCTTCAAGTTGACACATGAATTGATAGCAATTTTTGGAGGACCAAAAAATTAAAATAGCAATTTTTGCATCAGAGCATATACCTATTGGCCAAAAAAAAAAAAAAAAAGTTTTTTTTTAAGCATTTAATTTGAATATACTGGTAGTATAAAAAATTTTTATATATATTCAATCATATATTATCACATTAGCAAAAATCTTTGATATAACTACCCACTATTTAAATGGTCATGTAAATAGAAGATTTTGATTAAATAACAATATAAAAAAATTTACACTATCCATATATCCCAATTAAACTCTTTTTTTTTAATATACTATTTAGCAACATCATCAACAGCAAGCAAGGTTGAACGATATTTTGAAAGCACACACTTGGTTCGTTCGATACAAACGAGGCCCTTTCAAAACCCAAGTCCCAACCCAACGCTGCTGTCTTCTAAGAACCTCCGCCAAATTTAGCGTCGATTTTTCCCACCTCCATACACCGCCTTCTTGTACTTCACACCTTCTTCTTCTTCTTCTTTCAACCCATTCTCTCTCTCTCAATGGCTCAGGTTGTGGCTACACGATCCATTCAGAGCACCCTTTTGTGCCCCGGCTCTGGATCTGCTCATGACAGGGCACAGAAGCTGTTAAAGCCTCCAACTTTCGCTTCCAAGGTGTTCCCATTGGAAGGGAACAAGTGCCCCCAAGTTGGCTTCAGAAGCTGCAGGATCAGTGCTAGGAAATCTGCACCTGCTGAAGTCATCCCCGTGTCACGCGAAGATGATCCAAAGGTTCGTGCTTTCTTCTGTCTCTTGCTAAAGTTTTAGTCTTTGTTTTGTTGATTGGTTGCTGAGAAAAATGATGGGAAAGTATGGGAATTTGAGATTTTGGGGTAGGACCCCGGATGTTGAAAATGGTGGAAAATGCAAGTGGTTGTGAGTTTCTTGAGATAAAAAAAATGTTGTCACCCTTAACAACAGAATGGAGTTCGTGAAAAAATGAATTTCATCATTGAATTTAGTATTGACTGGTTTATAGACAGAGAGTGTATATGAGAACTAACTAACTAACTTCTAGCTGTTTGTGCCAGCTGTATTTACATCAGGTGCTAACTAAATAACAGAAGGAGTTAATATGTGCATAAATTAGTTGCATATTTAGAGTTAGTTGCAGCTTCAGAACTATTTGAAAGTCTTAACCCTTGTTGTGTTATTGGTGGTTAGATTGAGGAGCATTTGTTGCATTTGCGGGGTATGCAGCAGCTCGGCGACACTTCAGTTGGAATGTGGTCGAAGCCCACGTTTAGGCGCAAGACAAAGATAGTTTGTACTATTGGTCCTTCCACCAATACCAGGGAAATGATTTGGAAGCTGGCTGAGGCTGGTATGAATGTTGCTCGCCTCAATATGTCTCATGGAGACCATGCCTCGCATCAGAAAGTTATTGACTTGGTTAAAGAATATAATGCACAATCAAAGGACAACGTAATTGCAATCATGCTTGATACTAAGGTAAGTTCTTGTTCATTCAAGTATTCTTCTTATTATTATTACTACTATTTTTTCTAGACAAGGATGCTATGCTATATTATATTTCTATAATCACAATTTAGTATTGGACTTAAACTAGATAGTGTCATAAAAAATAATTTCATTGAATGCTACTTATTCACTCATTTGTGCTGAGAAAATAATGCATAAAGAATGTGGTGAGGACATTTGTCAAGTTACTGTTATTGTCCAAATATTGTTTATATCTTTAAATAAAATTAGCGAATGAAAGACATTAAAACTCATTGAAGGCTGTAACCTGAAACTTCCATCTTGTCTACGGATGAAAGGTCTGGCAAATAATTTTTAGCGTTATACGCTACGTACAGGACTGTCCTGAAGGGTGCCACAATGAAATGACTCCATTTTATTTTTATTTTCTTCCTCCTTTCTGTTGTAGCACCCCTTGTGATGATTGTGACAACTAGTATATAGTGTTCTTCTTTGTAGGGTTGACTAAGGTTTCTAGGTGAATAGCAGCATGAAGTAGTGATTAATTATATGGGAAATGGGATCATATGGCAGAGTATGAACATATGTATCTGTTACTTAAATAAATTTCTTTTTATATTATATTTGGTTAGTTCAGTTACAGGTTATTTTAAGGAGAAAAAACTGGAAATAATAATATATAGATTTTTTCGTCCTTGTCTTTTAATAATTGTGTTTTCTTTCTAAACTGTCTTTGTTAGATAGGTTTCTTTGCTTATGGTACTCAATTCTTAGGATTTCTTTTGTCTGATTGATTCATCATACAAATGAAAGGTCCTGTATTAAATAGCTGCTAGTTGTTGTAAAAAACTAAAACATAGAAGTTTAACAGTTCCTAACAGTTCCTTTTCCCCTGTAAGTAATATCAGTTAGAAATTTCTCCCATAAGCATAATGCATTTTTGAGGTTGTGGTTTGGAACTTTGGACTGTTATAGGAAGGGAATGCAAGGCAAGGAGTAGGGCTATTTTATATAATAATAGTCCCTCTCTGGTGTTTTGCAATGGGACCAGGTAGCCGTAGTGCATTGGGCCCCAGTATTGGTGTTGTCTTTATATAGATTGCATTTTGTCACCATATAAGCATAATATAGATTGCATTCTAATTAGCCCCTCGATTACTCCATTGATTGATTGTAATCAAGTTATAAATAAGAGATCAAGTGCGCAGCCGAAATGCAAAATTTCTCTCGAACACTCTTGGTTTTGGCATTATTCTATTTATGTCAAGAATTATTTGTTGCTGTGTCATATGATAATTCTTTTCCTTTGTTTTCAGGGTCCTGAGGTTAGGAGTGGGGATCTGCCACAACCAATCACATTAACAAGTGGGCAGGAATTCACTTTTACTATCCAGAGAGGTGTTGGAACTGCAGATTGTGTTAGCGTGAACTATGATGATTTTGTCAACGATGTGGAAGTTGGGGACATGCTTCTTGTTGATGGTATGGTGATCAACTGATCAGCTAAAATGTTAAAATTACTGACCAATTTGCTTTGTGGTCAAGGAAAGCATTTAAATATTGGGGGATATATTTTTATTATCCTTCTCTAACTTTTATTGAAGAGTTGTCCTGCCATGTGGGCAAGTATCGTAGTCTTTACAAAAGTAATATATCGTTAGAGGTAGGTCTCCCTACAGAGTGTGGTAACTTGCTGGTGAAAATAGCTTATTTTTGCATTTTCATCTGTTTATATACCTGGATTGCTTTTTTTTTTCTGGAAAAAAGAAAAAGGAAATTCTATGCAATATATTTTCGATCAAAGATGGTTGAAATAAAAGAATCTATACACAAGTATTTGTAATCTATCATTAATATTATCCTACCTTCCTTGCATATTTAATTTTATTGAGGATGAGAAGCTACTGTATCCACAGATTGTTAGTAATATTCACTTACAAAAGTTTCAGTAAAATATATAAATTAAACCAAACTTTTTAAAGACATATTGGATGATATCTTCACTGGTCTTTTTATTCTCAAAATGAGCCAATGGAACATCAGGATGATAAAGGCAATATTGCTAAGTCTTTGATATATGCTATAGACTATATAATGCCTTTGATGAACTTCTGACTCTTGATGTATAATTATGATGTAGGTGGTATGATGTCTTTGATGGTTAAGTCTAAGACAGAAGATTCCGTTAAGTGTGAAGTTGTTGATGGAGGAGAGCTCAAGTCAAGACGGCATTTGAATGTTAGGGGAAAAAGTGCAACATTGCCTTCCATCACTGGTTAGAGACTTAGAGTTCGGATGGTTAATCTTATTCTTGATTATTTTCTACTAGTGCCACTTTCTGCATGCCTGTGTGTATTTGGGTACATGGAAATAATAGAAATAATTTTTACATTGATTTTCTGCAGAGAAGGATTGGGACGACATCAAATTTGGAGTAGATAACAAAGTTGACTTCTATGCTGTGTCCTTTGTTAAGGATGCTGAAGTTGTTCATGAACTGAAGAATTATTTGAAAAGTAAAACATTTATAAGATATATATCTTAAAACCATATCAATTAGTTTGGTGCATATTTAAATCATAAGAATGATAAATCTCCCATTCAATGTTGCAGGCTGTGGAGCTGATATACATGTCATCGTAAAAATTGAAAGTGCGGACTCTGTTCCAAACTTGCATTCAATTATCACTGCATCTGATGGGGTGCCTAACTTACTCCTTGCATTATTTCTTCATGCTTTCTGCTAGATTCCGTGGATGATTTAGCATATTTTGTAAATGCAAAGTCTTCTCTACTCTTGAATGTATTTTCTTAGTCATTATGATGGAGATTGTGGAGTACTTCTGTGTGTTGACATTGACCTGTCTACTTTTGCCTTTTTGTTTAGGCTATGGTTGCCAGAGGAGATCTTGGTGCAGAGCTCCCTATTGAAGAGGTTCCGCTTTTGCAGGTATTTCAGGAGAACTGAGAATCTATAGTAAAGATAAATTATCAATTGGCATCATTTACATAACTGGACGTCAAGTTGAGCTCTTCTTAAATTTCATTTAATATAGGAAGAGATAATCAACTTGTGCCGTAGCATGGGAAAGGCTGTTATTGTGGCAACAAATATGCTGGAAAGCATGATTGTTCACCCAACGCCGACCAGAGCAGAGGTGTCAGATATAGCAATTGCTGTTCGAGAAGGCTCTGATGCAATAATGCTGTCTGGAGAAACTGCTCATGGAAAGTAAGTGAATAGCTTTGCCTTCCCCCAAATGTCCAGTGTCCTAGTGTTTTGAAAGGCTAGTCTAGAGAGTTGGTGACTGTTAAGGCCTGGGGAACCTTTTTTCTTTTCAGTTCAAATCTTTTTTCCTCCTCTATCCCTTCTCCCTGCCTCAACAGTGGCACAATCATGCAAGTGTGAAATAAAATTTCATGTATCTCCAATGTGAGTTTATACAAAATAATCACCCAGTTAATTAACCACCGGTATTACAAAAAGAACAGAAAAGTTGATCGTGAAAGAATTAATGTTACCTTAAGATAATTTGGGATTATGATGATGCACATTTTTTGAGGGTTCGTAGTTGTGATTTTGCATGCTTGAGTATTAATATTGAGTCAGCTGAATTTTAGTAGCAGCATGTTAGTGACCTTGAAGACAATCTGGGCCTTAACCAGTAATGTTTCTAAGTTTATACAGAAGCAGGGGCATCGGCTGATGCTTAGAAAATAATGCACTTCATTTATTGTTTCTATTATCAAGCCAAAAAGAGTGATTCAATTTATTATAACGCAGGTTCCCACTAAAAGCTGTGAAAGTAATGCACACGGTTGCATTACGTACAGAAGCCACTATACCAGGTGGTCAAATGCCACCTAATATCGGTCAAGTGTTCAAGGTTTCAAGTTGATGTATTTTGTTTCCGTGATGCCTTTCTTTATCTATTGCCCTCTCATTTTATTGTCAGCACTGAAATGTGTATTTCCTTTTTATTTGGTTATGTGTAGAACCACATGAGTGAGATGTTTGCATACCATGCAACCATGATGTCTAACACCCTTGGAACCTCAACTGTTGTCTTCACTAGAACGGGTTTCATGGCTATCCTTCTGAGCCACTATCGACCTTCTGGCACCATATTTGCTTTTACAGATGAGTAAGTTCTTTTTTCCTCTCTCTTATTTATAACAAAACCTGGATTTTTGAAAATGTGTATGGATATTTCCTCTTATTTGTTCAAAAATTAACCTGAAGCTTTCTGAATTTCTTGGCTGTGTGTCAGCTACTTTAAATGTTCATGACTATTCTGCATTTTCAGAATCTGTGAAAGTAGCAGCTTACCTAGGAGTTGATTTCTTTAGTTTTGTTGACATGTATTGAAAAAATGAGAATCAATTTGCATATATATGCCAGAGTTATGTTATTTAAACATATGAGGTGTGGGATATTGTCTTGAGCTACACCCCATCCACCATTAGATGGGGTGCGGACCTAGTCTAAGTGGAGCCCACATCCCATCCAATGATGGATGACGTATGGGTCAGCACGGTGTCTCACATCCCATATGTTCAAATAACATTTTTCTATATGCTATTTTGCTGTGACAGATTTATTAGCTGCCTGATTTTGCTTGTCATGCAGTAAGAGGGTACAACAGAGATTGGCATTGTATCAAGGAGTCTGTCCAGTATACATGGAATTTTGCGATGATGCTGAAGCCACTTTCAGAATGGCCTTGGATTTGCTGCAGGTAATGTTTGGAGGAAATATATAATGATTGATCTGTTACCTAATTGGCTTTAAGGCACTTCTAACAATTGGTTCTCCAATTACTTTTAAAAGGCTTTTTCTATCAGAGGAATAAATCCTTCTAAAAGATTGTTAAACTTGTAACACTGAATTTGGGCTCAATTTATGATTTCCTTAGTTAAATTAATGGCTGTAAAACACAACTCACTAACTTGTCAAACACGTTAATGAGGCGATTGGTGAGTTTTTTCTGGGATGCCACTTACTGAATAGGTTCTTTTTGCTGCCAAGAGGGTACTCTCACAGGACTTCTCATTCTTAAACAAGGGCTTGTCCTAGTATATACCTCTTTCTTTTTGTTTCTCTGTCAGCATATTTATATGGTTTCCATTTGCAGAAGCAAGGAATGGTGAAGGAAGGAGAAGAAGTGGCACTTGTACAAAGTGGCAGGCAACCCATATGGAGGTCCCAATCCACTCATAATATCCAAGTCCGGAAAGTGTAAACTATAAAGAACCATTGAGAGTGGCCACTATTTAAGTTTCATGGAACACTAAACTTAGTTTTATTAGTACAGCATCTCATCACCACTTTGTGGTTTGATGCCATTCTTTCCTTTTTTCGGTTGTATTTTTCTCCTTCCTAGGTTTCCTTTTCTTTTCTATTATTATTGGTATTTATTTATTTTATGTTTTTGAATCTAGCACGAACAAACTGAGGTAAATGTTATTGAGATTTGGGTGGGAAGTTGAAATGAGAAAAGGTTTCGGCCATCAAGGCCTTTCAATATATCTTTGAGCTGCCTAATTATTGAGACAAATGTCAATGTACTTCTATGATATAGAATTGAAAAAAAAGAGTTGAAAATTGAACTTTTTTTTTTAGAAATTATTATTTTTAATTTATATTAAAAAATTAAAATTAAATTCTTTTTAGAATGTGATTATTTTTAAAAAATTATTTAAATATATGAAAATTAGTTTTTTTAATGAAAAAAATAATTTTTTGTCCAAAAAAAAAGCATGAACAAACACATCCTATATGTCAACCTCCTATTTTTCTTGTTGGTTCTCTTCATTCAACTACGAAGTTTGGAAGGAAGAAAGTAAAAAAAAAAACCAATGATAATGAAAAAGTCTCAAGCCTTGTTTTTCTTTAATAAATTCACTCATAACTTGGCACTATCATTGATTTAGACATTTAGTTGTAACTAGTCTTAAAATCACAATCTTCGCAACTTGACTGATAAGAAATAGCATGAAGTTGCTGATAATGGATTTAGATCGCTGTTCACGTCATATGCTGCTGATAATTGAAGTGCTTTATGCACTCGGCTTATCAATTAAACCTTGTTAACAGCATCACGAACTTCTTTGCTCTTCCAACTTGTTAGATGCATTTTTAAAGGAATATCTTACTGCTGTGTACATTTTATAAAATCATAAATAGTTATTTTTTTTTTATTAGTCAATTAGTCACTCCTCTTCTGAAGATGCTATTATTACATGACCTTTTTCTCTATTTTTAAAATTTACAACCATCTCTCTTAAAAGATAAAAATGCATTATATTTTACTTTATTTTTATGTTTTGTCGTTTAATTTTTGTTAAACTCCATTATTTTAATTAAAATACTCATTATTAACAGTTATACATATTGATTTTTTTTTTAACACACACATACACGCACACGTATATGTATATAAATTTTTATTTTTAAAATTTTTTAATTAAGGGAATAAATTATTGACAAATACAATGTGTTGATTATTTTTAAAAAAAAGTAAGAAGTATATACTTTTTCAATTTTTTGCAATATTTTTAACCTATAATCTGCATAGTAATTAATGATAATACATGAATGTTAATAAAATATTGATTTTTGTATTAATTTATTGAAACAAAAATAAAATTTCAATTTTATATAAATTTTGTTTTTAAAAAAATCATTAAATAAATATTAAATAATCATAATAAATAGGATAATTAGCAATCACACTACCTAAGGTTTCAAGATATAGCATTAAATCCTATACTTGTGCATATATTGCACTCAACCCTAAACTTGGGCAAATATTACACTCTACCCAAGCAGATGGCTTTTAACATGGAAATACAATATTTGGGTTCATTGTGGATCTATTTAATATTAACTCTTAGATTTCAATGAAAAACATCAATAGTTGATATTGCATTTTAAGTTTTTGTATCGTAATTATTCTTATTCAGCAATTTCATTCTTTTTGTTTTTGCACCGGCATACACCACCACCAGTCTACCATCAGCCTCATTCACAATAACACAATCCTGCAGCCTCACAACTCATTCACTGTGATGAGGTTACCTCCTCACCCTCTACGATGCCGTCTTCCCAGCCACATTTCACAAGCATGCCAAATAATAATGATGATTGTTTAAATTAACGATGCTTGAAGTGTGGCTTCATCCTCTTCAATGATGAAAGGTGGCTAAGAATGTGGGGTCATGGTAGGAGGAGGAATATTGGCAACGGCTGTTGCAAGAGCAGCACAGAGAAGGAACTAGCGTACAAAGGTGAGAGGCAACGTCATCACGGTAGTTGAGTTGTGATCCAGCGAAATCATGTTGCTATGAATGAGGCTGATGGTGGATTGGTGGTGTGTGTAGCGGTGCAAAAATAAGGAGAATGAAATTGTGGAATGAGAATATTTAAGATATAAAAACTTGAAATCCAATCTCAATTGTTGATGTTTTTAATTGAAATTTAAGAGTTAATATTAAATAACTCTACCATGCACCCAAACATTGTGTTTCCATGTTAAAAACAAACTACTTGGGTGGAGTGCAAACAAGTTTGGGGTGGAGCAATATTTACACAAGTATGGGATTTAGTGTTATATTTTGAAACATCAAGGTATGTGATTGCTAATTACCCTAATAAATATAATGTCATTAATATTAGCATATTGATTATTAAGAATTTACAAAGATGAAATAATTTTAATAATGTTAAATCATAAATAATTAGAATAATAGAAATATTTTGAAGAAAATATTGATATTAATTAATTAAATACTTTGTATAACGTAAGTTTAGTAAATTTGCATATATATTTTAATTAATCAATATTTAAGAAACTTTTAGGGAATATTTCATTGAAAATAATTTTTATATACTGATAATATAAAATAATTTTACATTATTATCTAATAGAAATTAAAGAAACTATCATGTCATGTCATGTGGGCGGTTACATAAACTTGAGATAATATGATAGTTTTTTTTATTGACACTACAAAATTATTGTGCAATGTAAGTGCATGAAAGTTATTATCTATTTTATTAATGGTATTAAAATTAATTGGAATAAAGTTTATATTTTTAAATTAGATGGGTGAATCGTATAATATAGATATTTTTCAAGAGAATGGGATGTAGTTTACCATTTCTTTTATTAGTAGTTGAAATTGTGAACTTTATTGTTCAAATTGCACTCAGCATTTTAATTTTAAAAAATTTTCTTTAGCCAAAGCTACAATACACTAACTATTTAACCTTGTACGTCAATCTCGCTTCATTTTCAACTTACCTCAACTAGTATTCTGCCGTTAGTGATAATGTGAGAGAATGAAACATATATCCGTAACAAACAATTTTCAATCTACAATTCATATTCTTACTGACTTGGCGCAATGTTACAATGAAAGTCAATTTTCTGCAAATTTGTATACTTGCTATTATTACTTAAATAACAAGACGTGCATCCCCTTGTAATATCACTGAATGGTGCAGGCATGGTGAAGTATTAATGTTCTTTTAAAAAAAAAGAAAATACAAAGTGGTGCACGAAAACAGAATCTTTATTTCAAGCGAAATCTGTTACATGCTTGTAATCAAACATGCATAGGGTACCTTTTGGCCACTATTTTCATTTGGACTTAAATATGTTTTTAGCCCTCATATTTTAGTCTTGTATTTATTTTAGTCCTAATATTTTTACTTCACTTATTTTAATCCCTTAATTTATCAATTACATGCAATATTATCCTTAACTTGAATTTCTATTCAAATTGTCATATTAAATGATGATATATCAATCGATAAGTGTTATCCCAATTTTAGATAAAAATAATACTGGAACAAAAGTATATAGAACTTGAGATGGACGGTTGAGAGGGAGGTATTATCCTACACAGTAGAGTTTAAAAAGAATAAGAATGAAACAAAGCTATATGGTAGCAAGTTATGCAGCACGGTATTGGTTATGTTATGTACAGCAAACACCAGAAAGTAGAATGTCAGTAATGAATCAAATCGATATGCAAATCACTCATGCAACTTTAAAAATTAGATTTGGATGATTTATTTTATTTGGATAAATTTTTAATGTTGCATTGAAAATTAAAACTACCATGTAATCATTGATAGTTTGGATGGAAATCCATTACTTGAGGATGTTATTGAACTGAATTAATAAACTAAAGAACTACAATGAACAAATAAAAGAATTTAATGACTAAATGAACACATGCAAGATAGAAATATAGGGAAATAGAACCTTTATTTCAAGCGAAATCCATTACATGCTTGTAACCAAACATGCATAGGTTGCATTTTGGCAACTACTTATACATTCATCACACACACAGAGTGCATATAAAGGCACTTATTCTTGGTAGCTTATTCCACGCATATGCATACCTATGGATACGTTGCATGAAGCTACCTATTCGATACATTAAGGTTACAAGGGCTTATTAATATCGTGCTAGCAGGCTGTTAAACCCGGTAAATGGCGTCACAAGATTACAATCGCATTTGCAAATTTTGTGAACACTTCCCCTTATCGTCTGAGTATAGGCCGTTGTTCGATCATAGTACGTGTTCCGAATCGTAACTCCGCCATAGTTGGAAGCTTTCTTTACAGCTGGAAGAATCTGAGTCTTGACCACCTCCGGTGGTATATAACCTTCCCTCGCTTGATTAGCAGTGAGCCCCAAGAATATCTTGCTGTTGGTAACATTTGAGGTCCATATTCCCCACGCTCCCAAAAGATTGTCAATGTTTCCCTTGTATATGCAAGAAGGGTGGTGGCCATAGAACTCAACCCATATATAATCCACATATCCAGTTTGTATAGTAAGGTCAAGATACGAATCCTGGTCGTATGGACATGGTGGTGCTGCAGATATGTAAACCTTGCTCCCCTTCTGTGTCGCGAGGTGCGTAACAAGTTTATCCCAACGAAGGTGTCGACTGTCTGGTCCGTTGTCAATATTAATGCCATCCAAGGACACAGCTCCAAGTGGACCAGGCTTGCCACTGAGGAAGTTCTGCACGAGGTACTTTGCAAGATCAACTGAGAAATCCGGGTCGTTAGCCTTAAGTGGTGGCGATGACAGCATCTCTCCCATCACAAGTGAAAGGAAAACTTTGACGCCAAGAGCTTGGCAGAATTTTATTTGGGACTCTAGGATGGAACATGAAGTGCTGCCACAATGGTCGCTCAACTCAAGGGTAGGGGGCTTGATACTGGCATTAGCTTCAGGGGTCACAAAGAGGCGTGAAATGATCACGATGCCATAGTCATGTATGCGGGAAGCACATGCATCCTCCAAGCTGCCCTCTTCCTTCTCTGTGTGCTGGCCCCAGTACACAGTAATGTCACCGGGGCCAATACAAGTGTCAGTGTCGACGCTGGCGGAGCTGATGATGCAGGGGAGCAGCGTTGAGAGGGCCAAGAAGAGGAGGGACAATGCATATGGATATGGTTGTTTTCCGGCTGCCATCGTTACGTTTTGATTAAGGGCTAGGGTTTTCTTTCTTTCTTGTTTGGGTCGATGACTCTCTTAAGGCATGGGGAAGCAACAAATTTATAGGGGTCCTTCGACCAATTGCATGCATGTCTTTGCGCACATAACTACATAAGAAGGAAAATGATATTTAAACATTAAAATAATATATACTAGTGATTGTCGGGGAATCAAGTGTCGGCAGGTTGAGACTTTGTTTATATATGTTGTTAAAAGGATCTCACGGCCAAACTAGAAAATTGTTATTTATATATACATATCCTTTACACATATTTTTAGAATA
Source organism: Pterocarpus macrocarpus (assembly GCA_031439585.1). Lineage (NCBI taxonomy): Eukaryota > Viridiplantae > Streptophyta > Magnoliopsida > Fabales > Fabaceae > Pterocarpus > Pterocarpus macrocarpus. The sequence continues at coordinate 3,288,830 of CM062520.1, read as the reverse complement.
TGTGTATCAAAGTTCAAATAAATATATATTTTAATTATATAAATGTAAGATGTGATATTAATTGAGAATGGATGTACACGATTAATGAAATAAATATGTTTATATGTTTATCTATTTAAATCAAAATTCTCATTTATTTGAATTGTAATCATCACATCTCTGTTAATGAAGGTAATATATTAATTTAATACTTAACTAAAATCTACATATATTTAAATTGCGATCACCGGACGTCGATTGACATATCTAAATAAAAATGTACAAATAACATAATTGGCCAAATTATGCCAGTTTGAGAAAGAGCAATGTTATTTGTTTATAGAAATTTGAACATCAAGAGTGGAGATGCAAAGCATTTGGTGTTGAAAGGTAAGATCAAAGCTTTATATCTTTTTTCCTTTGAAATGTTTAAGATATCTATTTTCTATAGATTTATGTTATGTGTATATGATGTATTTTGGATATTGTGCCAACACACACCCATTTATCATTATGACTTCATTTGTTTTAGATTTAAAAAATAATAATTTTGAAACTTAAATTTTATATATAATTAAAAAAGTTAAAAAAATTTTTTTTTTCAGAAATTACTCTTTTCAACTTCTTCAAAAAAATTGAAAATTAATTTTTTTTAGAATCTGATTATTTTTTAAAATTTATCTAAATATTTGAAAATTGATTTTTTAATCAATAAAAAAAGTTATTTTTTGCTGAAAAAAGTACAAACAAATACACCCTAAATAAGGTATGGGATCCCATTCAAGTAGAGTCTATATCCCATTTAATGATAAATAGGTGTGTACCGGCATAATATCCAAAAATTATTATGTACATATAATATTTCTTATTTTCTATATGCAAATAATATTCCTCTTTGGAAAAGAATCACTGGTGAACTATCCACTATTTGCTAAGGAATCATATATCGATAACTAGAAATTTTTTATGAGTCATTTAATGTTAAAATAATATATAAGTTTTTGATGTATAATATTATTTGTACATAAATTTTAGATACTTTTTTAAACATCTAGAAATTAATTTGTAAATAATTAAGTATTTTAGTTATGTTTTTTATAAAAATGATGAATATGATAAGATAATTAATAATGTATGCAAAAATTTTCACCAAATTTACGACTTATATAATTGGAATTCACAGGTGCAGAATTCCACATATTTTTACCAAAGATAAATTTATCACTTATATAAATAAAATGAGTTTAATTAGTGTGCATTAATAATGTAAAACAGTTTTACACTGTCAATTAATAGAAATAATAGAAAGTGAGAAATTATGGTGGATCACTCACTATAATGGGTGATTATTTGTATGAATTGACACTTTCTACTATTTTTATTGGCTGACAGTATAAAACTATTTTATACTATCAGTACATTTAAATTAAATTCAAATAAAATACCCACAATATATATATATATATATATCACTCACACTGGTGTAGGTTCTTCTTACTTACACCCAATTATAGCCATTGGATCTACACTAATTTAATGGTAAGGATTATTAACTAATTAAAACTCATTTGATCAAAACCCATTATCTCTTCTACCTCTTTTTTCTGCGCTTCTTAGTCTTTAGACCTCTATCCTCGGTTTTTCTTCATCTTTCAACACGGTAACACCACGCCATTTTTCTTTCTGCAATTCTTTCTAATATTTTGTTATTTTCATTAAAGAGTGTGCCTCAATGCGAATGGCTATTGTGAATTCTGTTATAAAAATATGCCATTGTGCCCAACGTGAATGGCCGTTGTGAAGGTCACAACGTAAAATCAAAATAAAAATATGCTATTCAAAGTTGTGCAAACGTAAAGGTCATTGTGCCCAATTTAAATTTATCTAAAAAAAAAAAAAATATTGTGCCCAATTTAAAGGTTATGGTTAGACTATGGTCTTTTGTCCAAAGTGAATGGCCATTATAAATTTTTGTTTGGACCGGCGATCGACGATGTTACGAGAAAGAATTGCAGAAAAAAGATAATAGTATTGAAAGAGGAAGAAAAGAATCAAAAGATTAAGAGAGAAAACAGAATTGCAGAAAAAATTGCAAAATTACTAGAGAGAATTGCAGAAAAAAAGATAATGTTGTGGAGCTGAGGTGTTGAAAGATGAAGAAACAATGAGGCTAGATGTTTGGAGAGTAAGCGCAGAAAAAGGAGGAAGAAGGGTTAATGGGCTTAGGTGATGTGAGTTTTAATTAGTTAATAATCCTTACCATTAAATTAATATAGATCTACTGACTACAAGTGAAAAAAACTTACACCGATGTAAATGGATCATATATTTATATATATCGAAAAAATTGTCTACTAACATTATCACTATATATAAATAATAATATTCTTACTACGTAGGGATCAGGGTGTTGTATAGCACATGCTTTGGGGGGTCCCCCATCCATGTGCAACGAGGTGTATATTCTTCACCTGTACCATACATTGGAGATAGGCTTTGAAATCGTAGCGCACGTCTGTATCGATCGATCGGTCCGTGACTATAATAAAAACAATCCTAAATTTAATTCATTGAAAACAATAGCCAGTTGGCATTGTCCGCTCCGGCGGCCCTCTTCTGTCTTCCTCCTCCAAAACCTCATCCTCCCTCTCCCCTCAACACTATCCAGTAATTTAACGTTCTTTTAAAATTATTCAGCTCTAGTTAAATGTCAGTTAAAAAAAAAAAAAAAGCTTAAAATAACAAATGAAAATAGCAAACTTGGCATGACACATGATTCAAGATATTCAATGTTAAGTCACAACATCACGGTAAATTTTCATTGAGGCAATTTTTACTTTTTCTTTTTAAAAAAAAAAAATCCGAACATTAGATATTTTCACTTTTGTTCCCTCAAAAATGGTGATGGTCCCAACCACGGCGGATCAAGACAGATGCCACCTGTGTTAAAAATTTGTCTACTAACGCATTTTCACTGTTTGTTTTCTCTCAGAAATGGAGCTGGTCCCTACAGATGTCAACGCACCAGGGCAGGGACGGGGAATAGCCGCTCCCCCACCTTGTGAATAAATACTCGTATTTATCTCGATCTTATATTTATACAGATATCTATTTTTAACTTTTTCATAGATTTAGAAGTATTTATGAATATTTATGAATATCTATTTAAATATTAAAAGTTTAAAAAAAATTAAATTTAATAAAAAAATTTTAATATTATAAAATATTTAAAATAAATATAAATAATAATTTAATTCTATAATATAAATTTTAATAATTAATTAAGATATTTAAAATAAAAATAAATATAAAATAATTATAATAATTCAATTTTTTAATGTAAATTTCAACAATTTAAAATATTTAAAATAAAAATAAATATATAATTATAATTCAATCTATTTGTCTAATATATAATAAGTGTAAATAAATTTATCTTTTAAATTTAAATTTTGATCCAATCAATTTAAATAATAATAATAATATTTATATAACTAAATTAATAATTTAAAAATAAAATAATAATTTTATATCAAATACCTATAAATATGGAGATAATGATCTCTACCACCATCTCATTTAACATACAGATATTTAAAATTCCGATTTTCAGCATCTCGGGGGCAAAATTTTCCCTGCTACCCACCCTGCTACGCATATTACCTGCAGATATTCGCCTAGGACCAAATGTCCATCTGTGATCATACCACAATTGACCATGCCACTTTGTAGAAAACTCCAAGCATATCACCAACTTTTGATCTTTATTGTTTTTCCTTGTTTCTGTCTGCTTTAGTTTACTGGTTTGTTTTTTGCAATCAAAAACTTGGACACAAACTTAGACACAATACCGTCACCTTTAGCTTTGTTGACTTGCCTCCTTTTCGGGTCATGGCTTTTCTAATTTTTTAATTAAAAACAATTAAAACGTGCCAATGAGCCAAAATGATCTGCTTTAGAGTGCAAAAACATGGGGCCGAAGCTGTATTTTTTTTTTTTTCAAATTAAGCAGAGTTGATTCATTAGTGAATATTCAAAATTGGGAGGACTTAGATATAACAATGCTTGAAGGATTCCGACGGGAAAACATTATAATTAAACCAACGTTTAGATTTATTTTTTAAAAAAAAAAATAGTAATATTATTTAAACGTAAAAGGTCAACATAAAAAATGAACGTCTATAGCAAAAAAAAAAAAAAAAAAAAAATACAATAATAAGCCAGGCCAAAACTTAATATCTTTTTCTATAAATATTTACTGTTATATCTACTTTTTATGTTGAACTAACATTTTTTTTATTATTAAATATGTTGAACTAACATTACTCTTAGTAAAAATTGCCTCAATGAAAATTTACCGTAGAGTCTATCTGCGAATAAAGCAACATTAGTTGTCGATTTGATCGTTGATTCAACCGATCTCGTTGGCACTGTTCAGATTTAAAATCATGAAAAATCATCGTTTAATTACCGCTAACATTTGTCATGCTAAGTTTGTCATTTTATTATTTATTTTAAGCTTTTTTTTTAAGAATTTAATTTAAATGTACTACTCTCAATCAATAGAAATAATAGAAAGTGTCAACTTATACAAATAACTAATCATTATAATGAGGTGTGCACTATAATTTCTCACTTTTCACTATTTTTATTGGTTGACAATATAAAATTATTTTATACTATCATTACATATCAATTAAACTCTTTTTTTAACTGACATTTGATTGGAACTAAATAGAATGTTAAAGAACTGGACAGTGTTTGGGATGCAGAGGAGAGGGATGATGAAGAGGCACTGGATGAGGGAGACAAGGGAGCGCTGCCAGAGCGGAGATAGACTGGGGAAAGATCGTGATTCCAACAGGATATTTTTCTCAATGAAGGAGTTCATGATTTTTTTAATTGTAATTTACGGACAGATCCGATTTATCTATGAGAATGTTTTTTATACAGTGTAACATAATTTTATATCATCAACAAATAAAATTTCAAAAAATTGTCATATTCATTTTTTTAAAATTTTATTACTTAATAATGTAAAATTATTTTATAGTTAATGTATCAAAATTAATCTGTTTATCTATTGGTACAGTGTCAAACTGGACTTCAAAATCTAGAGAATAAATCATCTTATATTAAATTTTTATATGATCTTATCTTATATAATTTCTTATTATTAATTTAAAAGATGAGACCTATACATGAGAGATCACGCGTAACAAAATTGCGTGAAAATTTAAATACGAGAATATCCACTCCCCAGAACCTATCTCCAACGAATGGCACTGGCTCGTTGCACATGAATGAGCACAAAAGTTCCCACACAAAACATATGCTATATAAAACTTGGTCCGTATGTAATAAGAGTGGATATGTGTTATCTATATATTATTACGATTGTGATATCTATCTCATTTTGATAGATATGTATTTCAATACTCACGCATTTTCATATTTAATATATAATTTTTATATAATATTTATATTCATGAGTTCAAAAATGTTTATCATAATAATATTCAAAAACTTATATATTATTTTAACATTAAATGATTCATATAAGAAATTTTTAATTTTCAACGAACTTAATTTTACAAACTTATTTTAGTTATAATTTTTTTTTATAAAAAATGATTTTGACATAATAAATATTATCTAGATAGTATTGTTTAAAATTACTGTCGAATATATAATTACTAAAAAAGTATAAATTTCATAATATCTGAAGTATGGTTTCTTTTATTTGTTTCATTACTTTTTAGTTAAATTTTAACAAGTAGCAAAATATTCTTATAATAATCAACTTTTATGTTTAACGTTACTATTAAAATAAATATAAATAATGCAAGTAATTTTATTTGTTAAATTTATTTTTATTTTCAGAAAATATTTTAAATAATATTGTTGAATAGAATATGAAATATACAACAAACACTTATGAACAAAAATACCACGTATAGTACACAAAAAAAAAAAATCATTTAAATTACAAATAAAAATTTTAAAACATATACCATCTTATGAAAAGTTGTTCTAATAAAATAAAGCCACATTTATTTGATAATATACACTAGAATTCATAAGAAAAAAAATAATTTTAAGTAGTCACTTAAAAATTGTTTGGGAGATAAAATTGAAAAGTAAATTGATTTCGAAAAATATAGCGAAACAATTTTTTTTTCTCCCATCGGTTGAACAAGAATTTGGTTCTCCGAACGCCAATTCAAATATGTGCTAAATCAATGATTTAGGAGTGAATTTATAAAAGAAAAGCTAGGCTTCAGACTTTCTATTCATTATTATAGTTATCTTTCTACTCTCCTTCCTTTCAAGCTTTTTTTTTTTATTTTATAAAAAAACAAAAAGCTTAAGTTGAGAGGAAGGCTTGCCGAGTCTGGGAATAGAGGAACAAGCTTTTTAGTTGATTGAAGAGAACCAATAAAAAAATCAGGATGATAAAATATAACATAGAAAGTACATTGACATTGCCTCAACTCTCGCGCAGCTCAAAGATATATGGAATAGAAATGTTTTCTTTTATCTAGGTTTTAAACATTACTATAGATCACTTTTATAACATAAGCATAAGTACATATAAAATTTAATTTTTCTTGTTGTTTTATGTTATTTTTTAGATGTTTATTTTTACTTAATGTTTAAAATAATGGGACTGCGATATTCAAAGGGCTTGATGGCCGACAACTTTTGCGATTTCACCAAAATTCAGTTACATGTATGCAGTTTGTCCTTACTAAGTTCAAGAACATATAAATACAAATGATAATAGAAAAGAGAATGAAACCTAGGAAGGAATAAACAAGCAAGAGAAGGAAAGACTGGCATCAACCCACGGCGACAAGATACTGTACTAATAAAATTAGGCGCAGCGTATGAGAAATTTTTATAAATTCGCAAAATAAGAACAAAAAATATTTTGTACTATTTATTATTTAATTCATTAACTATTATATTAAAATATGAAAAATTAAAAACAATGATAATACACAAAAACAAATGGTGCTGAGACATGAATAATATAGAGTGAATTTCTTTTTTTCTAATTTGTTGAAGCATAATTAGTGGCCACCCTCCTTCGTTCTTTTTGTTTACACTTTCAAATTTGGATATTGCGAGTGGATTGGGACTCCATATGGGCCACCTGTCACTTTGTACATGTGCTACTTCTTTTCCTTCGTTCAACACATTCCTTCCTTCTGCACATGGAAATTATATAGATATGATGATAAAAAGAAATAAAATAAAAAGGGATTTCGTAGGATAAGCCCTTGTATAAGCAGTCTTATTGAGAGTACCTTTTTGAAGATAATAGAATTTGTTCAGAAAGTGGCATCACAAGAAAAGAAGAAAAAAAAAAAAAAAGAAAAGAAAGAAGACTCACCAACCATGTCCTAGGTGTGCATGACAAGTTAGTGAGCAGCATTTTACGGTTTACGGTCACAAATTTTACTGAGGAATTATAAATAAAGTCTAAATTGACTACTACATGTTTAACAATCCCTTTAAACTTATAATAAATTAAGTTAATTTTTATTTTTTTAATTACAATTGAGTAGTGAAGGGGAGTACTGTTGGGATAATTAGATTAATAACATTAATTCTTTCTTTTTGAATGCTACTTGCTACTTTGATTTCTTAATATATGCTTCAATCAAATAGTAAATTTAAATCTGGTTAATATTAAACTCTCTTCTCAAACAAAATAACAAATGAAAAATCAAAGAGTTGAAGCACACGTACGAAACATAAAGTTAATGCAGAGAATATTCTTGATATCCTTATTTAGATGCCATGTTATTAATTACCTCTAAAAAAATGCCATTAGAGAAAACAAAAAGTGAAAATATCTAACGTTTGTCAGGAAATACGTCTTAATAAGCAGCAGAAATTAAGAGTAGTAGAATAACATACAATAATTTCTTGTGGTATAATTGTTCACAAAGAAATATAAACTTTAATAAGAACTTCTACTATATAAAATAGTAGGTACAAACAGAGTTTTACAATAACACACAATATGAGATATACACCAAAAATAGTGGCACTATATTTCCCCTAGAAAATAATAGCAACAATTTCTTCACTATTTTTGTCACTCACATTTACCTCTGTTCTATATAAAGAAACTTTTGTTTCTCACACACACTTTTCATCAACAAAACATTTTATATTTATAATGAAAAAATTATTTAACTATAACACATCCTTCCCCTTATTTTTCTCTCTCATTTCTATAATTTTAGTGCTCCTTATTTAAAATAAAACTAAGCCATGAAAAACAACGGAGAAGTTTTCTCCATGTTGAGGGACCCAACACTTGTCAATTCTCCCCCTCCCGACTACATGGAGGATTCTGCCATGCCTACTGCTAATCGGCAGTATTCAAACTTTTCTCTTGGTAGAACATTTGTCAACATATTTGATCCATTCTCATCTGTATGGATCTTCTCAAGCTGTAATTGTTTCATCTCTGATCCAGTGATATCTAACATCAATATGTTTAGACCTTGAGTGAAAGGAGGAATTCTTACCAAGATGAATAGTAGTTTGACTATCACAAAACAACTGATAGTTTTCTTGTTGGAAACCAAGTTCATTCAAGAACTTCTTCATCCATAACATCTCTTTACATGCTTCTGTCGCTGCAATAAACTCTGCCTCAGTAGTGGAAAGAGCAACACATTTTTGCAACTTTGACTGCCATGACACAGCTCCCCCTGCAAATGTAATTAGATATCCCAATGTAGACTTTCTTGAGTCAACATCACCAACCATATCTGCATTTGTGTAGCCAATTAACACAGGATTGGTATTTCCAAAAATTAGACACATTTTGGAAGTACTATAGAGATATCTGAGAATCCATTTAACTGCAGCCCAATGTTCCTTTCCTGGATTTGAAAGAAATCGACTCACTACTCCAACTGAGTGCGCTATATCAGGTCATGTACATACCATGGTGTACATCAAGCTTCCAACTACTGAAGCATATGGTACCTTGTCCATGTCTTCCTTCTCTTCATCTGTGGAAGGGCTTTGTTTTGAACTCAACCTAAAGTGATTGCCAAGAGGACAACTAACAGCTTTAGCCTTTTCCATGCCAAATCTCTGCAACACTTTCTCAATGTACTTCTCTTGGGACAACCATATCTTCTTCACATTCCTGTTTCTGAGTATACTCATACCAAGGATCTGCTTTGCTGCTCCCAAGTCTTTCATGGCAAAAGACTTGCTTAACTGCTTCTTTAGGTTATTAATCCTGGATACATTCTTACCAGCAATTAATATGTCATCAACATAAAGCAAGAGAATGATAAACTCGTCATTAGAGAATTTTTGCACAAAAACATAATGATCTGAAGTAGTCTTTTTATAGCCTTGCTCCCCCATAATAGACTCAAACTTCTTGTACCATTGTCAAGGTGCCTGTTTTAAGCCATACAAACTTTTCGTAACTTACAAACACATTCTTCTTTTCCTTTCTCTTCGAAACCCCCTGGCTGTTCCATGTAAATTTCTTCTTCTAAATCACCATGAAGAAAGGCAGTCTTCACATCCATTTGCTTAACTTCCAGGTCAAGATTAGCTGCTAGTCCCAAAATCGTACGAATGGATGTCATCTTCACAGCAGGTGAAAAAATTTCATCAAAATCAATACCTTTTCTTTGATTGTATCCCTTAACAACCAGTCTAGCTTTGAATCTTGGATGGAGACTGTGTTCTTCATGCTTGATCCTGAACACCCGCCTATTTTTCAAAGCTTTCTTACCTTTGGGTAGCTTCACAAGCCCAAAAGTCTTGTTATCATGCAAGGACTTTATCTCATCTTTCATGGCCTCAATCCATTTTTGCTTGTGATCATCATCCATTGCTTCTTCAAAGCTTTCAGGTTCTCCTTCACCAGTTAATAATACATACTGGCCACTAGGATACCTTGTAGAAGGTTGTCTATGTCTACTAGATCTCCTTAATGCTATTGGAGAAGCTGCAATCGTTGGTGATTGAACTTGAACATCATTAGCATATGGTTCAAATTCAACATGAGCATCATCCCTGTCATGTCGATCTTCATGGATTTCATCTTCAACTTGTCTTGGAGTCAATGTTGAAGGAATTAACTCTAAGTCAATAGAACTATCACTAGAATCATGAGCATTTTTCTGGACCTCACCAATATCATTGATGGTTTGTTCTTCGACAAATACAGCATCACGACTCCTTCTAGTTTCTTCTTAATGGGATCATAAAATCTGTAGCCAAATTGATCTTGGCCATAGTCGATGAATATACATTGTCTCGTCTTGACATCAAGTTTGGATCTTTCATCCTTCGGTACATGCAGAAAGGCTTTACAACCAAACACCCTAAGATGATAGCAGGAAACATTATTTCCTGACCATATCTTCTCTGGAGCTTTATACTGCAAAGGAACAAAAGGTGAAAGATTTAAAACATGCATTGCTGTTAGTAAAGCTTCACCCCAAAAAATCTTAGGCAACTTTGAATGTGAGAGTAAGCATCTAACTCTTTCCATCAAAGTCCTATTCATCCTTTCAGCTAATCCGTTTAGTTGTGGTATTTTTGGAAGTGTCATTTGATGTCGAATACCATCTCTTTACAATAAACATCAAATGGACCAATATACTCTCCACCATTATCTGTCCTGATGCACTTGAGTTTTTTCCCAGCTTCTCTCTCAACTGAGGCATGAAATTGCTTGAAAACATCTAGCACTTGATCTTTTGATTATAGAATGTACACCTATGTCTTCCCGGAATGATCATCAATGAAGGTCACAAAATATTGGCCTCCACCAAGTAACCTTTTCAATGGCCCACATAGATCTAAGTGTATCAAATCTAGTACACTATTCTTCCTGGAAGGAGGGAAACTCTTGAAGGCGACTCTGTTCTGTTTTCTTGCTAGGCAATCAACACACCTTTTCAAATGTAACTGGCTTAGTTCAGGTAATACCTTCTGTGTCATTAATTTTGTCATCCCTTTCTCACCAATATGGCCAAGTCTCTTGTGCCATAATTCAGTTGTATTGTCCTTCTCCACTGCATTTACTATATCAGTGGAAATCTTTGCATGCATCACATAAAGCGTGGAATACTTCAAACCTCGGGCCACTACCATAGAGCCTTTAGTAAGTTTCCACTTTCCATCCTTGAAGGTGCTACACAAACCTTCATCATCAAGTCTACTCACAGAGATCAAACTCAAGCGCATGTCTGTAACATGCCTGACATCTCTTAACACCAATCTTGTGCCATTTTCCATGATCAAACAAACTTCTCCTTTATCAATTACTTTGGAGAACATGTTATTTCCCATTTTAACAACACCAAAATTTCCTAGTGTATAAGATGAGAAAAATTCTCTTCGACACATAGCATGGATGGTTGCACCACTATCAATCACCAACTAGTTTCGTTGGTAATAAGATTGATAAAATCATCATCATAAATGATGTTGAACTCATCAAAACATTTGATCGATCATCATCATTCGTGTCTTCTTTTCTTACTTCTTTGCCTTTGTTCTTTTCTCGATCCTTCTTGAAAGCTTAACAGAACATCTTGATATGTCCTTTATTTTTGCAATAATGGCACACTACATTTGCATACTTGTTTGATCTTCCTCTGCTCTTATCTCTAGGCTTTGAACCCCTTGATTGGCTTCTTCCTTTGAAATTGGCAACCATAATTTTTGATTGAGATGAAAAGGATGAGTTTTGTGATATCCGTCTCATCTCTTCATTAAGAACGCCACTCTTGACGCTCTCCATATTCATTACACCATTTGGTGCAGTATTTGTTAGTGAAATCTTCAAAGTCTCCCAAGACTCTGGTAAGGAAGCAAGCACCATAAGAGCAAGCACCTCATCGTCAAAGTTTATGCCCATTCCTGACAACTGATCCACGATCCCTTGCACCTCATTCAAGTGATCAGCTACAGAAGTACCTTCTCGGTATTTTACTTGCATTAACTTTGTTAAATAGAACAACTTGTTATTCCCTGTCTTTGAAGCATATAACTCCTTGAGTTTTTGCCACAGTATCTTGGCATGACTTTCTCTACAAATGTGATTGTACATACTGTCTTCGACAAATTGTCGGATGAACCCGCAAACTTGCTCATGCTTGAACGCCCATTCTTCGTCAGATTTGTCATCGGGTTTATCTGTGCTAAACATCGATAAATGCAACTTTGTGACTAATAGGAGATCCTTCATCTTGTTTCTCCATATGTGGTAGTTTGTGCCATTCAAGTTTATCATCTTATTTGTCTTTGCCTCCATTCTCGTAACTAGTGGCTCTGATACCACTTGTTAGGAAATACGTCTTAATAAGCAGCGGAAATTAAGAGTAATAGACATATAATAATTTCTTGTGGTATAATTGTCCACAAAGAAATATAAACTTCAATAAGAACTTCTACTATATAAAATAGTAGGTACAAACAGAGTTTTACAATAACATACAATATGAGATATACACAAAAAATAGTGGCATTATATTTCCCCTAGAAATAAATAGCAATAATCTCTTCACTATTTTTGTCACTCACAATTACCTCTGTTCTATGTAAAGAAACTTTTGTTTCTCACACACACTTTTCATCAACAAAACATTTTGTATTTATAATGAAAAAAATTATCTAACTATAACACATCCTTCCCCTTATTTTTCTCTTTCATGTCTATAATTTTAGTGCTCCTTATTTAAAATAAAACTAAGCCATGAAAAACAACGGAAAAGTTTTCTCCATGTTGAGGGACCCAACACTTGTCAACATTCAAATTTTTTTAAAAAAAAAAAATAGTAAAAGTACCTCAGTGAAAATTTACCGTGATGTTGTGACTTAACATTGAATATCTTGAATCATGTGTCATGCCAAGTTTGCTATTTTCATTAGTCATTTTAAGCTTTTTTTTTTTTAGCTGACATTTAACTAGAGTTGAATAATTTTAATATAACATTAAATTACTGGATGGTGTTGAGGGGAGAGGGAGGATGAGGTATTGGAGAGGGAGAGAGAGGGTTGCCGGAAGGGAGAAAGATGGTTACGCCAATAGGCTTTTTTTTTTTCAATGAATAAATTTAGGATTTTTTATAGGTTTAATTATTCTACAAATTCTTATAATTTTTAATTAGGTTTTTATATTATATAAAAAATTTTAATTAAATTCCTAAAAATAGTAATCGTTACAAAAAAATAGAATATTCTTTGAATATTCTATCTTCATCTCCATCTCCATCTTCATCTCCATCTTCATCTTCATCCTCCCCCACCGCCTATCACCCAAACCAAGTACTAACCACCGCAGAATCCACCATAGCTAACCCAAACCCCCAATCCACCAACCATCAAAAGGATTTTGGTGTTGCTCTTCTCCTATTGTGTTTGCCTCAAAAATCAAAATTTTCTTCATAAACCCAAACCCTGTTCACCACCACCATCACCCAAACTCAAATCTTGATCGATGACTAGAGTTTTCTTTTGAAAAACAAGGCTACTAAAAATTTTTGCCTAAAAAATCAAAATCTTCTTCATAAACCTAAACCCTCTTCACCACCATCATCACCACCACCACCACCCAAACCCAAACCTTGTCCGATGACTAGAGTTTTCTTTTGAAAAACAAGATTACTAGAAATTATCGGAATAGCGACCGAAATTCAATTGCAAAAAAATAAATTTATGACCAATTTTGCTATTGATCAGAATAATATGTGAAAGTAAAGAAATAATTTTGACAAAAGAAATCGATCGCAAATTTTGAATTTGCAACTGATTTATAGAGGTCAACGCAATTTTGTTGGAGAAAAAAATCGGTCACAAATAATGGAATTTGCAACCGATTTGCCTTTACAAATATTTCCTTTACATTGAAAATTTTGTTGCAAAATCACACATAAATTCCAAGATTTGTGACTGATTTTATGACATAAAGAAGTATGTGTGAAGACAATTTGTGACCAATTTTACAATGTTCAAGAAATATGTTACTTTCTCAAAATCGGTTGCAAATTCAAAATTATGGTGTTTAGTCATTTGCGACCAATTTTGTGACTGAAAAATTGGTTGCAAATGACCGACGCTTAAACTGCTAAAATTCTCAAATCAGAAAAACAATCCCTATTTTTCCTTCTTCGTCTTCCTCCTCTAACCTCTTCTCCACCCCCAACCTCTTGCGGACCACAACCCTCCCCTCCCCTCCCCCCTCCCCCACCCATCATTGTTATTAACGATGGTTAATTTAATTGAAATTAGGTTTAATTATATTGTTGGTTGAGTATAGAAGTAATTTATTGTTCTTTTTTAAAAAAAAAAATCAAATCTATTCTTATTTAAATAATGAGAGTTTTGTTGTTATTGGTTGATTGTGTTGGTTTGTTTGTATTCTTAAATTGGTTGAGATTGTTGAGATTGAATTTTGGTGTTATTGGTTTATTGAGGGAGTTTGTTGTTATTAAGGGTGGTTGATTTAATTGAAATTGAGTTTAATTATATTGATCGTTGAGTGTAAGAGTATGTTATCATTCTTTTTTTAAAAAAATAAGTTCAGATCTGTCTTTTATTTAAATAAAGAGAATTTTGGTGTTATTGATTAATAATAGCCCCTAACTACTGCTATGCTGCATCACATGTGCACAAGCAACTGCAAGTAATTACATATAGAGTTTGTTTCTTTCCCTTTCTTTCAATTCTTTTGGAGCACTCTACCGAGTAGAGACAACTTTTGGCAGCTAGGAATATAAAATAATACTAAGTTACGTTCTTACAACATTCAAGCTAAGTGTTCATTCACGTTTATCTAGTTGAATGGTATGGGACGCATATTATTGGCTTTCGTAGATAGATCACCAGCAAATCAACAACCATTTAGTATTGGGTTTGCTTCTCATGTTTGCAATACTGATTTTTTTTTCCGATGTCGATAGGTATAAATATAATGGTTTAGGTACAACACGTTTTCGTCAAAGAAACTAGACCAAAGTTGTATAGGATGAATCCAACTGACAGACAACACACAAATGAAAAAGCAAGCCTTATTTTAGTATTTTATACCAAATTGAAATAGAAAGAACGATTAAGTATAATTGAGTGCCATTGATGATGGTTTATATTTATACAACAATACTTTTATGCATAGGTTATACACATTTTAATTGTTTTTATATTTATTTTTTTATTTAAATAATGAGAGTTTTGGTGTTATTGATTGATTGTGTTGGTTTGTTTGTGCTCTTAAATTGGTTAAGGCTGTTGAGATTGATTTTTGACGTTATTGGTTGATCGTGTTGGTTTTTTTTTTTTTTTCGTCTTACTTTGTTGTTGAGTTTTTAATTACATCTTATTATTTGTTTAAGTGTCAAGGGAATTGTGGTTAAGGTTGCACTTGTTTATTGTTGGGATCTAATGGAAATATTTTGTAATTTTATTTTTGGGTTAGTATTAGTGATTTAAGGTATTGATTATGTGGTTATGTTGTTAGTATTTTGTAATTTTATTCTTACTTAAGAGTACTTTTAAATTGTATGGTATGATATAATTCATTATGGAATAGTCTATTAGTTAATGTTGTTATTCTTGCATAGTATAGTATAGTTGAGAACAAAAATTTAGAGTTACTGAGCTATATTTAATTATTGCACTCTTAAATTTGTGTAATATTGATCTATACTAAATGAATGTAAAGTTGATTATTATTGAATATCTCCTTAATTTGCTAAAGACTAAATGGATAAACCTGAAGATAAATAGAGGTCGTGGAAGACTCAATTGAGCAAGTTGAAAACTCAATAGAGTTAGTGGAAGACTTAATAGTTGAAGATTCAATAAATAAAATTGAAGACTCAATAGAAATTATTGAAGACTCAATGGAGAAGGTTGAAGATATAATTGAAGTTGATGAAGAATCAATGAAAGTTGAAGACTTAATAAAAAGAATTGAAGGATCATGGCAATGAAAACTAGTTAGAAATATACTAAAAATTTATCTTCCAAAATTTTATTAAGAAGAACATTGTAGTTTGGTAAACAATGTATGTTATTGTAGTTTTATATAGTGGTAATTTATGTATATTGTGTTTAGGATACATATAGTTGATAACGGTGTTGACTTATTGTATATGTTGGATAACTTATTCTTGTGGAATATTATTTAGACAAAAAGATGTATTATGAGTTACTGGATGTTATTTTTTGGATTGTTGTCAAATTCAGGTGTATGAAGTTTGCATGTTATAAGATTCTAGTGATTCTTTTATTTTTTTTGTTTTTAACTTTTGCGACAAATTAATGTTAGCGACCGATTCTGCGACTGAAAATATATGATAGTTGGTAGTTCGAATTTGCAACTAAAAAATTTGTCGCAAATATTGAACTTTGCTATCGAAAAAATCAATGGCAAATATATTTGCAACCTGCATATATGCGACAGACCAAATTGATCGCAAAATCGATTGCTAATAGCTTTTGCTACTAAATTGCCCCATTTTCGACCAAAAAATTGATCACAATCAACCAATTTTCTAGTAGTGATACCAACATATTACAATTTTAACTTAAACTACTTCATTAAGGTGCCAGGCTCACCTTGTTCCTTGTGGCCAGAGAATTACCAGCAAACTATGTATCCTGCCTCTCACTTGGGCATTAATAAACAATGCTTTCTTGTTTGATTTTGAGAAGGCTTTAATAATGTTCATCATGTGATTCTTGAATTTTGTACTAAAGAGACAGTGAAATGGCGTGGGGGGGTGATTATGGTG
Organism: Pterocarpus macrocarpus; assembly: GCA_031439585.1. Taxonomy (NCBI): domain Eukaryota; kingdom Viridiplantae; phylum Streptophyta; class Magnoliopsida; order Fabales; family Fabaceae; genus Pterocarpus; species Pterocarpus macrocarpus. The sequence goes on along the minus strand of CM062520.1, from coordinate 3,272,049 downwards.
CGGCAAGAAGGAGGAGAGAAGAGGTGAGGGTGTGGATGTGTCTAGAGTGTATTATACTAAGTGGGTGTATTGATACTCTGTACTATTTTAACTATAGATTTTTATTTTATATACATTAAGTGGTTCAGATCAACAAAGTCTGTGATGCACCTTACTTCATCAAGTGCACCACAATCTTGACTAACAGTTGTTATTTTTAGGAATTTGATTAAAAAATTTTATATAATATAGAGACTTAATTATAAATTTTTAAATTATAAAGACTTAATTAAAAATTAAGCAAAATTATAGAAACTTACAGAATAATTAAATATTTTTCATATTATAGGTTATATTAATTTTATTTGAGATATTATGCTAATTTATCAATTATCCATCATTAAAAATGATGAGCTTTTTATTTTAAAATTTTTTATTTTTTCAATAATAAATGATAGATAAATTAATATAATATACTAAATAAAATAAATATAAATAATATTACTCATCCATTGATGTATTAATATAGAGGTGGGTTAGGGTTTCAAAACTTGTCTCCAACATAAAGTATAGAAGAAGAATATACATCGTTGCATGTGAATGGGGGACCCACACTAAAACACGTGGTTCCTATGTGTGAAGACTATTATTAAGGGTAATGATGAATAGTATTTTTTCTATTTTAATATATCGAAACGGACGGAGTAAAAATCTGGATTCATACTTTCTTCATGGAATAGCTGTATGTGTAGCTATTTTTATAGCCTATTGCTTCTTCCAATTTTTTTCGTTCTTGATTTCTCGTCATTTCCAAATTCTAGTCAAATATCAACACTTGTACACCTACTGCTATTCGTGCAATTCGTTTTCGCACTAAAAATGGCAATGTTGTATTATTATTTGTAGAGCCATCTAAATGAGCCGATTCCGATGAACCAGCTCGAATGACCCGAAAAAATGTTTGGGTTGAGGCTATAAAAATAAGAGCAAAAAAATAAATTAACCTAATCTAACTCTACTCAATTTGATCCGATCTAAATTGGGCTTGCTTGCTTTAGATTGGGCTAACTTGATAGCCAAAACACATTTTTTAATTTGAAGTCCTAAGTTCGAAGTCCCAATAATTTGTTTTTTCTATAATTTAAATTTAAATTTTCTTCTTGGGAGCGCCTGCACCTAGCCTTTGTTAATAATATTAGAATTTAATTTTAATATATTATTATTGTTACTTGAAGAACTGGTGGCTTAAGGTCATCCTCTCCAAGCGCGGAATCAACTTCGGTGATGACCCTATTAGAAGAAACACACAAATTACCAACAGGATTACTAATAAATATTTTATTATTTCCGATGGTAATTAGTTTTATCAACAGATTTTCAAATAGAAGGGATCTATCAGTAAATCATAATTCGAGCAACTACCCCAAGGGATTAATCTTGAGGTATATCACTACCATAATTAAGGAAAGGATAAAGGATATTAACATATCACAGTTAAATAAGCAAAGATCCTACCACATTTTATTACAACATATTACGGCCGAATATAAGGATTCCAGAACTTGAGACAACATCTATCTAACCAATTCAAAATTTAATACTCCTAAAATTCTCTCTGGCTTAAGCGTTGGAGTGTCTTTGTAAGTCCCATTATTAATAACACGCAGATTATCGATATAAGTTATAGATGAAAATCTGCTCTTTGGTTTTATCGATGGAATTTCCAACTCAGATGATATATACATATTTCAGGATGCCACTTTTTGAACAAATTCTATTACCTACAAAAGGGTACTCTCAATAAGATTGCTTATGCAAGGGCTTATCCTATGCAATCCTTTTTTATTTTGTTTCTCTTTATCATCATATTTATATGGTTTCCATGTGCAGAAGGAAGGAATGTGTTGAACGAAGGAGAAGAAGTAGCGCATATATAGAGTGACAGGTAGCCCATATAGAGTCCCAATCCACTCGCAATATCCAAATCTGAAAGTGTAAACAAAAAGAACAATGAAGGGTGGCCACTGATTATGTTTCAACAAATTAGGAAAAAAAAAAAAAATTCACTCTATATTATTCATTTCTCAGTACATTTGTTTTTGTAAATTATCATTGTTTTTAATTCTTCATATTGTAATATAATAGTTAATGTATTGAATAATAAATAGTACAAAATAAATTTTTTTCTTACTTTGCGAATACATAAAATTTCTCAAACACTTCGCCTAATTTTGTTAGTAAAGCAAGCGAGTTCTTAAATGATCCTCGATGAGTTTGTGACTATGTGGTAATTGACACTATTATAATAAGGCTAAGGAACAACCTTTTTAATTCTAAGATTTTGTAGTTGATATCAATTTTTTTTTAAAATAATTTTTTATATCAATTTGGTCTTGATATTTTAAAATTTGGCATCAATTTACCCTAATCGTCAAATTTCACTAACCCCGTTAATGATCATCTTATGTAAATCATAAATTTATCCTCCTTAACATTTACATAGTCAAAATTACAAAAATTAAAAAAAAAATCCTAATTCCCCAAATTCCTCAATTGGATTCTTTCTCATTTTTCCCGAATCATCCCCTCATCACACCTAGTGCTCAGCCACCATACTCTTTCCTGTTCTTTTGCAGCAAAATTCCTTTTAAACATCCAACTTACTTGATCAAATAGTGAAAGTTAGCTGCGGATTTTTAAGATTTCTTACAAAAAAATCAGCAAGTAATTAGTTGTGGATCTAGAAATTTGCTATCAATTATCCACGTGCATACTATCTACAGAACTTAATTTGCAGGAAAATTGCTTATTTGCAAATTTTTGGGCAAAATCTGCAGCAAAATCCGTAGGTAATTGGTGAATTGTTAGTAGTAGATCATCTTTTAATTTTAATGACGAATGGTGATCGTTAGATGGCAAAGGGGCTTTTGAGCTTCAAAAACTCGCTTCCTTTCTCATTTGGACACTTCACTAAAATTCAAAGTTTTTTCCCTTGTGTCAAAACCTTGATTGTTCAAATACACACTTCTTCTTATGCTCTTAAGTGCTTCCTTCTTAGGCATTTTCCAACAAACTCTGGCGATCCTTTGGATTCTTCTTTCTCTACTGTTATTGTTCGTTTCGGCAACTCCCTTTCCTCATTGTTCCCTTTGAGTTGTAGGTTTGAGTGTTCTACCAAATTTTAGTTTTTGGGCATTCTAGGTTTCGCTCAAGCTCATCGTTGTCTTTTGTTGGGAAAATGGGAAAGAAGGGAGGCAATATAGGTAAAGGAGATAGGTCTAGGGTTTTGGTTGTGTGCTTGTGGATTTAAGGAGCTTAAAAAAAGAATTATTTGTGATAACGAGAGAATAATAAAATATAATAATATTATATTATATTATATTTTTATATAATATAAATTTTAATAGGCTTTATATTATTAAGTTGTATATTATCAAATCTTATTTTATTAGATGTACTAAATAAATCTTTATATTATTTAGAGATTATAATTTTTAGTTCCATTCATTCTCCTCTATTCCATCCCAACTTTTGAAAATAAAAAAAAGGGGCATTTAACGGAAAAAGGGGAACTATTCTTGCTCAAATCTTTTCATTTTCTATCTATATTTAAATTCCTAAATAAAGGAATTTATTCTCTTTCTACCTATTTTCAGAATATAGTGTATTTAAAAAAAAGTGTATAATTTCAATAAATCTCTTATCTAGGGACTTAGAAATTTTACATTCTATTTTAGACTAAGGTTGTGGTGCACCACACATCATTAAGTGTGCATTGATATATTAAATTACCTGTGATATATTGTAGAAATTTTGTAATTTAGTCGGATTTCATAAATAAAGTTAAATATTTTTTAAAAGTGACAAAATTTTATTTTTATGAGTCTAAAGTTAAATGAAATTATTTGGGATATCAAACAAATAAAATTTGATTACTTTTAAATTTCAAAAAAAATGATTAAATGTATTTTAAAAATAATCAAATTTTATCTTAATTTTTTTGCAAGTATCATACAGATAAAATCTAGTCAAATCTAAATTGCATTTAATCATATTTCTTAAGTGTGACTAAACTAAAGAATTACTTTAGTGTATCATAAGTAATTTGGTATATCGGTATACCTTGTGATCTTGACTATTAGATTACAAGGTGTGTGATGTTATTATAGAACTCGATTAACAATTGGTAATCACAAAGTGTATGGTATTTCAATTATAATGGTGTACAATCTGGCATATGTATGTATATCAACAGGTATAAGAGTGACTGAAATAAGGAAAAACAGTATAGAAGGTTGTAATGACAAGTATCAGGAAGAACTGGTATAGGAATAACATGAAGTATCTTCAATGCAAATCGTGCATAAATCAGGGTCACCTCACGGCTTCAATGAGACCACCTGATCAAGGAATAGAAATAGAGTCAGGAATGACAACAGGGGGGAATCACAGATTAAGAAATACCAAAGAGAAGAGAGAGTAACAGTAAGGAGTGAATGAGACTCACATGTCACATCGCCCTCCACTCGGTTCAGGCTAGTGTGTATATTCTTTCAACCATTCAAGCCTTTGGTGCACTTAGTTGCTACTCTTTGTGCATCACTTGACACGTGTCCTTCACCATTTGATTCGCCATTATTCTTATCACAACTCCCTCCCCTGGAACTGAACTTGTCCTCAAGGTCAAGCGGTCATTGTCCACTATAGCATCTGGAATCATCCGCTGCTGTGGAGCTCCCACGTATCTCTTGAGTAATGAAATGTAAAGGACTGGGTAAATTTTAGGTGCCTCTGGTGGTAGTGACTTATATGCCACTTGTCCAAACGCGCCCTAGAATCCGAAATGGCCCAAAGTAAAGCATGCTAAGCTTTTGATTCTTTCGAAGGGCAACTGAATTTTGGCGGTAAGGTTGCAGCTTCCCAAAAACCAAGTCCCCCACTAAGAATTGAATTTGAATGTCCTTTCTCTTGCCATCTGCAGCCTCTTCCATTCGCTGCAAGAAGTGCATCTCTCTCAAATAATTGCTGCTGGACTGCAGGGGTATCAGCTGAGGATGGTTCATATTTGATGATATGTGGTGGATCTCGCGGCCAAACACCGCCTTACAGGGTGTCATTCCTTTTGCCGACTGAAAAGCCATGTTGTACCGATGAGCTGAACAAGGTAACAGCCTATACCAGTAGTGGAACAACATAGATGCATTTCCAAGCACCTGTTAAGCACTTCGGTTTGCCCACCCGTTTGACGATGCTAGGAAGAGCTCATGCCCTGTTTTTTGAAAAGTTCTAGCCAAAATTTGCTCCTGAGAAGCTTGTTACGGACTGAAACAATGGAACGAAGAACTCCATGAATTTTAATGACATGTTGTACAAAGGCATCTGTTACAATTAATTATATATTGTTATACAGTTAAAAATATTCGACTCTCATATTAGCTATCTTAAAAATTGAACATATAATAATATACGATTAGGGAATAGTGTTATAATAATCTATATTTATATTAATTTACAATTAAACTCATATATATATATATATATATATATATATAGTAATTATTTGGGTGAAAGTTTTCTGGTATTTTTGGGTGAAAGCTTTTAGTAAAAATAGAATTATTAGAAAAAAATTACAAAATGATCTATTTTTAGATACTATAATTTTCATCTTCTAGAAAAAGACATTTTTTTATAACATAAAAATTATGTTTAAGAATTAATTTTTTTAATATTATATTCAAACATGAATTAATTTTTTTAATATTATATTCAAACATAAATTAATTTTATATCTAAATATAAAATAATTTTTATTTTTTTAAAAGATCTTTTAAAAAAATTATTTTACAAAAGATTTTTTTTTGAAGAATCTCATCCAAACAAGCCCATAATTAAAAGTGTGTATAGAATAAAAAAATCAATAAGGGAGTAGACATAATAATATAGGCACACTATAATACCAAGAAGAACTTCAGTTTGATTTCTTAAGAAAACTTCAATTAGGAGGATACGTCTAATTATATTTAAAGAGAATTTATCTTTTTTCCTGATAATAGAAAAGGGGGAAAGTCTTGAAAAACCAAGCAAAAAAGGGTATATAGAAAAGCATACAATTTTTTTGTATATGATTATGAGTATTATTATTTTTTTTTTTTGGCTCAAGAAATATGTTTTAAAATAGAAGCGCATACATTTAAAAGATCAAAACCGTTGATACAAGGGTAGTGGCACCTATATTATATATTTGGCCTTTACTCTTATCTTTCGTATTCATTTCTATCATCTGCTACCCCTAAACTTATGAATCAGACTCTTGGACTTTACTTGATAATTTTTGCTTTTGGTTCAAGCATCACACAGTTCTATTGGTCAAGATTGATAATCCGTATATACACCCAAGCACTGCGCCTGCACCCTAAATGCGATACTCCAATTATATGTCGGTACGTACTCCCAATCACTGCGCATGCTTCGAATCCCACCACCGCATCCTTCTTCTTCCTCCTCCTTCCGCAGCGGCCGGATGTGACGGCAGCTCCGTGGGTCGACGACCACGACGGCGCCGGCTCTGGGCACACGAGGCAGCGCGCGGCGAGGCTGGGTTAGCGATTGTGCTCCAGCGGCGGAATCCTCCATCGCTCCGGTGGCCACTGACGCTCGGTCGCGGAGGTATCTGGCACCACCACCGCTTGTTTGTCGCTGCAGCAACGTTGATGCTGTCGTGCATTTTCCCCGGCCTGGTTTTCTCTTTGGGGGTAGCATCATCCCATTAGAAAGATGGGGCTTTTTTTGATGTGTCATGGGAACTTGAAGGCAAAAGCATGGGGCCATGGGACACGGAAAGATAACGTTAAAGGCTAGGAGCACTATCCCTCGTTTCTCAGACCACCTCCGCAGAGGTATCTGGCACCACCGCTTAATTTCTCGTTTCTCGCTGTTTGACGGGCCGCCTGCCGAGAAGGCCCTCGTGCCGACTGGTGCAACGCCGTGGTTCTGGTGTCGGAGGGTTGGCAGTGGCGCCGATGAGAAGGGAAGGAGAGGAAGAAGGAGGGGCGGGAACAGAGAAATCGATGGGGGGAGAGAGAGAGAGAGAGAGTTTTATGGTGGACAGGGATTATTGGTCGCATCAACGCACCCTTCAATTTAAGCCACTAGATCATAGGGTGCATGAACCACCTTGCTCAGAGCCTCCGCCTTTCTTTTTATATTCAGAGTAGATGTTAAAATTAAAATGTAAATAGGTAGAAAATAAGATAAGATTAATTCATTATAATCAGATTATGAAAATTATATAGATACGAGGTGATATATAATGTTTAAACCTGTTATATTTGATGATTATTTATTATTTCAAAGTTAATTTTTATTTAACAATATTCGCTAATTATCTATACCATTATATAAAAATATATTGGATGGTATCTTCACTTGTCTTTGTAGAGTCAATCGAACTTTGGGATGATTAAGGCAATATTGCTAATTCGTTGATGTATGCTATAGGTTATTAGGTTGTATAATGCCTTTGATGAACTTCTGACTCTTGATGTATAATTATGACGTAGGTGGCATGATGTCTTTGATGGTTAGGTCTAAGATAGGAGATTCCGTTAAATGCGAAGTTGTTGATGGCGGGGGTATTGATGCAAACACCAAAACAAGGGGGGGACCGTGGATCAGCAGAGACACGTGGCCAACGATCCCTGTAGGAAGGAAACAGAATCACATAGCGCGGGGAGCATGAGGAAGGGTGCTAGGACCCGCAAGAAACCGGAGTGGCTCAAGGAATATACCCCCGAGGGAGGGCATCAGAAAAAGTTGTTGAGCATTGTGAGAATTCTTCCCCAATCTGAATCTCTTTTCCCTCATCTGAATATTCTCTACTCTGCCTTTAACTATTTCATTTCTTACAGGTGAATCCTTCCCCTTGGAGCTCCCCAGTTATGATCGAGACATTCACCAACTTTACATTTCTGTTGTTACCACTGCTGTATTTCTGATTTTCATCATTTCCCCATAGACATACCCTCATACTTGTATTGTTACTGAACTTGGAACCCATCCGTTTGTATTTTGTTCCCAATCAAATATATACATTGTCCTGTTTCTGTATTCTTTGTATGAGAGAGCCCAAGTCGAGACGGCATTTGAATGTTAGAGGAAAAAGTTCAACACGGCCTTCCATCACTGGTTAGAGTTCAGATGATTAATCTTATTCTTCATGATTTTCTACTAGTGCCTCTTTCTGCATGCCTGTGTGTATTGGGGTACATGGTGGGGATTGAGATTATGGTGGTTTCCTATGGAAATAATGTTCACATTGATTTGCTGCAGAGAAGCATTGGGACGACATCAAATTTGGAGTGGATAACAAAGTTGACATCTCTGTTGCCTCCTTTGTTAAGGATGCTGAAGTTGTTCATGAACTGAAGAATTATTTGAAAAGTAAAACATTCAGAAGATATATATCTTAAAACCATATCAATTACCTTGGTGAATATTAAATTATAAGAATAGTAAATCTCCCATTTAATTCCACAGCCTGTAGAGTTGATATACATATCATCGTAAAAATTGAAAGTGCAGACTCTATTCCAAACTTGCATTCAATTATCACTGCGTCTGATGGGTGCTTAAGTTAATCCTTGCATTATTTCTTCATGCTTTCTGCTAGATCCTGTGGATGATTTAGCATATTTTGTAAATGCAAAAATCTTCTCTACTCTTGAATGTATTTTCTTAGTGGTTATGATGGAGTTTGTGGAGTACTTCTGTGTGTTGACGTTGACCTGTCTACTTCTGCCTTCTTGTTAAGGCTATGGTTGCCAGAGGAGATTCTTGCTGCAGAGCTCCCTATTGAAGAGGTACCGCTTTTGCAGGTATTCCAGGAGAACTGAGAATCTATAGTAAAGAAAAATTATCAATTGGCATCATTTACATAACTGGATGTCAATGCTTGTTAATGTAGGAAGAGGTAGTCAACTTGTGCCGTAGCATGGTAAAGGCTGTTATTGTGGCAACAAATATGCTGGAAAGCATGATTGTTCACCCAACGCCAACCAGAGCGGAGGTATCAGATACAGCAATTGCTGTTCGAGAAGGTTCTGATGCAATAATGCTGTCTGGAGAAACTGCTCATGGAAAGTAAGTGAATAGCTTTACCTTCCCCCAAATGTCCAATGTCCTAATGTTTTGAAAGGCTAGTCTAGAGAGTTGGAGACTGGTAAGACCTGGGGAGCCTTTTTTCTTTTCAGTTCAAATCTTTTTTCCTCCTCTATGCCTTCTCCCTGCCTCAACAGTGGCACAATCTTGCAAGTATGAAATAAAATTTTATGTTTCTCCAGTGCGAGGTCATACAAAATAATCACTCAGTTAGTTAACCACCAATATTACAAAAAGAAAACTACAGAAAATTTGATCGTGAAAGAATTAATGTTACCTTAAGATAATTTGGGATTATGATGATGCGCATTTTTGAGGGTTCGTAGTTGTGATTTTGCATGCTTGATTATTAATATTGAGTCAGCTGAATTTTAGGAGCAGCATTAGTGACCTTGAAGACAATCTGGGCCTTAACCAGTGATGTGTCTAAGTTTATACAGAAGCAGGGGCATGGGCTGATGCTTAGAAAATAATGCACTTCATTGATTGTTTCTATTATCAAGCCAAAAGGAATGATTTAATTTATTATAACGCAGGTTTCCACTAAAAGCTGTGAAAGTAATGCACACAGTTGCATTACGTACAGAAGCCACTATACCAGGTGGTCAACTGCCGCCTAATATTGGTCAAGAGTTCAAGGTTTCAAGTTGATGTATTTTGTTTCCGTGATGCCTTTCTTTATCTATTGCCCTCTCATTTTATTGTCAACACTGAAATGTGTATTTCTTTTTTATTTGGTTATGCGTAGAACCACATGAGTGAGATGTTTGCATACCATGCAACCATGATGTCTAACGCCCTTGGAACCTCAACTATTGTCATCACTAGAATGGGTTTCATGGCTAATCCTACTGAGCCACTATCGACCTTCTCCAATTCCTTTTAAAAGGCTTTTTTCTATCACAGAAATAAATCCTTCCAAATGGATTGTTAAACTTGTAGCACTGAATTTAGGCTCAATTTATGATTCCTTAGTTAAATTTACGGCTGTAAATTGCAACTCGCTAACTTGTCAAACACACATGGGAGGTGATTGGTGAGTTAAATTTTTCTGGGATGCCACTTACTGAATAGATTCTTTTTGCTGCCAAAGGGGTGCTCTCACAAGACTTCTTATTCTTAAACAAGGGCTTGTCCAAGTATATACCTTTTCCTTTTTGTTTCTCTTTATCATCATATTTATATGGTTTCCACGTGCAGAAGCAAGGAATGGTGAAGGAAGGAGAAGAAGTAGCACTCGTACAAAGTGGCAGGCAACCCATACGGAGGTCCCAATCCACTCACAATATCCAAGTCCGAAAAGTGTAAACAAAAAGAACAATAGAGAGTGGTCAAGTTTCATGAAACACCACTTAGTTTTATTCCTACAGCATCTTATCACCACTTTGCGGGTTGATGCCATTCTTTCCTTTTTTTGGTTGTATTTTTCTCCTTCCTAGGTTTCATTTTCTTTTCTATTTTTATTGGTATTTATTTATTTTATGTTTTTGAATCTAGCACGAACAAACTGTGGTACATGTTATTGAAATTTGGGTGAGAAGTTGAAATGAGAGAAGGTTTCAGCTATCAGGGCCTTTCAATATAATATCTTTGAGCTGCCTGATTATTAGACAAGTGTCAATGTACTTTCTATGTTATATTTCCACATCTTGTTTTTCTTATTGGTTCTCTTCGTTCAACTAAGCAGTTTAGAAAGAACATAACAATGATCATGAAAAGAAAGTGTCAAGCCTTGTTTTTCTTTCATAAATTCACTCATAACTCAGCACTGTCATTGATTTAGACATTTAGTTGCAACTAGTCTTCAAATCACAATCTTCGTGTAACTTGACTGATAAGAAATAGCATGAAAACATCATGGATTTAGACTGCTGTTCACTTCACACACTGCTGATAATTGAAGTGCTATATACACTCGGCTTATAATTAAACATTGTTAACAGCATTACTAACTTCTTGATTTTGAATTTGGCTTTTCCAACTTGTTACATGCACTTCTAAAGGTATATCTTATAAAGGGATATCTTACTGCTCTGCACATCTTATAAAATCTTAAATATTTATTTTTTTTATTAGTAAATTAATCTCTCCTCTTCTAAAAGATGCTCTTAATACCTGATCTTTTCCTCTATTTTTAAAATTTACAATTATCTCTCTTAAAAGATAAAAATGCACTAAATTTTACTTCATTTTTATGTTTTTCTGTTAAATCTTTGGTAACTTCCATTATCTTATATTTATTAATTTTTTTTTTTTTTTTATAACTAAAGTACTCACTGCTAATACATGTTGATTTTTTTTTAACATATATATATTGTCGACAATGACAATACTTTATGATGATTATTTTTTTTAAAAAAAAGTAAGAAGTATATACTTTTTCAATTTTTTGCAATATTTTTAACCTATAATCTGCATAATAATTAATTTTAATAAATGAATGTTAATAAAATATTAATTTTTGTATTGATTTATTGAAACAAAAATAAAATTTCAATTTTATATATATTTTATTTTTTTAAAATCATTAAATAAAGATTAAATAATCATAATAAACCAGAAATTAGAATGTCAGTAATAAGCCAAACTGATATGCAAATCACTAATGCAACTTTAACTTTACTTTTAATTAGACAAGTGAACACACAAAATTAGATTGGGGGGGTATGTTTTACTTGAATAAATTTTTAATGTTGCATTGAAAATTTAATTTTTTTGTCCATCTAAAACTACGATTCCCATTGTTATAGGACATGTAATCATTAATATATAGTTTGTATGGAAATCCATTTGAGCATGTTATTGAACTTAATTAATTAATAAATTAAAGAACTAAGATGAACAGATAAGAATTTAAGGACTAAATGAACACAAGATAGAAATATAGGGTAAGGAAACAGAACCTTTATTTCATTCAAGCGAAATCCATTACATGGTTGTAACCAAACATGCATGCATAGGTTGCATTTCGGCAACGACTTAAAATACATTCATTACTCACAGTCATAGAGTGCATATAAAGCTAGGCACTTATTCTTGGTCCTTGGTAGCTTATTCCATGCATATGCATACCTATGGATACGGTGCATGAAGCTACTTATTCCATATATTAAGCTTACAAGGGCGTATTAAGATCGTGCTGGCAGGCTGTTGAACCCGGTAAATGCCGTCTCATTACCATTACAATCGCATTTGCATATTTGGGGAACACTGTCCTTTATCTGCGGAGCATAGTTCTTTGTTTTATCATAGTACCTGTCCCGAATCATAACTCCACCATAGTTGGAAGCTTTCTTTACCTTCGGAAGAATCTCAGACTTGACCACCTCCGGTCCTATATAGCCATCCAAATCCTTATCAGCAGTGAGCCCTAAGAATATCAAGCTTTCGGTAACATTGAGGTCCATGTTGCCCATGCTTCCAAAAGTTTGTCGGGGTTTCCATCTTGCTATATCCAAGAAGGGTGGCGGTTATAGAACTCAACCCATACATAATCTACATATCCAGTTTGTATAGAAGCATTAAGAAATGGATCCTGATCGAATGGACATGACGGTGATGCAGATATGTAAACCTTCCTATTCATCAAGGACCACTCGTTGATGAGAGTAACAAGTTCATCCCAACGAACGAGTCGAGTGTCAGGTACATTTTCAATGTTAATGCCATCCAAGGACACAGCCCCAAGTGGACCATCAGGGTCACGGACGAGGAAGTTATCCACGAGGTACTCTGCAAGTTGAGGTGTGAGATCATCACCGGCCTGTTGTGGTGCTGGCGACGACAACATTGCTACCATTCGAAGTGAAAGGAAAACTTTGATGCCAAGATCTTGGCAGTGTTTTATTTGGGACGCTAGGATGGAACATGGGTTTGGGTCTGAAGAGTTGCCACAGTGGTTATTCAAGCTAAGGATTGGGGGGCTGGTACTGGCATTAGCTTCGGACACAAGGAGGTATGAAGGTGCATTCTCTTATGAAGCACTTATACTGTGCTTCACTATGAAGTCGTCGCATGGCCGAATAAAAATTGTACATGTGAAAGTGAACTATTGTAAAAATCAATGTTAAAAAAGAGATTTGATCGATCTTAATAAAGTGGCTTTTTTAATTTAGAGTTGAAAAAAAAATAATTTATTTGCATCTTGAAGCTCGACCACCAATGAAGGAGTGTAACCGCCAACATTGACGACGCAAACATGTTCAGCAGCACCAGCCCTCACCTGCACCACCAACCACGACCTCTACCCAAGCGCACCACTGTCCAGCCGTTGCCGGAGAGCCACCACGCGAGGCTCACAACGCTGCTCCTGTTCTTGCTCTATTAATGCATCGCTTCCCCTTGTACCTCTCTGTTAAATCCATTACTTCTAGGAAAAATCCAATCTTTCTTTTTTTTTTCTTGTTTTTTCAGTGTTCTTTTATTTTTTAAAAATATGTTTGTGGGTGCTTCTTTGGTTTTGCTTCTTAAATCTATTTGTGGCTTTGCTTGAGCCATGCTTGGCCATGGACTTGAATGCCTTGAACTGCAGGAAAGATGACTGCCAATAGTGTCAGAGGAGGATGTATTGACAATGCAAGATGATGGCATTAGAGAGGGAAGGATGGGGAGAGAGCAACGTGAGAGTGATGACAAGCTAAAATGAGTGTTGGGAGAGAAGGGGCAGCGGTGGTTGTCGAGAAAGGTGGCAAAATCAAACACTACACATTTGGGTGAGATTTGAACTTCATCTATGGAGGTTTGAATGGGGTTTATGGTGGATGGGCTCAAGGGCAGAATAAGGATAATTTAAAAAATATATATTTTATTTTTATTATATTATTATTATTAATAATAATTTGATTCATTAACCCTTTTTTAAGTTTTAATCATAAATTTAGATTCATTTCATATAGAGCCCACCTGATACACATGTTTTATACTCATTTGTTACATATCATAGCTTCATGGTGAAGTATTTTAATATGCTTCACCAGAGAATCCCTAGGTATGAAAGGATCACAATGTCATAGTCATACTTGCGGGAGTCACATGCTTCCTTCAAGCTGCCCTCTTGGTCCTCTGAATGCTGGCCCCAGTACACAGAAATGTCACGGAAGCCAACACACTGAGTCACGCTGGCGGAGCTGATGATGCAAGGGAGCGTTGAGAGGGCCAACAAGAGGAGGGACAATGCATATGGATATGGTTGTTTTCTGGCACCCATGGTTGGTTAGGGGCTATGGTTTTTCTCTTTGTTGTTTGGCTTCGATGACTCTAAGGCAAGAGGAAGCGAACCAATTTATAGTGGTGCTAGGTTAATTAGGGCCATTTGCATGCGTGTCTTAATGCATATGGCTGCACATATAAGAAGGAGAATGATGTTTATACAATAAAATTACATACACTAATTAAAATAACACTAGTGGTTGGGAGGAATCATTAATCGGCAACTTGAGATTATTATTAAAAGGATCTCATGGAAAAAAGTAATGTTATCATTGTCACACAGTGAGTTGGGCTAGCCGATAATTGAGTTACAAATCTGTTAATTATTACCAACTTTTTAAGGTAATGTAGGCATACATTATTTTATATCCGATGATATTAATTAAATGCAAGCTGAGATAGCTGCGATAAGAAATATGACCTTTATTTTGAAATAATTGTCCACATTTAAAATTTTATTTTCCCACAAATAATTGTCCTTTAACGAATCTAACTAGTATTAATTATTATTTTTTCAGTTATAACTTATTAAATAGAAAAAAGAGAACAAATGAAAAGAGATAATTAAGAAAGAAAAAAAATTAAGTAAGAATAATTTTATAAAATGAATCTAAATATTTTTAATAGTGAAGCTTTTTCAATCATTTTCTTAATCTATGTGTATATTTAAAATTGAACAATTATTGCAGATAGAGATAGTAGTACTTCTACAATAAATGGCATAAATGATTACTAGTAATTTATTATTTAAAAAAATTAAAGGTTATCAGTTTTAGGTTTTTATCTTATTTTCCAGTACGTTTATGACATCATTTGGCTCACGTCTCATTAGGATTGATCCGAAGCTTTCCTCTACAACAACCCCCAACCCAACCAAAAAATACGATCGGTCGTTTCCCATTGAAAAGCATTCAGTTTAGGAAAAGAGTTAACATGTTAACCTAATTACATTTCCTTCGATTAGAACGTAAATTGGCGCTAGCAAATTTAGATTTAATGTCTAATGCTTCAATGATACTCCACAAAATATAAATACGATTTAAAGGAATCAATTTAATTTAAATACTTGAATTGCAAAGTTAAATAACATTGAATCAAATTCAATTAATTTGTCCTATGCGAAATACAGATCATAAACTACTTGTTACGGTAAACCGATTATTTTTTATGATTGTAGATCTGAACAATGGCCAGTTAGATTGGGTGAATCAACTAATCAAATTGACAACTAATGTTGTTTTATTAGCAAGTCATGAACATCACGGCAAATTTTCATCGAGACACTTTTTACTATATATTTTAGAAAAAAGAATTTGATTGTTGATTCAAGAAATTTTTTACTTTTAGCTCATATATATATATATATATATATATATATATATATATATATATATATATATATATATATATATATATATATATAAGTAAAGCAGTTTTATATTATTTTTAAATAAAAATTCAAGATTTTATTATATTATCATCGGTAGTTGCATGAATTTAAATTTAAAAAAATATAACAACACATTCTTGTATTTTTTATTAAATAATAATATAAAATTATTTTATATTACCTATATATAGGGATTAAACTCTAAAATCATTATTCCCCCATCAACTTTATGTTTAGTACGTGTGCTTCAGCTCTATATGATTTCCCATTTTGTGAATTTTTTTTCCTTGATAAGAGAGTCTGATATTAAACCCCATTTGGAATGTATTGGTTGATTGAAGCATATATTAAGAAATTAAGTCAGTTAGCATTAAAAAGAAAAATATTTTTATGTTATTAATCTGATTATCCCGACCCACCCATCCAGACTTCCTTTACCATTTGTAATCGAAAGTGGAGTATATTTGTAGCACATTCAATGTATTAAAAAAATTTACACTTTTTTTTGGAGAAAAAAATTATACATATATCTAATGAAATTTAAATAAACATGTTGTGATGTAAAACTATGTGTATGCCTTTACTTAACAATTTAAATTTTTGAGAGAGATAATTTATGACAAAACTTAATTAAGAAAAAAAATTGGTAACTACGAGATAATTACAGATCAAGAGAGACAACATTTTTTTTGGGAAATTGTTCCCATCTGATTAGAAAGATAATGAAGAGAATGAAAGATTGATTTGTAATTAATGATGTGTTGTTACATTATTTAGGAAGTTTAACACTTGATATTTGATTATTAACTTGTCATATGGCATGTCAACATAAAATTAGATGATAATATATATAAGAATTATATATTAAGGGTATATGAATATTAAACTTTTAAAAATATAAAGGTTTTTTACGCTATCACTTCATTAAATAATGTGATAACACATATTTCATATAAGTGCAAAATTTATTTGCAGTGATAGTATATTAAAATTAATTTTTTAAGAAAAAATTATTGAGTCAACTGCAGCGATATTAAACCCTCAATGCTCGACCAGTTGTCCTCTAACCTTTCCATTCTTCTATAACTAAACAAGTCATACATCTCTATGTTATAAATTTCATGGGATCAACGGTGAAAATGCTCGAGCATGATACGCTAGCATTACCATTTTAAAAATAAACATATCCCATGCCATAACTGAATAAAATAACCAAATGTAGTCTTACAACGAAGAAAACATTTTTTTTTTGCGGTTCCAAATGCTAAACTTTAAAATGTGATAGTTGATTGAAACATGTATCAAGAAATTAAGTAGGAATAGCATTAAAAAATTTTATTATATTTATAATATTTTTATACTAACATTAAAACTATTACTCCTCTTTTAATTTAGAATTTATATTTTTATATTAATTTCGTATTAATTTTATACGTTATATTATAGTCATGTTATATCTTATAATCTTTAAATATTGTGATATTCCCATGTATGTTTTCTGTGTCCCGTATCTGCTTCATAGCATGTAAGGGATTATTCAACACGTTTCCTCTATTTTTTTTATTATAAAATTCACCAGGTCGAGACTCGAGATCTACGAGACAGATCGAACTCGCGCTCCGCGTAATGCACACATAAGTAATTTACCGTTATATTTCCCCTCGGCTAGTGTCCTTGCGCAAGCAAGGCCAAGCTTGTGGGGTGAAGTGCCCTTGTTTGCAGATGGCCGAGGCTGAATTCAATTATTCCCTCACTTCTCTCGCACAATTTTAATACCCGCACCCACACACTCACATCAGTATATATCTTAAAAAAATATTTGGTCCCTTTCGTTTTCGGTACAGTATTAGACTTTGACCTCTATTGAATTTGTCACCGATGCAACAGTGCCAAGATTGCACCGGAATCCTGCCTAAAGTTCATGATGAAGACCGGTAGGGTGTAATAAGGCATCATCTATTATTAAGTAGGAATAGCATTCAAAAAAATTTTAAAGGCAATTAAATTATTTTTTTAATCCTTATTTAGATGGCATATTAATAACCTTGCAATATATATATATATATATATATATATATATCATGAGAGAGCTAAAAGTGAAAAATATCTTGAATCAACGTTCAGATTCTTTTATCTAAAATTTATAGTAAAAGATGTCTTGATGAAAATTTGCTGTGATGTTCATGACTTGCTAATAAAATAGCATTAGTTGTCAATTTGATTATGTTGATTGACCCAATGTAACTGGCCGTTGTTTAGATCTTCAATCATAAAAAATGATTGGTTTACCGTAACAAATGATTTATGATCTCCAATTCAGATAAGGAAAAATTAATTGAATCTGATTCAATGTTATTTAACTTTGCAATTCAAGTATTTAAATTAAATTGATTACTTTAAATCGTATCTATATTTTGTGGAATATCATTGAAGCATTAGACATTAAATCTAAATTTGCTAGCGCTGATTTACGTTCTAATTGAAGGGAATGTAATTAGGCTAACCTATAAACTCTCTTCCTAAACTGAATACTTTTCAATGAGAAACAACCGACCTTATTTTTTGGTTGGGTTGGGAGTTGTTGTACAGAAAATTTTCGGATCAATCCTAATGAGATGTGAGCCAAATGATGTCATAAACGTATTGGAAAATAAATAAAAGCCTAAAACTGATACCCTTTAATTTTGTTTAAATAATAAATTACTACCTAATCATTTTTGCCATTTATCATAGAAGTACTACTTTCTCTATCTGCAAATAATTGTCTAATTTTAAATATATACATAGATTAAGAAAATAATTAAAAAAATATTAATATTAAAAAATTTAGGTTCATTTTATAAAATTATCTTTATTTAATTTTCTCTCTTCTTTAATTATCTCTTTTTATTTGCTCTCTTTTTTCTATTTAATAGAGATATAATTGAAAAATAATAATTGATATTGGCTAAATTTGCTAAAAGGCTGGTTATTTATGAAAAAATAAAATTTTAAAAGTGGATAATTATTTCAAAATGAAGGTAGTATTTTTTATCACGACTATCTCGCGCTTAATTAATATCATTGGATATAAAATAATTTATGCTTACATTACCTTAAAAAGTTGGTAATAATTAATAGATTTGTAGATTAATTATTGGCTTGCCCCACTCATGGTGTGACGATGATAATATTACTTTTTCTCAAATTAGCTTAATTTGGCTGTGAGATCCTTTTAATAATAATCTCAAGTTGCCGATTAATTATTCCTCCCAACCACTAGTGTTATTTTAATTAGTGTATGTAATTTTATTGTATAAACATCATTCTCCTTCTTATATGTGCAGTTATCTGCATTAAGACACGCATGCAAATGGCCCTAATTAACCTAGCACCACTATGAATTGGTTCGCTTCCTCTTGCCCTAGAGTCATCAAAGCCAAACAACAAAGAGAAAAACCATAGCCCCTAACCAACCATGGCTGCCAGAAAAACGCTCCCTTGCATCATCAGCTCCGCCAGCGTGACTCAGTGTGTTGGCCCCCGTGACATTTCTGTGTACTGGGGCCAGCATTCAGAGGACCAAGAGGGCAGCTTGAAGGAAGCATGTGACTCCCGCAAGTATGACTATGACATTGTGATCCTTTCATACCTCCTTGTGTCCGAAGCTAATGCCAGTACCAGCCTCCCAATCCTTCGCTTGAATAACCATTGTGGCAACTCTTCAGATTCAGACCCAAACCCATGTTCCATCCTAGCGCCCCCCAAATAAAACATTGCCAAGATCTTGGCATCAAAGTTTTCCTTTCACTTCGGATGGAAACAATGCTGTCGCTGTCAGCACCACGACAGGCCGGTGATGATCGATATCTCACACCTGAGCTTGCAGAGTACCTTGTGGATAACTTCCTCGTTGATGAACCTCATGGTCCACTTGGACCTGTGTCCTTGGATGGCATTAATATTGAAAACGTACCTGACACTCGACTCATTCGTTGGGATGAACTTGTTACGCTCATCAACGAGTGGTCCTTGATGAATAGGAAGGCTTACATATCTGCATCACCATCATGTCCATTCGATCAGGATCCATTTCTTAATGCTTCTATACAAACTGGATATGTAGATTATGTACGGGTTGAGTTCTATAACCGCCACCCTTCTTGCATATACCAAGATGGAAACCCCGACAAACTTTTGGAAGCATGGGCAACATGGACCTCAAATGTTACCGAAAGCTTGATATTCTTGGGGCTCACTGCTGATAAAGACTTGGATGGCTATATAGAATCGGAGGTCGTCAAGTCTGAGATTCTTCCAAAGGTAAAGAAAGCTTCCAACTATGGTGGAGTTATGATTTGGGACAGGTAAAAAATAACCAGACTCCACGGATACGGGATAGTGTTTCCAAAACTTGCAAATGCGATTGTAATGGTGATGGTGATGAGACAGCATTCGCCAGGTTCAACAGCCTGCTAGCACGATCTTAATATGCCCACCTTGTAACCTTAATTAATGCATGGCTGACATAAGTAGCTTCATGCATGCACCATATCCATATGTATGCATATGCATGGAATAAGCTACCAAGAATAAGTGCCTAGCTTTATATGCACTCTATGTCTCTGTGTAATGAATGTATTTTTAAGTCGTTGCCAAAATGCAATCTATGCATGCATGTTTGGTTACAAGCATGTAATGGATTTCGCTTGAATGAAATAAAGGTTCTGTTTCCCTTCCCTATATTTCTATCTTGTGTTTATTTAGTCCTTAAATTCTTTATCTGTTCATCTTAGTTCTTTAATTATTAATTAATTAAGTTCAATAACATCCTCAAATGGATTTCCATAAAAATGATTACATGTCCTATAACTATGTGAATCGTAGTTTTAGATGGACAAAAAAATTAAATTTTCAATGCAACATTAAAAATTTATTCAAATAAAATATGCCGTCCAATCTAATTTTGGTGTGTTCAATTGTCCAATTACAAGTTATAGTTGCATTAGTGATTTGCATATCAATTTGGCTTATTACTGACATTCTAATTTCTGGTGTTTGTTGTACATAAAATAACCAATACCATGCTGCATAACTTGGTGTGTTGAAGAAGTTTTGGCTAAGGTTAAGAAGCAACTTACAATGATGCAATGTTCAATTGAATCCCTGAAGATGTTGGTTTTCGTCTCCATTAGCGTTCATTTGATGTTCAGTATCATGAGTTTTATGGGAAATATCGGAAAGTAAATGTAGTAGATGTGTAAGTTGTATAATTTAGGGAGAATTACATTAACCTCCCATAATATGATGAAATATAATTTTTGTTGTTAATTTAGGTTCGATAATTTAAGATTTCAGTTGCTTTAGTATGTGAATATTTTATTTTGATCGTTTGGAATTTATCATATTTAAATTTAAATTTTTAGTCTTTTTTTTAATATTTATTCCATTTGTTTCTATCCCCTTATATATATATATGTGTGTGTGTGTGTGTGTGTGTGTGCGGTGTGTGTCTAGTCTAGTTATATGGTTTAGAGATATTGGGTTCATTAAGTTAAGATTCTAGGAGAAGTATTTATTAAAAAGTAGAAGTGAAAGTGAAAATAGAAACAAAAGCAGAAAATTATTTCACGTTTTGATATAATTATATAAATATTTTTTTATCAAAATTAGAAATTATTAAATTGTTTGAATGTGATAAGTATAGAAGTACTTTATTTAATAAAATTATAATTAAGGATATAGAGAGAGAGGGGATGAGAGTGAGAAGAAAATAATAATTTTTAAAAGTTTTAAGGATAAAATCATAATTGAATGGAAAGAAAGTGGTTGCAAAGTTTAAGGAGCAATATTTTCTCTCTTCTACTGCTTCTGCTTCTGGGAAAATCAACTCCCTATCTGCTACTCAAAAAAATAGAAAAATTGATTATTTTTTATTTTACTTTTTTTTAGAAAAATAAACAAATAACATTAAAAATTTTATAAGTACTTTTTTTTGAAAAATTGTAGAAAAAAGTTCTTCTTTTTATACCAGAAGCACAAATAAATGCACCCACTTTCTCTT
Source organism: Pterocarpus macrocarpus (assembly GCA_031439585.1). NCBI lineage: Eukaryota > Viridiplantae > Streptophyta > Magnoliopsida > Fabales > Fabaceae > Pterocarpus > Pterocarpus macrocarpus. Next base: position 3,250,273 of record CM062520.1, on the reverse strand, counting down.
TTGCTTACTCTTTTTATTTGAACTGGTGCTCTTTTGCTCACTTGATATATGTTAGACATATTGAAATTATGGGAAGCCTTCATTAGTTATAACATCATGGTAAATTTTCAGAGGCACTTTTTACTATTTATATTTCAAAAAGGAAAAAAAAATCTGAACGTAAGATATTTTCACTTTTTGTTTTCTCTCATGGCATTTTTTTAAAGTAATTAATAGTATGGCATCTGGAAAAGGCTATAAAGAATACAGTCTGCATTGCCTTTTTGTTTCGTGCGTGTGCTTCAACTCTATTTGATTTTTCATTTGTTATTTTGTTTGAGAAGAGAGTTTAATATTAACCCGATTTAAAATGTACTGTTTGATTGAATCATATATTAAGAAATTAAAATAGTAAGTAGCATTCAAAAAGAAAGTATTAATGTTATTAATCTAATTATCCCTTCACCACTGAATTGTAAATAAAAAGTAAAATTTAATTTTAATATATTCTAAGTTTAAAGGGATTGTTAAACTTGTGAAATTAGACTTAATTTGTGATTCTTCAGCACTATTTGTGGCCGTAAAATGCAACTCATTAAATTTGTCACCTAATCCGAGGATATGATTGGTGAGTTATTATTACTAGAACTTTTTTTTTTTTTTTCCTGGATGGCACTTTCTGAATAAATTCTATTACCTTGAAAAGGGTACACCCACAAGACTGCTTGCACAAGGGCTTGTCCTACTAAATCCCCTTTTTCCTTTCCTTATCATCATATTTATATGGTTTTCATGTGCACAAGCAAGCAATGGTGAAGGAAGGAGAAGAAGTAGCACTTGTACAAAGTGACCGGCAGCTTATATGGAGTCACAATCCACTCACAATATGCAAATCTGAGAAGTGTAAACAAAAAGAACAAATTATCACTTATCATATAGAGTGAGAAAAAAAATTGTTCTACATTATTCATAATTTAACACATCACATTTATGAATTATCATAGTCCTTCATTTTTTTTCTTATTTTAAGAGTATATAAAAATTTCTCAAAGCACTACGCCTATTCGCCTAATTATATTAGCACCTCATCTTATCCCCGGGGGTTTGACGCCAGTCTTTCCTTCTTTGGTTCCTTTCTCCTTTCTAGGTTTCATTCTCTTTTGGTAAATTTTATGTTTTTGTCTTTTTGAACTTAGTAAGGAAAAACTGCATACATGTAAATGAAATTTTGGTGAGAAATTGAGATGATAAAAGTTGTCGGCATCAAGCCCTTTGAATATTACAGCCTCACTATTTTGAGCACTAAATAGAGGTATTAAAATAAACGCTTAAAAAAATAAAATCAAGAGAAAAATTAAATTTTATATCTACTAATGCTTAGTCATGACTCATGATATAAATTATAGTGTTCTATAGTGATGTATAAAAACTGGATAAAAAACAACATATTTGTTCCATGTCTTTGAGCTGCGTGAGAGTTGAGATAATGTCAATTAATGTACTTTCTATATTATATATCATCATCCTGTTTAATTACCAGTTCTTTTCATTCAACTAAGATCAAAGCTTGAAAGGATGAAGAGTAGAAAGATAACAATAATAATGAATAGAAAGTCTGCAGCCTTGCTTTTCTTTTATAAATTCACTCCTAAATCATTAATTTAGTTTTTGTTTGAATTGCTGTCCGGAGAACCAAACTCTTGTTCAACCCATGGCAAACTTAATTTTGTAGAAATTTTTTTTTTTTTTGGCTATATTTTTCAAAATCAATTTTGGTTTCAAATCCATGTTCAACTTAATTAAAACAACACATACTTACTTTTGAGTTGGGTTTTTCATGTTCAGCATTCAATAATACCTTTCAAGAACGTAACTAACTTTTAAATTTTATCTCCCAAAACAATTTTAAGTGACTACTTAATTTTTCAGTTATCTTTTCTTATGAATTCTAGTGTATATTATCAAAATAAATGTGGCTTTATTTTATTAGAACAACTTTCCATAAGATAGTACATGTTTTAAAAGTTTTTTTTTTTGTATCTTAAATGATATTTTTTTATTTTATAAGTGATATTTTTGTTCATAAGTTTTTGTTGTATATTTCGTATTCTATTCAACAATATTATTTGAAATATTTTTTAAAAACCAAAATAAATTTAACAAATAAAATAACTTGCTTTATTTATATTTATTTTAATATTAACATTAAACATAGTAGTTGGTTGTTATAACAATATCTGCTACTTGTTGAAATTTAACTAAAAAATAACGAAGAAAAATAAAAGCAACCATAATGCAGATATTATGAAATTTATACTCTTTTAATAATTACACATTTGAAAATGATTTTTTGAAAAATATTATCTAAATAATATTTATTATGTTAAAATCAATTTTTTTATAAAAGTTTTTAAACATAAATTATATTATTACAAATTTAATTCAAACTAAATTAAATTTTTAAAATTAAGTTCATTCAAACTATAAATTCCTTAGATATATGAGTCATTTAATGTTTACTATAAGTTTTTGATGTATAAATATCATTATAATAATTTTTTTTTACTAGGAATTACGATAAATATTTTTGAACTCATGAAATATAGATATTGTATAGATATAATATATAAAAAATGCATGATATATATTGAAATGAGATAAATATAATGTATAATTATATAAGAGTAATATATATATATATATATATATATGTTTAACTAGTTTTCGTCAATAAACAAATAAATGACGATAGCCTTGTTTCTTGATCTTAATTCGGAGAGCAGAAGCGATTCCTCTTATAGACTCAAGATTTTTAAATAATAGGTAAAATAAGCAAAGAAAATAGAATAAATACAGAAAATGAAAGAAGCAAATTCAAGTGAAATGAAAAAGAAGATTAAAGAAACTTGAATAAAAGAAAATTATGAACAAATACCATAACAAAGTGAAGCAAAATTAAAATGAACAAGGTAAAAGAGCATCAGTAACTGAAATAATAAAACAAATTAAAGAAAGAAAAATTGAGATGAACTGAAAGTATTATAACATTGAAATGTATGAAGTATATAAATTGGAATTAAAAGAAAAAGAAATTGGAAAGAGATAAACTAAGAGTAATGAAAATGAAACTAGAAAGAAAATGAAGAAAAAATAGAATGGGATGAAATGTTTGATTTTTCCCTATATATCCATTGATGTCAGAGTAACAAGAGAGTGTGTAAGGTATTTTTCAAAGTGTTTTCCTACCACCTTTATTCTAATCTTATCAGTTCTATTTATAAACAAATGAAATATCTAGAAACTATGCCCATTATCCCACATTCTCTAGCTTCCGCCTCAAATCATATTCAAATCCACTTTCATTCTTTAATCTCACATTCTAAATTGTGCGTGGGCCTTTTCAATGGTCGGCTCCTAAAAATAGGTGCATGACTTCTACCATGATCCACGTTCATTAACTTCTCTTGTCCATATTTCAAATGATTTGCTTTAGGAGCATTTGTGGGCTTTACCATGATCCAAATCTTCTCTAATACATGTTAAATTCTTCTATTGCTCTCCATGGGTCGAATCACATACTATATTCCTTGAAGTTTTCGACGTGTAGACACTGGGCTTCGACAAGGTGCTACAAGCAATTCTCGACATTTCAATACTTCGACACTTTTTACCATTGAATGATGGACTTTGACCCTTTACTTCGACACTTGTTTATCGTTGAGTGGGGATGCCAATATGCTGCTTCCATTCTTCAACACTTGAAGCAAGCTCGAGGTGTCGATAATGGAAGTCACGAGTCTCACCAAAACTTGTCAAAGAGATTACACTCCTAATAAAATCAAAATCACAATAATATTTTATCCAAAAAAAAAAATCATCACAATAATATACAGATAACACGTATCCACCCTTACATAAGGACCAGGTTTTATATAGCACATGTTTTGGGTTGGAATTTTCGTGGTCGCTCATCCAAGTGCAACAAGGTATATTCTGCAATGCCATACGTTGGAGATACGTTCTGAAACCCAACCTGATATTGTATCAATAGATAGGTTAAACTACACAATTTCTTTTTTTGAAAAATTTTTAAAATAGCACTTAACATTATTTTTGGTTGAAAATTATACTTTATTTTATATTAAAAAATTCTAACAGAATATTCTCACTTTTTTAAATTAAGATTAACTCAAAATATTTTTTTCAAAAAAAATAAGTAGCCAATCTTAACTCACATTATGCATGCTTGGGAAGCCAAATAAACAGCTCTTTTTCTAGCAAAAAGCTATTTTCATAAAATCCGTCATGTTTGGTAAAAACTAATGAAAATAGATTATAACAAAAAATTAATAATTTTAAATTGAAAAATAGTTTATAATCATAACCGACCTTTTTAAGTTTTGGAGGTATTTGTTTGCAATTCTTTTAGGAGAAAAAAAAGTACTACTAGTATTGTTTATTTATGTTTATCCAAAAAAAGTAGAAGGAGAAAATAATCAATTTTTTTTTTAATTCTTTTAAGGAGCAGGAAAAGATATGCTTTTTTCATAAGCAAAAGCAGCAGAAGAAAGAGAAAATAATTTCAAATTTCAAACCTATTACTTTTTCATATTATTTTATCATTCTATCTTTGATTTTTTAAAAACACAATTCTTTATTCACTAAATTGTAATTTACATTGAAAAATATTTTTATATTTATCACATCTAAAAAATTTAATAACTTCTTATTCGAATAAAATGTACTTCTATAATTATATCTAAATATAAAATAATTTTCTACTTTTACCTTTGATTCTGCTTCTGACTTAGTTTTTGAAGAAGTATTTATTCCAAAATCTTAACCAAATAGGCTATTTAATTATAAACAAAAATTGATTATTTCAAAATTATTATATTTTTATCAAATTGATCTTAAATATCAAATATTATATAACATAAATAACCATTCTATATCTTTTTTAGTAATTTTATTATATAAAAATAACTTTTTTTATATAATAAAAAATATATATTATCTTAAAATAGCTTTTTAGCCGAAGTATCTAATCATAAGTTGATTATCACAAAATTGAATGAGAAAAGGCAAATAAGTGATTATTAAAATAATTTTAACACAACTTTGCCAAACACACATATAATCTCATTCTTTGATCACCTTACCCTCACCAACCTTTATTTCCTCTTACATAACTGAAAAACTCTTATATTCCCCAAATATTAAGAAGAATGTTCACCATAGCATCCTCCTCCTTTCCTTTTCTACTACTGTTGGCATTTTTTTTTTTTTTTTTGGTTAACCAACCGCAGTACATATAATTGAAATTTTGGTGAGAAATTGATATGGGAAAAGCTGTCGTCCATCAAGTCCTTTTAATATCACAGTTTCATTATTGAAATTTTTTGGAATAAACATATATAAATCTACCACCTTAACATTTCTTTCATTGTACCATTTGA